>CM035783.1:24633607-24958607 GCA_020466265.1 Siphamia tubifer | reverse complement strand
TGTTGGTCCGAGGTCAAGGTCAGCAAACATGTCTCTGAGCAGTGAGAAGAGATAGGGCAAATCAGGAAGTTCTTTTTTTTACATATGGGCTGAGTCTGACACATTTGTCCTTTGTTTTGGGGTTGTTTTTTCTCTTGTTTTTTATTTTTTGTCTTTTTTCGTCAGCAACGTTATTGACGCAAAGACCACTCAATCCCTTTCCGTGACTTTTACAGGTGTTGTTCCGAGGTCAAGGTCAGCAAACATGTTTCTGAGCAGTGAGAAGAGATAGGGCAAATCAGGAAGTTCTTTTTTTTTACATATGGGCTGAGTCTGACACATTTGTCCTTTGTTTTGGGGTTGTTTTTTCTCTTGTTTTTTATTTTTTGTCTTTTTTCGTCAGCAACGTTATTGACGCAAAGACCACTCAATCCCTTTCCGTGACTTTTACAGGTGTCGGTCCGAGGTCAAGGTCAGCAATCATGTTTCTGAGCAGTGAGAAGAGATAGGGCAAATCAGGAAGTTCTTTTTTTTTACATATGGGCTGAGTCTGACACATTTGTCCTTTGTTTTGGGGTTGTTTTTTCTCTTGTTTTTTATTTTTTGTCTTTTTTCGTCAGCAACGTTATTGACGCAAAGACCACTCAATCCCTTTCCGTGACTTTTACAGGTGTCGATCCGAGGTCAAGGTCAGCAATCATGTTTCTGAGCAGTGAGAAGAGATAGGGCAAATCAGGAAGTTCTTTTTTTACATATGGGCTGAGTCTGACACATTTGTCCTTTGTTTTGGGGTTGTTTTTTCTCTTGTTTTTTATTTTTTGTCTTTTTTTGCTCTTCATTTCTATTTCGACCCGTCTTCACTCACCAGCTCCCTTTCAGATAAATTCCAACCCTTGCCAGTGTGTCAGTGAATGTACAAAAAGTGTATTTGTGACACAGTCACTTGCTTACGGCCATACCACCCTGAACACGCCCGATCTCGTCTGATCTCGGAAGCTAAGCAGGGTCGGGCCTGGTCAGTACTTGGATGGGAGACCGCCTGGGAATACCAGGTGCTGTAAGCTTTTGCACTTCTGTTCACCACCAGCATAGGTTTTAAAGGGCTGGTAGATCATTTTAGAAGTGCATTAATCATGGGTACATGTGTGAGTGAGTGAGATCTTCATTGGTAGAGATCTGTGCTTTTCTAGTTCTTTTTTATCTTCATTTTTACCCCGCTCTCTCACGGGGGGAGGGGCGAGGGTATTGGTTTTGGTGGGTTTGTGCATCTCTGTCAGGTTTGATCGTCAGCAACGTTATTGACGCAAAGACCACTCAATCCCTTTCCGTGACTTTTACAGGTGTTGGTCCGAGGTCAAGGTCAGCAAACATGTTTCTGAGCAGTGAGAAGAGATAGGGCAAATCAGGAAGTTCTTTTTTTTTACATATGGGCTGAGTCTGACACATTTGTCCTTTGTTTTGGGGTTGTTTTTTCTCTTGTTTTTTATTTTTTGTCTTTTTTCGTCAGCAACGTTATTGACGCAAAGACCACTCAATCCCTTTCCGTGACTTTTACAGGTGTCGATCCGAGGTCAAGGTCAGCAATCATGTTTCTGAGCAGTGAGAAGAGATAGGGCAAATCAGGAAGTTCTTTTTTTACATATGGGCTGAGTCTGACACATTTGTCCTTTGTTTTGGGGTTGTTTTTTCTCTTGTTTTTTATTTTTTGTCTTTTTTCGTCAGCAACGTTATTGACGCAAAGACCACTCAATCCCTTTCCGTGACTTTTACAGGTGTCGGTCCGAGGTCAAGGTCAGCAAACATGTTTCTGAGCAGTGAGAAGAGATAGGGCAAATCTGGAAGTTCTTTTTTTACATATGGGCTGAGTCTGACACATTTGTCCTTTGTTTTGGGGTTGCTTTTTCTCTTATTTATTTATTTTTTGTCTTTTTTTGCTCTTCATTTCTATTTCGACCCGTCTTCACTCACCAGCTCCCTTTCAGATAAATTCCAACCCTTGCCAGTGTGTCAGTGAATGTACAAAAAGTGTATTTGTGACACAGTCACTCGCTTACGGCCATACCACCCTGAACACGCCCAATCTCGTCTGATCTCGGAAGCTAAGCAGGGTCGGGCCTGGTCAGTACTTGGATGGGAGACCGCCTGGGAATACCAGGTGCTGTAAGCTTTTGCACTTCTGTTCACCACCAGCATAGGTTTTAAAGGGCCGGTAGATCATTTTAGAAGTGCATTCATCATGGGTACATGTGTGAGTGAGTGAGATCTTCATTGGTAGAGGTCTGTGCTTTTCTAGTTCTTTTTTATCTTCATTTTTACCCCGCTCCCTCACGGGGGGAGGGGCGAGGGTATTGGTTTTGGTGGGTTTGTGTATCTCTGTCGGGTTTGATCGTCAGCAACGTTATTGACGCAAAGACCACTCAATCCCTTTCCGTGACTTTTACAGGTGTTGGTCCGAGGTCAAGGTCAGCAAACATGTCTCTGAGCAGTGAGAAGAGATAGGGCAAATCAGGAAGTTCTTTTTTTTACATATGGGCTGAGTCTGACACATTTGTCCTTTGTTTTGGGGTTGTTTTTTCTCTTGTTTTTTATTTTTTGTCTTTTTTCGTCAGCAACGTTATTGACGCAAAGACCACTCAATCCCTTTCCGTGACTTTTACAGGTGTCGGTCCGAGGTCAAGGTCAGCAATCATGTTTCTGAGCAGTGAGAAGAGATAGGGCAAATCAGGAAGTTCTTTTTTTACATATGGGCTGAGTCTGACACATTTGTCCTTTGTTTTGGGGTTGTTTTTTCTCTTGTTTTTTATTTTTTGTCTTTTTTCGTCAGCAACGTTATTGACGCAAAGACCACTCAATCCCTTTCCGTGACTTTTACAGGTGTCGGTCCGAGGTCAAGGTCAGCAAACATGTTTCTGAGCAGTGAGAAGAGATAGGGCAAATCTGGAAGTTCTTTTTTTACATATGGACTGAGTCTGACACATTTGTCCTTTGTTTTGGTGTTGCTTTTTCTCTTGTTTTTTATTTTTTGTCTTTTTTTGCTCTTCATTTCTATTTCGACCCGTCTTCACTCACCAGCTCCCTTTCAGATAAATTCCAACCCTTGCCAGTGTGTCAGTGAATGTACAAAAAGTGTATTTGTGACACAATCACTCGCTTACGGCCATACCACCCTGAACACGCCCGATCTCGTCTGATCTCGGAAGCTAAGCAGGGTCGGGCCTGGTCAGTACTTGGATGGGAGACCGCCTGGGAATACCAGGTGCTGTAAGCTTTTGCACTTCTGTTCACCACCAGCATAGGTTTTAAAGGGCCGGTAGATCATTTTAGAAGTGCATTCATCATGGGTACATGTGTGAGTGAGTGAGATCTTCATTGGTAGAGGTCTGTGCTTTTCTAGTTCTTTTTTATCTTCATTTTTACCCCGCTCCCTCACGGGGGGAGGGGCGAGGGTATTGGTTTTGGTGGGTTTGTGTATCTCTGTCGGGTTTGATCGTCAGCAACGTTATTGACGCAAAGACCACTCAATCCCTTTCCGTGACTTTTACAGGTGTTGGTCCGAGGTCAAGGTCAGCAAACATGTCTCTGAGCAGTGAGAAGAGATAGGGCAAATCAGGAAGTTCTTTTTTTTACATATGGGCTGAGTCTGACACATTTGTCCTTTGTTTTGGGGTTGTTTTTTCTCTTATTTTTTATTTTTTGTCTTTTTTCGTCAGCAACGTTATTGACGCAAAGACCACTCAATCCCTTTCCGTGACTTTTACAGGTGTTGGTCCGAGGTCAAGGTCAGCAAACATGTTTCTGAGCAGTGAGAAGAGATAGGGCAAATCAGGAAGTTCTTTTTTTTTACATATGGGCTGAGTCTGACACATTTGTCCTTTGTTTTGGGGTTGTTTTTTCTCTTGTTTTTTATTTTTTGTCTTTTTTCGTCAGCAACGTTATTGACGCAAAGACCACTCAATCCCTTTCCGTGACTTTTACAGGTGTCGGTCCGAGGTCAAGGTCAGCAATCATGTTTCTGAGCAGTGAGAAGAGATAGGGCAAATCAGGAAGTTCTTTTTTTACATATGGGCTGAGTCTGACACATTTGTCCTTTGTTTTGGGGTTGTTTTTTCTCTTGTTTTTTATTTTTTGTCTTTTTTCGTCAGCAACGTTATTGACGCAAAGACCACTCAATCCCTTTCCGTGACTTTTACAGGTGTCGGTCCGAGGTCAAGGTCAGCAAACATGTTTCTGAGCAGTGAGAAGAGATAGGGCAAATCTGGAAGTTCTTTTTTTACATATGGACTGAGTCTGACACATTTGTCCTTTGTTTTGGGGTTGCTTTTTCTCTTGTTTTTTATTTTTTGTCTTTTTTTGCTCTTCATTTCTATTTCGACCCGTCTTCACTCACCAGCTCCCTTTCAGATAAATTCCAACCCTTGCCAGTGTGTCAGTGAATGTACAAAAAGTGTATTTGTGACACAATCACTCGCTTACGGCCATACCACCCTGAACACGCCCGATCTCGTCTGATCTCGGAAGCTAAGCAGGGTCGGGCCTGGTCAGTACTTGGATGGGAGACCGCCTGGGAATACCAGGTGCTGTAAGCTTTTGCACTTCTGTTCACCACCAGCATAGGTTTTAAAGGGCCGGTAGATCATTTTAGAAGTGCATTCATCATGGGTACATGTGTGAGTGAGTGAGATCTTCATTGGTAGAGGTCTGTGCTTTTCTAGTTCTTTTTTATCTTCATTTTTACCCCGCTCCCTCACGGGGGGAGGGGCGAGGGTATTGGTTTTGGTGGGTTTGTGTATCTCTGTCGGGTTTGATCGTCAGCAACGTTATTGATGCAAAGACCACTCAATCCCTTTCCGTGACTTTTACAGGTGTTGGTCCGAGGTCAAGGTCAGCAAACATGTCTCTGAGCAGTGAGAAGAGATAGGGCAAATCAGGAAGTTCTTTTTTTTACATATGGGCTGAGTCTGACACATTTGTCCTTTGTTTTGGGGTTGTTTTTTCTCTTGTTTTTTATTTTTTGTCTTTTTTCGTCAGCAACGTTATTGACGCAAAGACCACTCAATCCCTTTCCGTGACTTTTACAGGTGTTGGTCCGAGGTCACGGTCAGCAAACATGTCTCTGAGCAGTGAGAAGAGATAGGGCAAATCAGGAAGTTCTTTTTTTTTTACATATGGGCTGAGTCTGACACATTTGTCCTTTGTTTTGGGGTTGTTTTTTCTCTTGTTTTTTATTTTTTTTCTTTTTTCGTCAGCAACGTTATTGACGCAAAGACCACTCAATCCCTTTCCGTGACTTTTACAGGTGTTGGTCCGAGGTCAAGGTCAGCAAACATGTTTCTGAGCAGTGAGAAGAGATAGGGCAAATCAGGAAGTTCTTTTTTTTTACATATGGGCTGAGTCTGACACATTTGTCCTTTGTTTTGGGGTTGTTTTTTCTCTTGTTTTTTATTTTTTGTCTTTTTTCGTCAGCAACGTTATTGACGCAAAGACCACTCAATCCCTTTCCGTGACTTTTACAGGTGTCGGTCCGAGGTCAAGGTCAGCAAACATGTCTCTGAGCAGTGAGAAGAGATAGGGCAAA
The DNA here is from genome assembly GCA_020466265.1 of Siphamia tubifer. Classification (NCBI taxonomy): domain Eukaryota; kingdom Metazoa; phylum Chordata; class Actinopteri; order Kurtiformes; family Apogonidae; genus Siphamia; species Siphamia tubifer. Next base: position 24,953,053 of record CM035783.1, on the reverse strand, counting down.
TCAGGAAGTTCTTTTTTTTTACATATGGGCTGAGTCTGACACATTTGTCCTTTGTTTTGGGGTTGTTTTTTCTCTTGTTTTTTATTTTTTGTCTTTTTTCGTCAGCAACGTTATTGACGCAAAGACCACTCAATCCCTTTCCGTGACTTTTACAGGTGTTGGTCCGAGGTCAAGGTCAGCAAACATGTTTCTGAGCAGTGAGAAGAGATAGGGCAAATCAGGAAGTTCTTTTTTTTTACATATGGGCTGAGTCTGACACATTTGTCCTTTGTTTTGGGGTTGTTTTTTCTCTTGTTTTTTATTTTTTGTCTTTTTTCGTCAGCAACGTTATTGACGCAAAGACCACTCAATCCCTTTCCGTGACTTTTACAGGTGTCGATCCGAGGTCAAGGTCAGCAATCATGTTTCTGAGCAGTGAGAAGAGATAGGGCAAATCAGGAAGTTCTTTTTTTACATATGGGCTGAGTCTGACACATTTGTCCTTTGTTTTGGGGTTGTTTTTTCTCTTGTTTTTTATTTTTTGTCTTTTTTCGTCAGCAACGTTATTGACGCAAAGACCACTCAATCCCTTTCCGTGACTTTTACAGGTGTCGGTCCGAGGTCAAGGTCAGCAAACATGTTTCTGAGCAGTGAGAAGAGATAGGGCAAATCTGGAAGTTCTTTTTTTACATATGGGCTGAGTCTGACACATTTGTCCTTTGTTTTGGGGTTGCTTTTTCTCTTATTTATTTATTTTTTGTCTTTTTTTGCTCTTCATTTCTATTTCGACCCGTCTTCACTCACCAGCTCCCTTTCAGATAAATTCCAACCCTTGCCAGTGTGTCAGTGAATGTACAAAAAGTGTATTTGTGACACAGTCACTCGCTTACGGCCATAACACCCTGAACACGCCCGATCTCGTCTGATCTCGGAAGCTAAGCAGGGTCGGGCCTGGTCAGTACTTGGATGGGAGACCGCCTGGGAATACCAGGTGCTGTAAGCTTTTGCACTTCTGTTCACCACCAGCATAGGTTTTAAAGGGCCGGTAGATCATTTTAGAAGTGCATTCATTATGGGTACATGTGTGAGTGAGTGAGATCTTCATTGGTAGAGGTCTGTGCTTTTCTAGTTCTTTTTTATCTTCATTTTTACCCCGCTCCCTCACGGGGGGAGGGGCGAGGGTATTGGTTTTGGTGGGTTTGTGTATCTCTGTCGGGTTTGATCGTCAGCAACGTTATTGACGCAAAGACCACTCAATCCCTTTCCGTGACTTTTACAGGTGTTGGTCCGAGGTCAAGGTCAGCAAACATGTCTCTGAGCAGTGAGAAGAGATAGGGCAAATCAGGAAGTTCTTTTTTTTACATATGGGCTGAGTCTGACACATTTGTCCTTTGTTTTGGGGTTGTTTTTTCTCTTGTTTTTTATTTTTTGTCTTTTTTCGTCAGCAACGTTATTGACGCAAAGACCACTCAATCCCTTTCCGTGACTTTTACAGGTGTTGGTCCGAGGTCAAGGTCAGCAAACATGTTTCTGAGCAGTGAGAAGAGATAGGGCAAATCAGGAAGTTCTTTTTTTTTACATATGGGCTGAGTCTGACACATTTGTCCTTTGTTTTGGGGTTGTTTTTTCTCTTGTTTTTTATTTTTTGTCTTTTTTCGTCAGCAACGTTATTGACGCAAAGACCACTCAATCCCTTTCCGTGACTTTTACAGGTGTCGGTCCGAGGTCAAGGTCAGCAATCATGTTTCTGAGCAGTGAGAAGAGATAGGGCAAATCAGGAAGTTCTTTTTTTACATATGGGCTGAGTCTGACACATTTGTCCTTTGTTTTGGGGTTGTTTTTTCTCTTGTTTTTTATTTTTTGTCTTTTTTCGTCAGCAACGTTATTGACGCAAAGACCACTCAATCCCTTTCCGTGACTTTTACAGGTGTCGGTCCGAGGTCAAGGTCAGCAAACATGTTTCTGAGCAGTGAGAAGAGATAGGGCAAATCTGGAAGTTCTTTTTTTACATATGGACTGAGTCTGACACATTTGTCCTTTGTTTTGGGGTTGCTTTTTCTCTTGTTTTTTATTTTTTGTCTTTTTTTGCTCTTCATTTCTATTTCGACCCGTCTTCACTCACCAGCTCCCTTTCAGATAAATTCCAACCCTTGCCAGTGTGTCAGTGAATGTACAAAAAGTGTATTTGTGACACAATCACTCGCTTACGGCCATACCACCCTGAACACGCCCGATCTCGTCTGATCTCGGAAGCTAAGCAGGGTCGGGCCTGGTCAGTACTTGGATGGGAGACCGCCTGGGAATACCAGGTGCTGTAAGCTTTTGCACTTCTGTTCACCACCAGCATAGGTTTTAAAGGGCCGGTAGATCATTTTAGAAGTGCATTCATCATGGGTACATGTGTGAGTGAGTGAGATCTTCATTGGTAGAGGTCTGTGCTTTTCTAGTTCTTTTTTATCTTCATTTTTACCCCGCTCCCTCACGGGGGGAGGGGCGAGGGTATTGGTTTTGGTGGGTTTGTGTATCTCTGTCGGGTTTGATCGTCAGCAACGTTATTGACGCAAAGACCACTCAATCCCTTTCCGTGACTTTTACAGGTGTTGGTCCGAGGTCAAGGTCAGCAAACATGTCTCTGAGCAGTGAGAAGAGATAGGGCAAATCAGGAAGTTCTTTTTTTTTACATATGGGCTGAGTCTGACACATTTGTCCTTTGTTTTGGGGTTGTTTTTTCTCTTGTTTTTTATTTTTTGTCTTTTTTCGTCAGCAACGTTATTGACGCAAAGACCACTCAATCCCTTTCCGTGACTTTTACAGGTGTCGGTCCGAGGTCAAGGTCAGCAAACATGTTTCTGAGCAGTGAGAAGAGATAGGGCAAATCTGGAAGTTCTTTTTTTACATATGGGCTGAGTCTGACACATTTGTCCTCTGTTTTGGGGTTGCTTTTTCTCTTATTTATTTATTTTTTGTCTTTTTTCGTCAGCAACGTTATTGACGCAAAGACCACTCAATCCCTTTCCGTGACTTTTACAGGTGTTGGTCCGAGGTCAAGGTCAGCAAACATGTCTCTGAGCAGTGAGAAGAGATAGGGCAAATCAGGAAGTTCTTTTTTTTTTACATATGGGCTGAGTCTGACACATTTGTCCTTTGTTTTGGGGTTGTTTTTTCTCTTGTTTTTTATTTTTTGTCTTTTTTCGTCAGCAACGTTATTGACGCAAAGACCACTCAATCCCTTTCCGTGACTTTTACAGGTGTTGGTCCGAGGTCAAGGTCAGCAAACATGTTTCTGAGCAGTGAGAAGAGATAGGGCAAATCAGGAAGTTCTTTTTTTTACATATGGGCTGAGTCTGACACATTTGTCCTTTGTTTTGGGGTTGTTTTTTCTCTTGTTTTTTATTTTTTGTCTTTTTTCGTCAGCAACGTTATTGACGCAAAGACCACTCAATCCCTTTCCGTGACTTTTACAGGTGTTGGTCCGAGGTCAAGGTCAGCAAACATGTCTCTGAGCAGTGAGAAGAGATAGGGCAAATCAGGAAGTTCTTTTTTTTTTACATATGGGCTGAGTCTGACACATTTGTCCTTTGTTTTGGGGTTGTTTTTTCTCTTGTTTTTTATTTTTTGTCTTTTTTCGTCAGCAACGTTATTGACGCAAAGACCACTCAATCCCTTTCCGTGACTTTTACAGGTGTTGGTCCGAGGTCAAGGTCAGCAAACATGTTTCTGAGCAGTGAGAAGAGATAGGGCAAATCAGGAAGTTCTTTTTTTTTACATATGGGCTGAGTCTGACACATTTGTCCTTTGTTTTGGGGTTGTTTTTTCTCTTGTTTTTTATTTTTTGTCTTTTTTCGTCAGCAACGTTATTGACGCAAAGACCACTCAATCCCTTTCCGTGACTTTTACAGGTGTTGGTCCGAGGTCAAGGTCAGCAAACATGTCTCTGAGCAGTGAGAAGAGATAGGGCAAATCAGGAAGTTCTTTTTTTTTACATATGGGCTGAGTCTGACACATTTGTCCTTTGTTTTGGGGTTGTTTTTTCTCTTGTTTTTTATTTTTTGTCTTTTTTCGTCAGCAACGTTATTGACGCAAAGACCACTCAATCCCTTTCCGTGACTTTTACAGGTGTCGGTCCGAGGTCAAGGTCAGCAAACATGTTTCTGAGCAGTGAGAAGAGATAGGGCAAATCTGGAAGTTCTTTTTTTACATATGGGCTGAGTCTGACACATTTGTCCTCTGTTTTGGGGTTGCTTTTTCTCTTATTTATTTATTTTTTGTCTTTTTTTGCTCTTCATTTCTATTTCGACCCGTCTTCACTCACCAGCTCCCTTTCAGATAAATTCCAACCCTTGCCAGTGTGTCAGTGAATGTACAAAAAGTGTATTTGTGACACAGTCACTCGCTTACGGCCATACCACCCTGAACACGCCCGATCTCGTCTGATCTCGGAAGCTAAGCAGGGTCGGGCCTGGTCAGTACTTGGATGGGAGACCGCCTGGGAATACCAGGTGCTGTAAGCTTTTGCACTTCTGTTCACCACCAGCATGGGTTTTAAAGGGCCGGTAGATCATTTTAGAAGTGCATTCATCATGGGTACATGTGTGAGTGAGTGAGATCTTCATTGGTAGAGGTCTGTGCTTTTCTAGTTCTTTTTTATCTTCATTTTTACCCCGCTCCCTCACGGGGGGAGGGGCGAGGGTATTGGTTTTGGTGGGTTTGTGTATCTCTGTCGGGTTTGATCGTCAGCAACGTTATTGACGCAAAGACCACTCAATCCCTTTCCGTGACTTTTACAGGTGTTGGTCCGAGGTCAAGGTCAGCAAACATGTCTCTGAGCAGTGAGAAGAGATAGGGCAAATCAGGAAGTTCTTTTTTTTACATATGGGCTGAGTCTGACACATTTGTCCTTTGTTTTGGGGTTGTTTTTTCTCTTGTTTTTCATTTTTTGTCTTTTTTCGTCAGCAACGTTATTGACGCAAAGACCACTCAATCCCTTTCCGTGACTTTTACAGGTGTTGGTCCGAGGTCAAGGTCAGCAAACATGTCTCTGAGCAGTGAGAAGAGATAGGGCAAATCAGGAAGTTCTTTTTTTTTACATATGGGCTGAGTCTGACACATTTGTCCTTTGTTTTGGGGTTGTTTTTTCTCTTGTTTTTTATTTTTTGTCTTTTTTCGTCAGCAACGTTATTGACGCAAAGACCACTCAATCCCTTTCCGTGACTTTTACAGGTGTTGGTCCGAGGTCAAGGTCAGCAAACATGTCTCTGAGCAGTGAGAAGAGATAGGGCAAATCAGGAAGTTCTTTTTTTTTTACATATGGGCTGAGTCTGACACATTTGTCCTTTGTTTTGGGGTTGTTTTTTCTCTTGTTTTTTATTTTTTGTCTTTTTTCGTCAGCAACGTTATTGACGCAAAGACCACTCAATCCCTTTCCGTGACTTTTACAGGTGTTGGTCCGAGGTCAAGGTCAGCAAACATGTTTCTGAGCAGTGAGAAGAGATAGGGCAAATCAGGAAGTTCTTTTTTTTACATATGGGCTGAGTCTGACACATTTGTCCTTTGTTTTGGGGTTGTTTTTTCTCTTGTTTTTTATTTTTTGTCTTTTTTCGTCAGCAACGTTATTGACGCAAAGACCACTCAATCCCTTTCCGTGACTTTTACAGGTGTTGGTCCGAGGTCAAGGTCAGCAAACATGTCTCTGAGCAGTGAGAAGAGATAGGGCAAATCAGGAAGTTCTTTTTTTTTTACATATGGGCTGAGTCTGACACATTTGTCCTTTGTTTTGGGGTTGTTTTTTCTCTTGTTTTTTATTTTTTGTCTTTTTTCGTCAGCAACGTTATTGACGCAAAGACCACTCAATCCCTTTCCGTGACTTTTACAGGTGTTGGTCCGAGGTCAAGGTCAGCAAACATGTTTCTGAGCAGTGAGAAGAGATAGGGCAAATCAGGAAGTTCTTTTTTTTTACATATGGGCTGAGTCTGACACATTTGTCCTTTGTTTTGGGGTTGTTTTTTCTCTTGTTTTTTATTTTTTGTCTTTTTTCGTCAGCAACGTTATTGACGCAAAGACCACTCAATCCCTTTCCGTGACTTTTACAGGTGTTGGTCCGAGGTCAAGGTCAGCAAACATGTCTCTGAGCAGTGAGAAGAGATAGGGCAAATCAGGAAGTTCTTTTTTTTTACATATGGGCTGAGTCTGACACATTTGTCCTTTGTTTTGGGGTTGTTTTTTCTCTTGTTTTTTATTTTTTGTCTTTTTTCGTCAGCAACGTTATTGACGCAAAGACCACTCAATCCCTTTCCGTGACTTTTACAGGTGTCGGTCCGAGGTCAAGGTCAGCAAACATGTTTCTGAGCAGTGAGAAGAGATAGGGCAAATCTGGAAGTTCTTTTTTTACATATGGGCTGAGTCTGACACATTTGTCCTCTGTTTTGGGGTTGCTTTTTCTCTTATTTATTTATTTTTTGTCTTTTTTTGCTCTTCATTTCTATTTCGACCCGTCTTCACTCACCAGCTCCCTTTCAGATAAATTCCAACCCTTGCCAGTGTGTCAGTGAATGTACAAAAAGTGTATTTGTGACACAGTCACTCGCTTACGGCCATACCACCCTGAACACGCCCGATCTCGTCTGATCTCGGAAGCTAAGCAGGGTCGGGCCTGGTCAGTACTTGGATGGGAGACCGCCTGGGAATACCAGGTGCTGTAAGCTTTTGCACTTCTGTTCACCACCAGCATGGGTTTTAAAGGGCCGGTAGATCATTTTAGAAGTGCATTCATCATGGGTACATGTGTGAGTGAGTGAGATCTTCATTGGTAGAGGTCTGTGCTTTTCTAGTTCTTTTTTATCTTCATTTTTACCCCGCTCCCTCACGGGGGGAGGGGCGAGGGTATTGGTTTTGGTGGGTTTGTGTATCTCTGTCGGGTTTGATCGTCAGCAACGTTATTGACGCAAAGACCACTCAATCCCTTTCCGTGACTTTTACAGGTGTTGGTCCGAGGTCAAGGTCAGCAAACATGTCTCTGAGCAGTGAGAAGAGATAGGGCAAATCAGGAAGTTCTTTTTTTTACATATGGGCTGAGTCTGACACATTTGTCCTTTGTTTTGGGGTTGTTTTTTCTCTTGTTTTTCATTTTTTGTCTTTTTCGTCAGCAACGTTATTGACGCAAAGACCACTCAATCCCTTTCCGTGACTTTTACAGGTGTTGGTCCGAGGTCAAGGTCAGCAAACATGTCTCTGAGCAGTGAGAAGAGATAGGGCAAATCAGGAAGTTCTTTTTTTTTTACATATGGGCTGAGTCTGACACATTTGTCCTTTGTTTTGGGGTTGTTTTTTCTCTTGTTTTTTATTTTTTGTCTTTTTTCGTCAGCAACGTTATTGACGCAAAGACCACTCAATCCCTTTCCGTGACTTTTACAGGTGTTGGTCCGAGGTCAAGGTCAGCAAACATGTTTCTGAGCAGTGAGAAGAGATAGGGCAAATCAGGAAGTTCTTTTTTTTTACATATGGGCTGAGTCTGACACATTTGTCCTTTGTTTTGGGGTTGTTTTTTCTCTTGTTTTTTATTTTTTGTCTTTTTTCGTCAGCAACGTTATTGACGCAAAGACCACTCAATCCCTTTCCGTGACTTTTACAGGTGTTGGTCCGAGGTCAAGGTCAGCAAACATGTCTCTGAGCAGTGAGAAGAGATAGGGCAAATCAGGAAGTTCTTTTTTTTACATATGGGCTGAGTCTGACACATTTGTCCTTTGTTTTGGGGTTGTTTTTTCTCTTGTTTTTCATTTTTTGTCTTTTTTCGTCAGCAACGTTATTGACGCAAAGACCACTCAATCCCTTTCCGTGACTTTTACAGGTGTTGGTCCGAGGTCAAGGTCAGCAAACATGTTTCTGAGCAGTGAGAAGAGATAGGGCAAATCAGGAAGTTCTTTTTTTTTACATATGGGCTGAGTCTGACACATTTGTCCTTTGTTTTGGGGTTGTTTTTTCTCTTGTTTTTTATTTTTTGTCTTTTTTCGTCAGCAACGTTATTGACGCAAAGACCACTCAATCCCTTTCCGTGACTTTTACAGGTGTCGCTCCGAGGTCAAGGTCAGCAATCATGTTTCTGAGCAGTGAGAAGAGATAGGGCAAATCAGGAAGTTCTTTTTTTACATATGGGCTGAGTCTGACACATTTGTCCTTTGTTTTGGGGTTGTTTTTTCTCTTGTTTTTTATTTTTTGTCTTTTTTCGTCAGCAACGTTATTGACGCAAAGACCACTCAATCCCTTTCCGTGACTTTTACAGGTGTCGGTCCGAGGTCAAGGTCAGCAAACATGTTTCTGAGCAGTGAGAAGAGATAGGGCAAATCAGGAAGTTCTTTTTTTTTACATATGGGCTGAGTCTGACACATTTGTCCTTTGTTTTGGGGTTGTTTTTTCTCTTGTTTTTTATTTTTTGTCTTTTTTCGTCAGCAACGTTATTGACGCAAAGACCACTCAATCCCTTTCCGTGACTTTTACAGGTGTCGGTCCGAGGTCAAGGTCAGCAATCATGTTTCTGAGCAGTGAGAAGAGATAGGGCAAATCAGGAAGTTCTTTTTTTACATATGGGCTGAGTCTGACACATTTGTCCTTTGTTTTGGGGTTGCTTTTTCTCTTGTTTTTTATTTTTTGTCTTTTTTTGCTCTTCATTTCTATTTCGACCCGTCTTCACTCACCAGCTCCCTTTCAGATAAATTCCAACCCTTGCCAGTGTGTCAGTGAATGTACAAAAAGTGTATTTGTGACACAGTCACTCGCTTACGGCCATACCACCCTGAACACGCCCGATCTCGTCTGATCTCGGAAGCTAAGCAGGGTCGGGCCTGGTCAGTACTTGGATGGGAGACCGCCTGGGAATACCAGGTGCTGTAAGCTTTTGCACTTCTGTTCACCACCAGCATAGGTTTTAAAGGGCCGGTAGATCATTTTAGAAGTGCATTCATCATGGGTACATGTGTGAGTGAGTGAGATCTTCATTGGTAGAGGTCTGTGCTTTTCTAGTTCTTTTTTATCTTCATTTTTACCCCGCTCTCTCACGGGGGGAGGGGCGAGGGTATTGGTTTTGGTGGGTTTGTGCATCTCTGTCGGGTTTGATCGTCAGCAACGTTATTGACGCAAAGACCACTCAATCCCTTTCCGTGACTTTTACAGGTGTTGGTCCGAGGTCAAGGTCAGCAAACATGTCTCTGAGCAGTGAGAAGAGATAGGGCAAATCAGGAAGTTCTTTTTTTTTACATATGGGCTGAGTCTGACACATTTGTCCTTTGTTTTGGGGTTGTTTTTTCTCTTGTTTTTTATTTTTTGTCTTTTTTCGTCAGCAACGTTATTGACGCAAAGACCACTCAATCCCTTTCCGTGACTTTTACAGGTGTCGGTCCGAGGTCAAGGTCAGCAATCATGTTTCTGAGCAGTGAGAAGAGATAGGGCAAATCAGGAAGTTCTTTTTTTACATATGGGCTGAGTCTGACACATTTGTCCTTTATTTTGGGGTTGTTTTTTCTCTTGTTTTTTATTTTTTTTCTATTTTCGTCAGCAACGTTATTGACGCAAAGACCACTCAATCCTTTTCCGTGACTTTTACAGGTGTTGGTCCGAGGTCAAGGTCAGCAAACATGTTTCTGAGCAGTGAGAAGAGATAGGGCAAATCAGGAAGTTCTTTTTTTACATATGGGCTGAGTCTGACACATTTGTCCTTTGTTTTGGGGTTGCTTTTTCTCTTATTTATTTATTTTTTGTCTTTTTTTGCTCTTCATTTCTATTTCGACCCGTCTTCACTCACCAGCTTCCTTTCAGATAAATTCCAACCCTTGCCAGTGTGTCAGTGAATGTACAAAAAGTGTATTTGTGACGCAGTCACTCGCTTACGGCCATACCACCCTGAACACGCCCGATCTCGTCTGATCTCGGAAGCTAAGCAGGGTCGGGCCTGGTCAGTACTTGGATGGGAGACCGCCTGGGAATACCAGGTGCTGTAAGCTTTTGCACTTCTGTTCACCACCAGCATAGGTTTTAAAGGGCCGGTAGATCATTTTAGAAGTGCATTCATCATGGGTACATGTGTGAGTGAGTGAGATCTTCATTGGTAGAGGTCTGTGCTTTTCTAGTTCTTTTTTATCTTCATTTTTACCCCGCTCTCTCACGGGGGGAGGGGCGAGGGTATTGGTTTTGGTGGGTTTGTGCATCTCTGTCGGGTTTGATCGTCAGCAACGTTATTGACGCAAAGACCACTCAATCCCTTTCCGTGACTTTTACAGGTGTTGGTCCGAGGTCAAGGTCAGCAAACATGTCTCTGAGCAGTGAGAAGAGATAGGGCAAATCAGGAAGTTCTTTTTTTTTACATATGGGCTGAGTCTGACACATTTGTCCTTTGTTTTGGGGTTGTTTTTTCTCTTGTTTTTTATTTTTTGTCTTTTTTCGTCAGCAACGTTATTGACGCAAAGACCACTCAATCCCTTTCCGTGACTTTTACAGGTGTCGGTCCGAGGTCAAGGTCAGCAATCATGTTTCTGAGCAGTGAGAAGAGATAGGGCAAATCAGGAAGTTCTTTTTTTTACATATGGGCTGAGTCTGACACATTTGTCCTTTATTTTGGGGTTGTTTTTTCTCTTGTTTTTTATTTTTTTTCTATTTTCGTCAGCAACGTTATTGACGCAAAGACCACTCAATCCCTTTCCGTGACTTTTACAGGTGTTGGTCCGAGGTCAAGGTCAGCAAACATGTTTCTGAGCAGTGAGAAGAGATAGGGCAAATCAGGAAGTTCTTTTTTTACATATGGGCTGAGTCTGACACATTTGTCCTTTGTTTTGGGGTTGCTTTTTCTCTTATTTATTTATTTTTTGTCTTTTTTTGCTCTTCATTTCTATTTCGACCCGTCTTCACTCACCAGCTTCCTTTCAGATAAATTCCAACCCTTGCCAGTGTGTCAGTGAATGTACAAAAAGTGTATTTGTGACGCAGTCACTCGCTTACGGCCATACCACCCTGAACACGCCCGATCTCGTCTGATCTCGGAAGCTAAGCAGGGTCGGGCCTGGTCAGTACTTGGATGGGAGACCGCCTGGGAATACCAGGTGCTGTAAGCTTTTGCACTTCTGTTCACCACCAGCATAGGTTTTAAAGGGCCGGTAGATCATTTTAGAAGTGCGTTCATCATGGGTACATGTGTGAGTGAGTGAGATCTTCATTGGTAGAGGTCTGTGCTTTTCTAGTTCTTTTTTATCTTCATTTTTACCCCGCTCTCTCACGGGGGGAGGGGCGAGGGTATTGGTTTTGGTGGGTTTGTGCATCTCTGTCGGGTTTGATCGTCAGCAACGTTATTGACGCAAAGACCACTCAATCCCTTTCCGTGACTTTTACAGGTGTTGGTCCGAGGTCAAGGTCAGCAAACATGTCTCTGATCAGTGAGAAGAGATAGGGCAAATCAGGAAGTTCTTTTTTTTTACATATGGGCTGAGTCTGACACATTTGTCCTTTGTTTTGGGGTTGTTTTTTCTCTTGTTTTTTATTTTTTTTTCTATTTTCGTCAGCAACGTTATTGACGCAAAGACCACTCAATCCCTTTCCGTGACTTTTACAGGTGTTGGTCCGAGGTCAAGGTCAGCAAACATGTTTCTGAGCAGTGAGAAGAGATAGGGCAAATCAGGAAGTTATTTTTTTTTACATATGGGCTGAGTCTGACACATTTGTCCTTTGTTTTGGGGTTGTTTTTTCTCTTGTTTTTTATTTTTTGTCTTTTTCCGTGACTTTTACAGGTGTCGGTCCGAGGTCAAGGTCAGCAAACATGTTTCTGAGCCGTGAGAAGAGATAGGGCAAATCAGGAAGTTCTTTTTTTTACATATGGGCTGAGTCTGGCACATTTGTCCTTTGTTTTGGGGTTGTTTTTTCTCTTGTTTTTTATTTTTTTTCTATTTTCGTCAGCAACGTTATTGACGCAAAGACCACTCAATCCCTTTCCGTGACTTTTACAGGTGTCGGTCCGAGGTCAAGGTCAGCAATCATGTTTCTGAGCAGTGAGAAGAGATAGGGCAAATCAGGAAGTTCTTTTTTTACATATGGGCTGAGTCTGACACATTTGTCCTTTATTTTGGGGTTGTTTTTTCTCTTGTTTTTTATTTTTTTTCTATTTTCGTCAGCAACGTTATTGACGCAAAGACCACTCAATCCCTTTCCGTGACTTTTACAGGTGTTGGTCCGAGGTCAAGGTCAACAAACATGTTTCTGAGCAGTGAGAAGAGATAGGGCAAATCAGGAAGTTCTTTTTTTACATATGGGCTGAGTCTGACACATTTGTCCTTTGTTTTGGGGTTGCTTTTTCTCTTATTTATTTATTTTTTGTCTTTTTTTGCTCTTCATTTCTATTTCGACCCGTCTTCACTCACCAGCTTCCTTTCAGATAAATTCCAACCCTTGCCAGTGTGTCAGTGAATGTACAAAAAGTGTATTTGTGACGCAGTCACTCGCTTACGGCCATACCACCCTGAACACGCCAGATCTCGTCTGATCTCGGAAGCTAAGCAGGGTCGGGCCTGGTCAGTACATGGATGGGAGACCGCCTGGGAATACCAGGTGCTGTAAGCTTTTGCACTTCTGTTCACCACCAGCATAGGTTTTAAAGGGCCGGTAGATCATTTTAGAAGTGCGTTCATCATGGGTACATGTGTGAGTGAGTGAGATCTTCATTGGTAGAGGTCTGTGCTTTTCTAGTTCTTTTTTATCTTCATTTTTACCCCGCTCTCTCACGGGGGGAGGGGCGAGGGTATTGGTTTTGGTGGGTTTGTGCATCTCTGTCGGGTTTGATCGTCAGCAACGTTATTGACGCAAAGACCACTCAATCCCTTTCCGTGACTTTTACAGGTGTTGGTCCGAGGTCAAGGTCAGCAAACATGTCTCTGATCAGTGAGAAGAGATAGGGCAAATCAGGAAGTTCTTTTTTTTTACATATGGGCTGAGTCTGACACATTTGTCCTTTGTTTTGGGGTTGTTTTTTCTCTTGTTTTTTATTTTTTTTCTATTTTCGTCAGCAACGTTATTGACGCAAAGACCACTCAATCCCTTTCCGTGACTTTTACAGGTGTTGGTCCGAGGTCAAGGTCAGCAAACATGTTTCTGAGCAGTGAGAAGAGATAGGGCAAATCAGGAAGTTATTTTTTTTTACATATGGGCTGAGTCTGACACATTTGTCCTTTGTTTTGGGGTTGTTTTTTCTCTTGTTTTTTATTTTTTGTCTTTTTCCGTGACTTTTACAGGTGTCGGTCCGAGGTCAAGGTCAGCAAACATGTTTCTGAGCCGTGAGAAGAGATAGGGCAAATCAGGAAGTTCTTTTTTTTACATATGGGCTGAGTCTGGCACATTTGTCCTTTGTTTTGGGGTTGTTTTTTCTCTTGTTTTTTATTTTTTTTCTATTTTCGTCAGCAACGTTATTGACGCAAAGACCACTCAATCCCTTTCCGTGACTTTTACAGGTGTTGCTTTTTCTCTTATTTATTTATTTTTTGTCTTTTTTTGCTCTTCATTTCTATTTCGACCCGTCTTCACTCACCAGCTCCCTTTCAGATAAATTCCAACCCTTGCCAGTGTGTCAGTGAATGTACAAAAAGTGTATTTGTGACACAGTCACTCGCTTACGGCCATACCACCCTGAACACGCCCGATCTCGTCTGATCTCGGAAGCTAAGCAGGGTCGGGCCTGGTCAGTACTTGGATGGGAGACCGCCTGGGAATACCAGGTGCTGTAAGCTTTTGCACTTCTGTTCACCACCAACATAGGTTTTAAAGGGCCGGTAGATCATTTTAGAAGTGCGTTCATCATGGGTACATGTGTGAGTGAGTGAGATCTTCATTGGTAGAGGTCTGTGCTTTTCTAGTTCTTTTTTATCTTCATTTTTACCCCGCTCTCTCACGGGGGGAGGGGCGAGGGTATTGGTTTTGGTGGGTTTGTGCATCTCTGTCGGGTTTATTTTTTTGTCTTTTTTCGTCAGCAACGTTATTGACGCAAAGACCACTCAATCCCTTTCCGTGACTTTTACAGGTGTCGGTCCGAGGTCAAGGTCAGCAATCATGTTTCTGAGCAGTGAGAAGAGATAGGGCAAATCAGGAAGTTCTTTTTTTTTACATATGGGCTGAGTCTGGCACATTTGTCCTTTGTTTTGGGGTTGTTTTTTCTCTTGTTTTTTATTTTTTGTCTTTTTTCGTCAGCAACGTTATTGACGCAAAGACCACTCAATCCCTTTCCGTGACTTTTACAGGTGTTGGTCCGAGGTCAAGGTCAGCAAACATGTCTCTGATCAGTGAGAAGAGATAGGGCAAATCAGGAAGTTCTTTTTTTTTACATATGGGCTGAGTCTGACACATTTGTCCTTTGTTTTGGGGTTGTTTTTTCTCTTGTTTTTTATTTTTTGTCTTTTTTCGTCAGCAACGTTATTGACGCAAAGACCACTCAATCCCTTTCCGTGACTTTTACAGGTGTTGGTCCGAGGTCAAGGTCAGCAAACATGTTTCTGAGCAGTGAGAAGAGATAGGGCAAATCAGGAAGTTATTTTTTTTTACATATGGGCTGAGTCTGACACATTTGTCCTTTGTTTTGGGGTTGTTTTTTCTCTTGTTTTTTATTTTTTGTCTTTTTCCGTGACTTTTACAGGTGTCGGTCCGAGGTCAAGGTCAGCAAACATGTTTCTGAGCCGTGAGAAGAGATAGGGCAAATCAGGAAGTTCTTTTTTTTACATATGGGCTGAGTCTGGCACATTTGTCCTTTATTTTGGGGTTGTTTTTTCTCTTGTTTTTAATTTTTTTTCTATTTTCGTCAGCAACGTTATTGACGCAAAGACCACTCAATCCCTTTCCGTGACTTTTACAGGTGTTGGTCCGAGGTCAAGGTCAGCAAACATGTTTCTGAGCAGTGAGAAGAGATAGGGCAAATCAGGAAGTTCTTTTTTTACATATGGGCTGAGTCTGACACATTTGTCCTTTGTTTTGGGGTTGCTTTTTCTCTTATTTATTTATTTTTTGTCTTTTTTTGCTCTTCATTTCTATTTCGACCCGTCTTCACTCACCAGCTCCCTTTCAGATAAATTCCAACCCTTGCCAGTGTGTCAGTGAATGTACAAAAAGTGTATTTGTGACGCAGTCACTCGCTTACGGCCATACCACCCTGAACACGCCCGATCTCGTCTGATCTCGGAAGCTAAGCAGGGTCGGGCCTGGTCAGTACTTGGATGGGAGACCGCCTGGGAATACCAGGTGCTGTAAGCTTTTGCACTTCTGTTCACCACCAGCATAGGTTTTAAAGGGCCGGTAGATCATTTTAGAAGTGCGTTCATCATGGGTACATGTGTGAGTGAGTGAGATCTTCATTGGTAGAGGTCTGTGCTTTTCTAGTTCTTTTTTATCTTCATTTTTACCCCGCTCTCTCACGGGGGGAGGGGCGAGGGTATTGGTTTTGGTGGGTTTGTGCATCTCTGTCGGGTTTGATCGTCAGCAACGTTATTGACGCAAAGACCACTCAATCCCTTTCCGTGACTTTTACAGGTGTTGGTCCGAGGTCAAGGTCAGCAACCATGTTTCTGAGCAGTGAGAAGAGATAGGGCAAATCAGGAAGTTCTTTTTTTTTACATATGGGCTGAGTCTGACACATTTGTCCTTTGTTTTGGGGTTGTTTTTTCTCTTGTTTTTTATTTTTTTGTCTTTTTTCGTCAGCAACGTTATTGACGCAAAGACCACTCAATCCCTTTCCGTGACTTTTACAGGTGTCGGTCCGAGGTCAAGGTCAGCAATCATGTTTCTGAGCAGTGAGAAGAGATAGGGCAAATCAGGAAGTTCTTTTTTTACATATGGGCTGAGTCTGACACATTTGTCCTTTGTTTTGGGGTTGTTTTTTCTCTTGTTTTTTATTTTTTGTCTTTTTTCGTCAGCAACGTTATTGACGCAAAGACCACTCAATCCCTTTCCGTGACTTTTACAGGTGTTGGTCCGAGGTCAAGGTCAGCAAACATGTTTCTGAGCAGTGAGAAGAGATAGGGCAAATCAGGAAGTTCTTTTTTTTTACATATGGGCTGAGTCTGACACATTTGTCCTTTGTTTTGGGGTTGTTTTTTCTCTTGTTTTTTATTTTTTGTCTTTTTTCGTCAGCAACGTTATTGACGCAAAGACCACTCAATCCCTTTCCGTGACTTTTACAGGTGTCGGTCCGAGGTCAAGGTCAGCAATCATGTTTCTGAGCAGTGAGAAGAGATAGGGCAAATCAGGAAGTTATTTTTTTACATATGGGCTGAGTCTGACACATTTGTCCTTTGTTTTGGGGTTGCTTTTTCTCTTATTTATTTATTTTTTGTCTTTTTTTGCTCTTCATTTCTATTTCGACCCGTCTTCACTCACCAGCTCCCTTTCAGATAAATTCCAACCCTTGCCAGTGTGTCAGTGAATGTACAAAAAGTGTAATTGTGTCACAGTCACTCGCTTATGGCCATACCACCCTGAAGACGCCCGATCTCGTCTGATCTCGGAAGCTAAGCAGGGTCGGGCCTGGTCAGTACTTGGATGGGAGACCGCCTGGGAATACCAGGTGCTGTAAGCTTTTGCACTTCTGTTCACCACCAGCATAGGTTTTAAAGGGCCGGTAGATCATTTTAGAAGTGCATTCATCATGGGTACATGTGTGAGTGAGTGAGATCTTCATTGGTAGAGGTCTGTGCTTTTCTAGTTCTTTTTTATCTTCATTTTTACCCCGCTCCCTCACGGGGGGAGGGGCGAGGGTATTGGTTTTGGTGGGTTTGTGTATCTCTGTCGGGTTTGATCGTCAGCAACGTTATTGACGCAAAGACCACTCAATCCCTTTCCGTGACTTTTACAGGTGTTGGTCCGAGGTCAAGGTCAGCAAACATGTCTCTGATCAGTGAGAAGAGATAGGGCAAATCAGGAAGTTATTTTTTTTTACATATGGGCTGAGTCTGACACATTTGTCCTTTGTTTTGGGGTTGTTTTTTCTCTTGTTTTTTATTTTTTGTCTTTTTTCGTCAGCAACGTTATTGACGCAAAGACCACTCAATCCCTTTCCGTGACTTTTACAGGTGTTGGTCCGAGGTCAAGGTCAGCAAACATGTTTCTGAGCAGTGAGAAGAGATAGGGCAAATCAGGAAGTTATTTTTTTTTACATATGGGCTGAGTCTGACACATTTGTCCTTTGTTTTGGGGTTGTTTTTTCTCTTGTTTTTTATTTTTTGTCTTTTTCCGTGACTTTTACAGGTGTCGGTCCGAGGTCAAGGTCAGCAAACATGTTTCTGAGCCGTGAGAAGAGATAGGGCAAATCAGGAAGTTCTTTTTTTTACATATGGGCTGAGTCTGGCACATTTGTCCTTTATTTTGGGGTTGTTTTTTCTCTTGTTTTTTATTTTTTTTCTATTTTCGTCAGCAACGTTATTGACGCAAAGACCACTCAATCCCTTTCCGTGACTTTTACAGGTGTTGGTCCGAGGTCAAGGTCAGCAAACATGTTTCTGAGCAGTGAGAAGAGATAGGGCAAATAAGGAAGTTCTTTTTTTACATATGGGCTGAGTCTGACACATTTGTCCTTTGTTTTGGGGTTGCTTTTTCTCTTATTTATTTATTTTTTGTCTTTTTTTGCTCTTCATTTCTATTTCGACCCGTCTTCACTCACCAGCTCCCTTTCAGATAAATTCCAACCCTTGCCAGTGTGTCAGTGAATGTACAAAAAGTGTATTTGTGACGCAGTCACTCGCTTACGGCCATACCACCCTGAACACGCCCGATCTCGTCTGATCTCGGAAGCTAAGCAGGGTCGGGCCTGGTCAGTACTTGGATGGGAGACCGCCTGGGAATACCAGGTGCTGCAAGCTTTTGCACTTCTGTTCACCACCAGCATAGGTTTTAAAGGGCCGGTAGATCATTTTAGAAGTGCGTTCATCATGGGTACATGTGTGAGTGAGTGAGATCTTCATTGGTAGAGGTCTGTGCTTTTCTAGTTCTTTTTTATCTTCATTTTTACCCCGCTCTCTCACGGGGGGAGGGGCGAGGGTATTGGTTTTGGTGGGTTTGTGCATCTCTGTCGGGTTTGATCGTCAGCAACGTTATTGACGCAAAGACCACTCAATCCCTTTCCGTGACTTTTACAGGTGTTGGTCCGAGGTCAAGGTCAGCAACCATGTTTCTGAGCAGTGAGAAGAGATAGGGCAAATCAGGAAGTTCTTTTTTTTTACATATGGGCTGAGTCTGACACATTTGTCCTTTGTTTTGGGGTTGTTTTTTCTCTTGTTTTTTATTTTTTTGTCTTTTTTCGTCAGCAACGTTATTGACGCAAAGACCACTCAATCCCTTTCCGTGACTTTTACAGGTGTCGGTCCGAGGTCAAGGTCAGCAATCATGTTTCTGAGCAGTGAGAAGAGATAGGGCAAATCAGGAAGTTTTTTTTTTACATATGGGCTGAGTCTGACACATTTGTCCTTTGTTTTGGGGTTGTTTTTTCTCTTGTTTTTTATTTTTTGTCTTTTTTCGTCAGCAACGTTATTGACGCAAAGACCACTCAATCCCTTTCCGTGACTTTTACAGGTGTTGGTCCGAGGTCAAGGTCAGCAAACATGTTTCTGAGCAGTGAGAAGAGATAGGGCAAATCAGGAAGTTATTTTTTTTTACATATGGGCTGAGTCTGACACATTTGTCCTTTGTTTTGGGGTTGTTTTTTCTCTTGTTTTTTATTTTTTGTCTTTTTCCGTGACTTTTACAGGTGTCGGTCCGAGGTCAAGGTCAGCAAACATGTTTCTGAGCCGTGAGAAGAGATAGGGCAAATCAGGAAGTTCTTTTTTTTACATATGGGCTGAGTCTGACACATTTAACGTTGCTGACGAAAAAAGACAAAAAATAAAAAACAAGAGAAAAAACAACCCCAAAACAAAGGACAAATGTGTCAGACTCAGCCCATATGTAAAAAAAAAATAACTTCCTGATTTGCCCTATCTCTTCTCACTGCTCAGAGACATGTTTGCTGACCTTGACCTCGGACCAACACCTGTAAAAGTCACGGAAAGGGATTGAGTGGTCTTTGCGTCAATAACGTTGCTGACGATCAAACCCGACAGAGATACACAAACCCACCAAAACCAATACCCTCGCCCCTCCCCCCGTGAGGGAGCGGGGTAAAAATGAAGATAAAAAAGAACTAGAAAAGCACAGACCTCTACCAATGAAGATCTCACTCACTCACACATGTACCCATGATGAACGCACTTCTAAAATGATCTACCGGCCCTTTAAAACCTATGCTGGTGTTGAACAGAAGTGCAAAAGCTTACAGCACCTGGTATTCCCAGGCGGTCTCCCATCCAAGTACTGACCAGGCCCGACCCTGCTTAGCTTCCGAGATCAGACGAGATCGGGCGTGTTCAGGGTGGTATGGCCGTAAGCGAGTTACTGCGTCACAAATACACTTTTTGTACATTCACTGACACACTGGCAAGGGTTGGAATTTATCTGAAAGGGAGCTGGTGAGTGAAGACGGGTCGAAATAGAAATGAAGAGCAAAAAAAGACAAAAAATAAATAAATAAGAGAAAAAGCAACCCCAAAACAAAGGACAAATGTGTCAGACTCAGCCCATATGTAAAAAAAGAACTTCCTGATTTGCCCTATCTCTTCTCACTGCTCAGAAACATGTTTGCTGACCTTGACCTCGGACCGACACCTGTAAAAGTCACGGAAAGGGATTGAGTGGTCTTTGCGTCAATAACGTTGCTGACGAAAAAAGACAAAAAATAAAAAACAAGAGAAAAAACAACCCCAAAACAAAGGACAAATGTGTCAGACTCAGCCCATATGTAAAAAAAAATAACTTCCTGATTTGCCCTATCTCTTCTCACTGCTCAGAAACATGATTGCTGACCTTGACCTCGGACCAACACCTGTAAAAGTCACGGAAAGGGATTGAGTGGTCTTTGCGTCAATAACGTTGCTGACGAAAATAGAAAAAAAATAAAAAACAAGAGAAAAAACAACCCCAAAACAAAGGACAAATGTGCCAGACTCAGCCCATATGTAAAAAAAAAGAACTTCCTGATTTGCCCTATCTCTTCTCACTGCTCAGAAACATGTTTGCTGACCTTGACCTCGGACCGACACCTGTAAAAGTGACTTTTACAGGTGTCGGTCCGAGGTCAAGGTCAGCAAACATGTTTCTGAGCCGTGAGAAGAGATAGGGCAAATCAGGAAGTTCTTTTTTTTACATATGGGCTGAGTCTGGCACATTTGTCCTTTGTTTTGGGGTTGTTTTTTCTCTTGTTTTTTATTTTTTGTCTTTTTTCGTCAGCAACGTTATTGACGCAAAGACCACTCAATCCCTTTCCGTGACTTTTACAGGTGTTGGTCCGAGGTCAAGGTCAGCAAACATGTTTCTGAGCAGTGAGAAGAGATAGGGCAAATCAGGAAGTTATTTTTTTTTACATATGGGCTGAGTCTGACACATTTGTCCTTTGTTTTGGGGTTGTTTTTTCTCTTGTTTTTGATTTTTTGTCTTTTTCCGTGACTTTTACAGGTGTCGGTCCGAGGTCAAGGTCAGCAAACATGTTTCTGAGCCGTGAGAAGAGATAGATCAAATCAGGAAGTTCTTTTTTTTTACATATGGGCTGAGTCTGGCACATTTGTCCTTTGTTTTGGGGTTGTTTTTTCTCTTGTTTTTTTTTTTTTTTCTATTTTCGTCAGCAACGTTATTGACGCAAAGACCACTCAATCCCTTTCCGTGACTTTTACAGGTGTTGGTCCGAGGTCAAGGTCAGCAAACATGTCTCTGAGCAGTGAGAAGAGATAGGGCAAATCAGGAAGTTCTTTTTTTTTACATATGGGCTGAGTCTGGCACATTTGTCCTTTGTTTTGGGGTTGTTTTTTCTCTTGTTTTTTATTTTTTGTCTTTTTTCGTCAGCAACGTTATTGACGCAAAGACCACTCAATCCCTTTCCGTGACTTTTACAGGTGTTGGTCCGAGGTCAAGGTCAGCAAACATGTTTCTGAGCAGTGAGAAGAGATAGGGCAAATCAGGAAGTTCTTTTTTTTTACATATGGGCTGAGTCTGACACATTTGTCCTTTGTTTTGGGGTTGTTTTTTCTCTTGTTTTTTATTTTTTGTCTTTTTTCGTCAGCAACGTTATTGACGCAAAGACCACTCAATCCCTTTCCGTGACTTTTACAGGTGTCGGTCCGAGGTCAAGGTCAGCAAACATGTTTCTGAGCAGTGAGAAGAGATAGGGCAAATCAGGAAGTTCTTTTTTTACATATGGGCTGAGTCTGACACATTTGTCCTTTGTTTTGGGGTTGCTTTTTCTCTTATTTATTTATTTTTTGTCTTTTTTTGCTCTTCATTTCTATTTCGACCCGTCTTCACTCACCAGCTCCCTTTCAGATAAATTCCAACCCTTGCCAGTGTGTCAGTGAATGTACAAAAAGTGTATTTGTGTCACAGTCACTCGCTTACGGCCATACCACCCTGAACACGCCCGATCTCGTCTGATCTCGGAAGCTAAGCAGGGTCGGGCCTGGTCAGTACTTGGATGGGAGACCGCCTGGGAATACCAGGTGCTGTAAGCTTTTGCACTTCTGTTCACCACCAGCATAGGTTTTAAAGGGCCGGTAGATCATTTTAGAAGTGCATTCATCATGGGTACATGTGTGAGTGAGTGAGATCTTCATTGGTAGAGGTCTGTGCTTTTCTAGTTCTTTTTTATCTTCATTTTTACCCCCCTCCCTCACGGGGGGAGGGGCGAGGGTATTGGTTTTGGTGGGTTTGTGTATCTCTGTCGGGTTTGATCGTCAGCAACGTTATTGACGCAAAGACCACTCAATCCCTTTCCGTGACTTTTACAGGTGTTGGTCCGAGGTCAAGGTCAGCAAACATGTCTCTGATCAGTGAGAAGAGATAGGGCAAATCAGGAAGTTCTTTTTTTTTACATATGGGCTGAGTCTGACACATTTGTCCTTTGTTTTGGGGTTGTTTTTTCTCTTGTTTTTTCTTTTTTGTCTTTTTTCGTCAGCAACGTTATTGACGCAAAGACCACTCAATCCCTTTCCGTGACTTTTACAGGTGTTGGTCCGAGGTCAAGGTCAGCAAACATGTTTCTGAGCAGTGAGAAGAGATAGGGCAAATCAGGAAGTTCTTTTTTTTTACATATGGGCTGAGTCTGACACATTTGTCCTTTGTTTTGGGGTTGTTTTTTCTCTTGTTTTTTATTTTTTGTCTTTTTCCGTGACTTTTACAGGTGTCGGTCCGAGGTCAAGGTCAGCAAACATGTTTCTGAGCCGTGAGAAGAGATAGGGCAAATCAGGAAGTTCTTTTTTTTACATATGGGTTGAGTCTGGCACATTTGTCCTTTGTTTTGGGGTTGTTTTTTCTCTTGTTTTTAATTTTTTTTCTATTTTCGTCAGCAACGTTATTGACGCAAAGACCACTCAATCCCTTTCCGTGACTTTTACAGGTGTTGGTCCGAGGTCAAGGTCAGCAAACATGTTTCTGAGCAGTGAGAAGAGATAGGGCAAATCAGGAAGTTCTTTTTTTACATATGGGCTGAGTCTGACACATTTGTCCTTTGTTTTGGGGTTGCTTTTTCTCTTATTTATTTATTTTTTGTCTTTTTTTGCTCTTCATTTCTATTTCGACCCGTCTTCACTCACCAGCTCCCTTTCAGATAAATTCCAACCCTTGCCAGTGTGTCAGTGAATGTACAAAAAGTGTATTTGTGACACAGTCACTCGCTTACGGCCATACCACCCTGAACACGCCCGATCTCGTCTGATCTCGGAAGCTAAGCAGGGTCGGGCCTGGTCAGTACTTGGATGGGAGACCGCCTGGGAATACCAGGTGCTGTAAGCTTTTGCACTTCTGTTCACCACCAGCATAGGTTTTAAAGGGCCGGTAGATCATTTTAGAAGTGCATTCATCATGGGTACATGTGTGAGTGAGTGAGATCTTCATTGGTAGAGGTCTGTGCTTTTCTAGTTCTTTTTTATCTTCATTTTTACCCCGCTCTCTCACGGGGGGAGGGGCGAGGGTATTGGTTTTGGTGGGTTTGTGCATCTCTGTCGGGTTTGATCGTCAGCAACGTTATTGACGCAAAGACCACTCAATCCCTTTCCGTGACTTTTACAGGTGTTGGTCCGAGGTCAAGGTCAGCAAACATGTTTCTGAGCAGTGAGAAGAGATAGGGCAAATCAGGAAGTTCTTTTTTTTTACATATGGGCTGAGTCTGACACATTTGTCCTTTGTTTTGGGGTTGTTTTTTCTCTTGTTTTTTATTTTTTTGTCTTTTTTCGTCAGCAACGTTATTGACGCAAAGACCACTCAATCCCTTTCCGTGACTTTTACAGGTGTCGGTCCGAGGTCAAGGTCAGCAATCATGTTTCTGAGCAGTGAGAAGAGATAGGGCAAATCAGGAAGTTCTTTTTTTACATATGGGCTGAGTCTGACACATTTGTCCTTTGTTTTGGGGTTGTTTTTTCTCTTGTTTTTTATTTTTTGTCTTTTTTCGTCAGCAACGTTATTGACGCAAAGACCACTCAATCCCTTTCCGTGACTTTTACAGGTGTCGGTCCGAGGTCAAGGTCAGCAAACATGTTTCTGAGCAGTGAGAAGAGATAGGGCAAATCAGGAAGTTCTTTTTTTACATATGGGCTGAGTCTGACACATTTGTCCTTTGTTTTGGGGTTGCTTTTTCTCTTATTTATTTATTTTTTGTCTTTTTTTGCTCTTCATTTCTATTTCGACCCGTCTTCACTCACCAGCTCCCTTTCAGATAAATTCCAACCCTTGCCAGTGTGTCAGTGAATGTACAAAAAGTGTATTTGTGTCACAGTCATTTGCTTACGGCCATACCACCCTGAACACGCCCGATCTCGTCTGATCTCGGAAGCTAAGCAGGGTCGGGCCTGGTCAGTACTTGGATGGGAGACCGCCTGGGAATACCAGGTGCTGTAAGCTTTTGCACTTCTGTTCACCACAGCATAGGTTTTAAAGGGCCGGTAGATCATTTTAGAAGTGCATTCATCATGGGTACATGTGTGAGTGAGTGAGATCTTCATTGGTAGAGGTCTGTGCTTTTCTAGTTCTTTTTTATCTTCATTTTTACCCCGCTCCCTCACGGGGGGAGGGGCGAGGGTATTGGTTTTGGTGGGTTTGTGTATCTCTGTCGGGTTTGATCGTCAGCAACGTTATTGACGCAAAGACCACTCAATCCCTTTCCGTGACTTTTACAGGTGTTGGTCCGAGGTCAAGGTCAGCAAACATGTCTCTGATCAGTGAGAAGAGATAGGGCAAATCAGGAAGTTCTTTTTTTTACATATGGGCTGAGTCTGACACATTTGTCCTTTGTTTTGGGGTTGTTTTTTCTCTTGTTTTTTATTTTTTGTCTTTTTTCGTCAGCAACGTTATTGACGCAAAGACCACTCAATCCCTTTCCGTGACTTTTACAGGTGTTGGTCCGAGGTCAAGGTCAGCAAACATGTTTCTGAGCAGTGAGAAGAGATAGGGCAAATCAGGAAGTTATTTTTTTTTACATATGGGCTGAGTCTGACACATTTGTCCTTTGTTTTGGGGTTGTTTTTTCTCTTGTTTTTTATTTTTTGTCTTTTTCCGTGACTTTTACAGGTGTCGGTCCGAGGTCAAGGTCAGCAAACATGTTTCTGAGCCGTGAGAAGAGATAGGGCAAATCAGGAAGTTCTTTTTTTTTACATATGGGCTGAGTCTGGCACATTTGTCCTTTGTTTTGGGGTTGTTTTTTCTCTTGTTTTTTATTTTTTTTCTATTTTCGTCAGCAACGTTATTGACGCAAAGACCACTCAATCCCTTTCCGTGACTTTTACAGGTGTTGGTCCGAGGTCAAGGTCAGCAAACATGTTTCTGAGCAGTGAGAAGAGATAGGGCAAATCAGGAAGTTATTTTTTTTTACATATGGGCTGAGTCTGACACATTTGTCCTTTGTTTTGGAGTTGTTTTTTCTCTTGTTTTTTATTTTTTGTCTTTTTCCGTGACTTTTACAGGTGTCGGTCCGAGGTCAAGGTCAGCAATCATGTTTCTGAGCAGTGAGAAGAGATAGGGCAAATCAGGAAGTTATTTTTTTTTTACATATGGGCTGAGTCTGACACATTTGTCCTTTGTTTTGGAGTTGTTTTTTCTCTTGTTTTTTATTTTTTGTCTTTTTCCGTGACTTTTACAGGTGTCGGTCCGAGGTCAAGGTCAGCAAACATGTTTCTGAGCCGTGAGAAGAGATAGGGCAAATCAGGAAGTTCTTTTTTTTACATATGGGCTGAGTCTGGCACATTTGTCCTTTGTTTTGGGGTTGT
The DNA here is from genome assembly GCA_020466265.1 of Siphamia tubifer. Lineage (NCBI taxonomy): Eukaryota > Metazoa > Chordata > Actinopteri > Kurtiformes > Apogonidae > Siphamia > Siphamia tubifer. The sequence goes on along the minus strand of CM035783.1, from coordinate 24,927,743 downwards.
TTTTTCTCTTGTTTTTTTTTTTTTTTTTCTTTTTTCGTCAGCAACGTTATTGACGCAAAGACCACTCAATCCCTTTCCGTGACTTTTACAGGTGTCGGTCCGAGGTTTGATCGTCAGCAACATTACTGACGCAAAGACCACCCAATCCCTTTCCGTGACTTTTACAGGTGTCGGTCCGAGGTCAAGGTCAGCAAACATGTTTCTGAGCAGTGAGTGCTTTTTCTCTTGTTTTTTATTTTTGTCTTTTTTTGCTCCCTTTCAATTCCTTTGTCTTTTGCTTAATATGTTGGCAGAACTGTGGTATAAAATGAATTCTCTCAGTTTATGTTATCAGTTTATGTAATTATACCAATTAATTGTAGTGCCCAATTAATTTTAAATAAACATCACACAAATATATTAGGGTTTTCATGCCCCCTACCCACCCACATACACACACACACAGACACACACATTGTGACGCCCCAGGCTCTGTGTACAGTAGCCTATGTTAGCTTACAGTAGCACACAGTAAACAAATACACATGTGGGGGTGGACCCAAAAAGCCCTGTCTGCCCCTCGCTCTGCCCCGACAAGCCTCCACTGAGCTAGCCAATCAGAGAATAGCAAGATTGGCCAGAAGCCAAAACAGAGCATTTCAATGATCGGTAGAAATTGGCTTGGATCAAGGCTTTTGTGAACGCTGGTATGAGATAACTATTTCTCTTCTGTAGATGCTCAGAACTCTTATAATGATAACCCTAACCCTTAAATCTGTGTATAATAGGTCTCCTTTAAAACACATGTTCAGAAAATCATGAGTGAGTCCACTAGATGTACCTAACAGTAGTAGGAGTAATTCACTTCACTGAATTATGGAGTTTTCTTTTAAAATGAATTTGTTTATTTCCTTGAAATAAGAGGACTGTAATTAAAATTATAAATTAACTATATCATAAATCAACTAGTTTTATTTTAAGATTATATTTTACTTTTACTTCTTGCTTGTATTGGTACCCCGTACGTTTTCTCTTCTTCCATTTTCCTTGTTAACTAATTAATTAATTATAACTTTATCAACCCCTGTGTTGCCCTTTAAGTCTTTACTAATGTAATATTTTATCTTTTATTTACCTTTTATTTAGCTCCAAGTCTTTTCTTTCTTTCTTTCTTTCTTTCTTTCTTTCTTTCTTTCTTTCTTTCTTTCTTTCTTTCTTTCTTTCTTTCTTTCTTTCTTTCTTTCTCTTTCTTTCTTTCTTTCTTTCTTTTCTTTTCTTTCTTTTTTCTTTCTTTCTTTCTTTCTTTCTTTCTTTCTTTCTTTCTTTCTTTCTTTCTTTCTTTCTTTCTTTCTTTCTTTCTTTCTTTCTTTCTTTCTTTCTTTCTTTCTTTCTTTCTTTCTTTCTTTCTTTCTTTCTTTCTTTCTTTCTTTCTTTCTTTCTTTCTTTCTTTCTTTCTTTCGAAAGCCTGACAGGAAGTGTTTAGTTTTTCCGGTATAGTCGACATTTCCGGTTTGAACGTTTGCTAAGCTAGCTTGTACAAGACAAGCAGTGTACTCATATTTGTTGTCATTGTTTTGGGGTTTTCGCAGCTTTTCACGATGAATACTGTTTTATCAAGAGCCAACTCTTTGTTCGCCTTTTCTCTGAGTGTCATGGCGGCTTTAACTTTCGGCTGTTTCATCACTACGGCTTTTAAAGACAGAAGAGTTCCCGTGGACATCCACGTCTCTAAAGTCATGCTGTAAGATCCACCTCATCAAACAGCTGTTAGCTCTAATATCAGTCTAATAGTTAGATATCCTTGTAGCTGCAGAACAAACGTATGTTTAATTAAATGAATGTGTTAAAAAATAGTTAATTGCATTTCGTACGTGTATTGTTCGAAAGGCTTCTTCTCTTTTCAACCAGAAAAGAAGCCATTCATAGCGTAGAGCAGCCGATATATATATATATATATATATATATATATATATATATATATATATATATATATATATATATATATATTTATATGAAAAAATCGTAGTAGATTTTGTTGAACATATGAATTTCTGTAACGTTATATGACATCCTCGTTGTAAAAATGCAGTATGTAAGTAAAAATGGTCCATTAAGCTATCATCGTTATGAAATAGTATTTCGTTTTTGTTTTTATTCTTACTTTAGTTTTATGCTTTTAGTCCAGTTTTATGATTAATAATGTAAGATTTTATTGTTTACATTTTAGAGTTTTTAATGTTTTTTTTAATTCTAGTTTATTTTTTGGTTGAGACTTGATTTACAGAAGTTAAAGATGCAAGATGAATGAATACATGACATTTACTATTATCATAAAGAAGAGTAAAATCAGGAGACAATTTGAATGTGTAATAATTAATGTGTTAATTTTCCTCAACTAATGTGGAAAAAAGAACAATGTTCATTGTTGTTGAGGCCCTGTCACACAGAATAAATTTTATTGCATTTTTTTTTTTTACTCAAAAATGTAGTTGTGAAATGTCTTGTGAAAGGGCTTACTGGGACCTACTAATACATGTATTAAACATGGAGACAATTTATTTTGTTGAAATATAGAACTTATTGAACATTAAATGTGTGACTGCTTGGTCTGGCCCTACTCTAAATGTACATCCCTAATAACGTACAGACACCCTGTTCCTATAGGCTAAACTTAGTTTCTTCAGAACCTCAAAAGTTATCAAATTTGACTTTCTAATAATCATTAGGATATGTTGTAAATGTTTGACAGCCTGTACAAATAGGTTATATGTAGAGCTAGGTTGAAGTCTCAAAAATTGTCTTTTGTGAGTACACTCTCAGTTTGGGGTATTGGTGTGTAAAGCCATTTCAATTCTGTGGAGGTAAAAATTTATTAGTAGATACCATGACTATTTTCACTGCTGATTTTAAATGTTAACCATTAATCCATAATTTCTAATGTACATAAAGCTTCACCAAAACAAATCTCACTATTTAATTTATAAATAGACATTGTACCTAATAAACATGTTAAATGATTATCACAGGCAGGTAAGATAACTGGAAGTGAATGTTAACCTTGTACTTCTCTTATTTTCTCCTATTTTTCTCTGACCAACAGGAAGAATGTGGATGATTTCACAGGACCCAGAGAGCGCAGTGATCTGGGTTTCATCACTTTTGACCTTTCAGCTGATATCCTTGTGAATAATAAACTGCATATGTGTTTAACTGTTTATTGTATTTCCTGCCAGAAGCCAGTACCACATTTCATGAAACCATTGGCTCTTTTTAAAAGTAATGTGTAGCTGCAGTAAAACTTGTTGCAACTTTTGTAGAAGGGTTAAAAATAATCCTTACTTTGGCCTGATTTCTGCTTCCGTGTCAATGAAACAGTGCAATGCAGGTGAAAGGGTTTTGTTTTTTCTATGCTGAAACTGAAATGATGTAAAAATTAAACTAAAGACCCATAAACCTTTATGGTCCCTGTTCTTGGTCTTTTCCACCTTAACTTGAGCTACATTTGCAACCAATTTTTGACTGGAATGTCAAACAGCTGTTCCTCTATCTGTCAGCAGAATATGCTACAAAGAGCAATGTAAGTAACAGCAAACGGTCTTCATTTGTTTTTGTTTTTTAAATAATAAAATAAAGACATTACTCAAATGTATGGCAGATCAGAGGTGAAGGTATTGAAGAAAATGAATACTGAAAATAAAAGTATTTGTGTTCTCCCTTTCAGGCTCTGAACCAGGTGGTGCTGTGGGATAAGATTGTCCTTCGAGGGGAAAACACCAAACTGAACCTCAGAGATATGAAATCTAAATACTTCTTTTTCGATGATGGGAATGGGCTCAGGTAATAAAACACACATTCACACTAAGCATGTTTTACTGTATGAAGTCAAACAAATGGAGTGAGAGTGGTATTAAATGACCACCAGAATCCTATCAATAACTCTGCTTGCAATGAATTTGATGTCTGAATGCATGAAGTTTCTTACTACATTAAAGATTAACTTTTTCAAACATAAGTAGGAACAAAATACAAAGGTAAACAAAAGGCCAGCAGAGACCACAAATTTAAACAAAACACTTCAGAATGTCAAGGACAACAAGCCAACCAAAAAAAGTGCACAATGTACAACTATCTCATTGTGACTCTTCAACAACGCTTTATATCTGAAATGGAGTAGGAAGAAGCCAAGCTTGTATTGCCCTGCCCCAATTTTACAGAAGTAATGTGGTCTGCAGGTCTGCACCAAGTTGCTGAAAAAACAGCTTAGGTTATAACATGCTATACTAAACAATACTTTTATTTCCTTCTTCAGACACTGACATTACCATCATGGGTTAAACTGCTGTTCTCCATCCTTGTATTTCTTTAAAACTCATATTTTGTGTATTCCTTTAAACTGATTTGATATTAAAACTGCAGTCCAATCCAAACAACTAAATACCAGACTGTTTCACACTGCCATGGAAAAGAGTCAAAGCCAAACAGCTCTGCATAAGATGGACCAAATATGATCTGTTTGACTGTTGCCAGAAATGTTCCAAATAGCTTTTGTGAAGGGCCTGACAGGCCAAAACATGATGCTAACAGGCATGAGTGATATGTTTAACACTATTTTGTTTTTTTTTTACAAACGATATAGCTACTGTAATTATACTATCATTGTACTGACCTATTGGGAGCTGCACACACCTTTCACCAAGCCGTCTCCATGGTAACTGCACAAACAAGTTGCCATGTAGCTGTAGATGAGTGAAATCGTAATCAGCTAGCAAGTCTTACTACAGCTAATCGGTACAGTTTTGCTTATCTAGAGGGTAAGCTGTGGAGAAAACACTTGGCGTGCTAGGAAAAAAAAGTTTGCATGACAATTTTAGGTTTAATCAGCATAAAAATATAACTCAACAGAATATGTTTTCAAATTGTTCTTAAGTGTTAACCATCAATAACACAGTTAAAAGTCATGTCTGTTGTTTCTCTAGGGCCAATAAGAACATCACGTTGATGCTGTCATGGAATGTTGTCCCCAATGCTGGAATCCTGCCCCTTGTGGCTGGAAGTGGACACATCAGCCTGCCTTTCCCTGAGACATACGAGAGCACCAAGAGCTACTAGACCCAAACAGATGTCCATGGTTTCATTACATACTGTACACGCCAGAAAAGCCAGAAAGAAGCACAGACGCCAACAGATGACTCACACATTCTGTATATTATTGTTTCTTCATAGATGTACATTTTTGGTTTATAAAAAAAAAAAAAAAAGAAGAAGGAAGAGCATACGTGTCATTTTTGGTATTGGGGAATGTGGGTGGGTGTGATACATGTTGATTTTTAAGGCTTTCAAGAGGTCATTTAATCATATACATTTAAATTCAGTTGCATCCATAGTGCTCACAGCAAAAAGTACTTGGTTTACTTTTCTTCTATTTCTGACAGCCCTGTGAAAACCACTGATATGGGAAGAAAGTAGTTTAGAGGGAGCAGTCAGAGATGTAAGGCTATGGTCAGATAGCAGGTCTTAATTGACATTTTTTTGTGAAATGTGACTTTTTTGTATACTCATTCATATTGCGCAGTAAATGTAACTCCTTTCAGATTTGAATATGAAGTGAATGTGACCCATATGCGCAAAAGAGGTCCTGGTGTAAGACATGGCCACACAGGCACACACTGTGGTAACAAATCTAGGGCACAGAATTGTGATGTTTGTCGCATTTCAATGATCAGATAAATGCGACCTGGACTGACTGAACTCACACCGATAAATATTGGATTTGTATCAGAATTAGGATCACATATAAAAGTGGCTCAAGTTTGGATTTGAAAAAAATTTATTTATTATTTAAACTGTCTTTAATATATAAGATTAAGGTCACATATGGGCAAAAATATTGGATTTAAAGCACATATTCCTGCAGTCTGAATGTAGCTTAGCACACAAAACCAGTGCAACTATGTCATATCTTTTTTGTTTAGTTTTTTTTTTTTTTTTTCTTTTACTTTCTCTGGTGTTTACTTACTCAGTCCAGTGATACACACAACCTCTAAAACATCCAGGATAGTGATAAGTTTGTTTGTACAAAAGCTTTAAGGCTTTAAAGATAAGGTATAGAATAAAACCACTCAAGTACAAGAACATCTACCTAACAGTAGTACTATACAATATTGTGTAAAATGCCTCCAAGAGGTTTATAAGGTTAGGATTTGATTTGATTTGAATGCTTTGTTTCGAACATGTGCAGAATGCAACAATAATCAATACAACAATAATAATAATAATAATAATACACAATGACATGTCCGAAAAGGAGTAGGATGAAGCATAAGCTTATTTAATCCTACCCCTTCTTCACTTCCCTATTAACCTGAATTCATCTTATAGCAATAGAGTGCATGGTACAAAAATTATAATAAAAATAACAACAATAATAATAATGATGATGATAATAATAAATAATTGAAGTACTAAAAAAACCAGAACAAAAAAACAAAAACAAATGAGCAGATAGGAAAGTAGGTAACAAATAGATCAATTTGTTTTTAACCATGATGATAATGACAATGATTAGCAGTAGCAGTATCACATGCTTAGTTCTGTAAAATTTATTAGAAATTAAGATAGAATGACAACCGCTCCATTGTACTCCTGTCAACATGAAGTGATTCAAGAGACTGGTGATGAAGCAGATGTTCGACTCCCACCCATGTGCATACAGGCGCCGAGAGACATGTCTCGCCCAGGGTGCAAATCTGGCAAGGTCCGTCCCTGGGCCACAGTTACACGATCAACAACATGAGACCCTTCACCATTATCCTGAACACTGGCATCCCCCAGGGTTAGGTGCTCAGTCCACTGCTGTGCACGCTGATGACTCATGACTGCAGAGCTCACCACAAGAACAAGCTCATGGTGAAGTTTGCAGATGATAGAGCAGTGATTGCAGTTATCACCCACGGAGATGAGACAGTGGACAGATTTGAAGTGGAGGAACTGGCACTGTGATGCAGATTCTATAATTGCATCTGCAATACTCAGAAAGACCCTGGCTCCTGTCTACATTAACAGTGCGACTGTGGACATGGTCTCCTCTGTCAGGTATCTCAGTGTACACCTGGCACACCAACACTGGAGCTGTGGTAAAGAAAACACACCAGCACCCCTATTTCTCGAGGAGATTGAAGAGGGCAGGACTGGGCTTTTGTTGTTACCTCTGCCAAGGAGGTTATGTTTTTGCCAGTGTTTATCTCTTTGTCTGTTTGACTGTGTTCAAGATAACTCGAAAACTTATGGATGGATTTTGATGAAATTTTCAGGATATGTTGGAAATGTGAACAGGAAGAACTGGTGGTGATCCTGGTGGGGGGTGTCTACCTTGGCGGAGGTCTGCGCTCTCAGAGTGCTTTTCTAGTTTTTGATATATATTAATGACATGAAGGTAGCTTGCGACTGCAATTTGTTACTCTATGCAGATGATTCAGCTCTGTCGGTATCACATCAAAACAAAGAAGAAGTTGAGAGAACCTATAACATAGAACTACAGAAAGTAAGTATATGGCTGACTGAAAATAAATTGTCTTTGCACCTCGGTAAGACAGAATCAATTTTGTTTGGATCCAGTGTTAAACTGCGTAAATTACCCTGTGTGAGCAGTAAAGTAGGTGACACAGAAATAGTTTCTAAGGACAGTGTATCTTATTTAGGGCGTGTTGTTGACAATAAAATGACAGGAGAGGGTATGAAAACAAGAGTTACTGGAAAATTAAATCAAAGAATCAAATTCCTGACAAGAATAACAAACTTCATCGACAGGAAAGCCATGGTGATTCTGGCAGGGGCCTTGGTCCAAGGTCACTCTGATTATGTTTGCATTTCTTTGTGTAATAACTTGGCAAAAATCCTCAAAAAGAAGTTACAAACTTCTCAAAACAATATACGTTGATCCTTTATTTACACCCACACACCTATCCCTTACCCTGCCATTTTAGAATGGAAGATAGAGTAGCATATGTTAACTTGGCTATGGTGCATAACAGTGAACTCCAGTTTATCTTAATAATTATTTTCACAGAGTAAATGGTGTACATAGGTACTCCACAAGGAGAAGCTTCATTGACCTTATGTTGTATAGATATTAAACTTCAATGGGTACATGTTAGTTTTTTATATCCAGGGGCAGTGGTATTGAACAACTGCCCATATTAAAACATGATGTCCAATAACAGTTTTAAATTTGCATTAAAAATGTGGTTTTCTAGCACAATAACCCAAAGGACTACTGAAATGTGGTTATTTATTGTTGTACGTGTCTGTATGTTTTTATGTTTTTATTTCATGTATTATCATTTTACAGTAAATTGATTTTAGTCTTACATATACTTTTATAGAATGTTTTTCTTGAAACTTAACAACAACAATGGAAGTAAGCTGATTTGAGCTTTTTGTGTTATCCTTCTGATATGTGTACAAGTATACATAAACACCATTTTATTGTATTTTATTTCTTAACCTTGTGCTGTATCAATAAACAATAACATTAATCAAGAGGATGATGTTCTACAGCTGTGGGGTGTAAAGTGTGACAACCTCCTGTTTCACTGTATGATCTGGTGGCTGCGCTGTGACAGAGAGGGAGGCACTGCAGAGCCTGGTTAAGTCTGCACAGAGGACCATTGGATCCATCTTTCCATCCATCATGGACATTTACACCACGAGATGCATCCTCCATGACCCCCCACCCTGTACACAACTGTTTACCCCCTGCCCTCTGACAGGAGGCTGTGCTGCATCCAGACTGAAAAACAGCTTCCCCCGAAATACAGTCAGGCTGCTGAAATGTCAGCAGCCTTATCTCAGATATAAATAGGAAGCATATAATGTAAGTGGAAACGTTAAAATGTGGTTAATACTCTGCAAATGTTAATTAATTTCTATATAACTTGGTAGGACAAGCTGAAATGTACATATAACATATGTGGAGTGGAAGTGGAATATATATATATATATATATATATATATATATATATATATATATATATATATATATATATATATATATATATATATATATATATATATATATGATCAGAATTTACATTTTTTCATTCTATGTGTTGACTCTCTGCCCTGGTCCTCTCCAAAATAGACTCCTGTGTCAACACGTGGGCGTACATGTGAGTTAATCACGTGGTTCTGGCAGAACAACAACAAAGCGGCTAAGCCAATCAGATCGCTCCGTTCTTCCCCGGTCTCTCTCCAGTTTGCGGCTCGTCTCGAGCCACACGGTGTCTGTCTGTCATTTTGGAACCGAAAGTGTGTGTGATCCAGCTGCTGGGACATGATGCCAGAGGTAGCTGCAGGGATGTCCCGGAAACGAGCAGCAGACCCCGGACCGCCCCCCGGACCAGGACACGAGAGGAAGAAGGCCTGCTGGGGCATTCTGACCAGCCAAGGTCGGTACTGTTTATACTGAGGCAGAAAGTGAAAACAGGTGATGAAACAAGACGGAATCACAGACACATATACAGCACAGCAACTGTATATTTAAAAGAAGAAAATTAAAAATTAAAACCCTACAAAAATGTATATTAAATTTATAGAGAAATTCTGCCATAGATAGATAGACAGACAGACAGATAGACGGATGGATGGATTGGGTAGGTAGGTAGGTAGGTAGGTAGGTAGGTAGGTAGGTAGGTAGGTAGGTAGGTAGGTAGGTAGGTAGGTAGAAAATAGTTTTGAGTCATAATGTGTCAAAGTCCCTGCAGTAGTTTTTTTTTCAACAGAAAATAAACTGAGGTATTAGGGGATTCGTCAATGAGAAAATATTACGTTCAGTCAGTCATTCATTTAAAAGTGCACAATTTTAAAAATCTTGTCATAAATAAAATGAAATTGTTTTTTTGATTGCTTTTCTTTATTTATTTTTTTTCAAACACTTATTTTAAAACTTCCAGAGCAAACTATGACAAAAAGCCAATTATGTAACCATGTACATATACAGTTTCTTGCTGCACCTTCTGTTTGACATGCATAACAATCTGTGTGTGTGTGTGTGTGTGTGTGTGTGTGGTTATATTCCTATCTTTATGGGGGCATATGTTTACAGTCACACCATGGGGACCTCTGACACTGTGGGGACCAAAATCGAGGTCCCCACAAGGGTTAAATATAATTACAGGTCCCCACTAATAAAATAGAAATGATGTGGCCCTATAAATACATGAATTAGTTTTTTTCAGGAAGTCCTCATAAAGCATGAGGGAAACAGGTGCAAAGCGAAATGTGTATTTTTTTAAGGTTTGAAGATCTGTTTACTTTAAAATGTATTTTAAATTTAAAAAAAATTTTTAATATTATTATTTAATTTTCTAATGATTCATTATATTTTTATTTTTTATTTTATTTTATTAAAAAGAAGAAGAAGATGTGTTTACACTCACTACCCAATGGTTACTTGACTACAAACTTTGTCCTCATAAGACATGTAAATAAGTATCCATGTGTGTGTGTGTGTGTGTAAAAAGCACACTGAATCGGTCATATTTTATTTATACATACTACAATCCACACTCTTGCTATCAAACAGGCTGCATAAGAACGTATAGTCTATATATATATAAATAGCAGGGTTCTCACCAGGAATTTTGTACAGTGTAACGTTAGCCGGGACGGCCCGACTTTTTGCACATGCGCAATGGCCTTCATTAAATATTGCCAGCAGCCAGCGCAGATATCAGGCAAAGAGCGTCACGTAGATGCTTCAAATACTGGTGATTTAGGTCACTATTCACCATACTTTGCATCACAGAAACAATCTAGAGATCCTAATTGTAACCCCGAGAATGGAAGCGACTCTTAATTTTAGAGGAGAAGGGGTCAATCGACCGGAAAGGATGCCTGGGGTGGGGATACATAAATTAACCTAGATAGGCACCCAGTCATTAAAAACAGACGCATGTGATGTCATCTGTCAAAATAACTCTTTCACAGCGCCAACTGCCCCAATAAAGAAGTTTTCTCACATAAATATGGAAATATTACACAAGAAAATATTCTCAAAATACAATCCCACACCTTGAAAGTCAGTATAGCGGGCCTAATCACAGCGTAATATTTTAAGATAACAGCGTAATATGGCGAGAACCCTAAATAGTATACAGAGGTGTCAAACATGTGGCCCGGGGGCCAAATCTGGCCCGCATAAGGGTCCAATCTGGCCCTTTAGATGAATTTATGAAATGCAAAAATTACACTAACATATAAACCATTTTAGTTCATGGTACACATTCACACCAATTCAGTCTCATAATATAATAAGGAATATAAAAATTCCTCTTTGTAAACCTAATAGTTTTTGTCATTTTAGTGACTCTAAAACAAAGTATAATTTCACAAAAAAATCTCAATGATCAGAACAAATATGAAAAATTGCAAATGTCTTAAGAGAAGTATCGTTAAGTACAATTTTCACAATATTCCACCTATTACTAAATATTATGTGTATCTGTAGATCCACTATGATCTGTAAATTAGAATGCATATGTGTAAAGGATAAACTAAAGCCTAATATTTTTTCTTTTCATGATGTAATTTTTTTTCGCTCTGAAACAGAGAGAAAAGTTTGGAGTTGACATTATTTTTATATTATTATGGTTTGTTTTGTTTTGCTTGCTTTTTTTTTTTTTTACTGGTTCAGCCCACTTCAGATCACATTTAGCTGAATGTAGCCCCTGATCTAAAATGAGTTTGACACCCGTGGTCTAAGCCGATAGTATTTAAATAGTGATGGTACATATAAGGAGTAAATAATAATACTGTTATACAGTATATAACGGTATATAATATAACACTGTTTTTCCCCTCTCTGGTCTCTACGATTGATTTTAAGTCAATACTCCAACCTGCTTTTATTGGATTTTTTTCTGTTGGATTTATTACACTTTTATCTGTATAAACCTCTAGTTTATGTTGGCTTCAGATGATTTTGTCTTGTGAAAACAAACTGAATTGGGAAAAAAAATGAAACAAGAACTTAATGAATTTTACTATACTTATGCCTTTCATTTTTATTTTTAAAATTAATCTGATTAGATAATGCAACAAATATAACTAAATGACAGTTAAGAACAATGATCCCATAATATAGCATTATGTATGAAGACACAGAATAGTGTACTTTGATCTCTTGTGTGGCCTCGTTATCTTAAGTTGTCTTATAAGACACTACTAATATTCCTAATACACAAACATAATTACTTCACATGCATACTATTTCATTGTGTCCAACTGAATAATAAAAACAGGTAGTTTTGTATATTAATGACAGTGACATAAATGATATGTGACTTTTTAATAGAAACATAAAGTCATGCCAGTCTGTAACATTACTGCTGCAGGTTTAAAATATTAATGAACAGCAGAAGAGAAGTAATAAAAATTATAACTGCAAGCAGTCTCAAAGGCCTTCGCCATCTCTCGCGACTGCCTCCCTTGACGACTGCCTCCCCACGCAACGTCCGAGTCAAATTTCAGCCAAATCGGTGTTTGTATGCCCGAAGTAGGGACAAGAGGACAATGACATAGGCGTCCCTGCTACAGTAGTCTTTTTCTCCCTTCTCTCCACCATCTTCTGCTGTTAGATCAGTCACATTTAGATGTTGTCTTTGACTGCATTGTTTTTCATAATCTTCTTTGTTCATTTTATTTTTTTATCTCCCTTACACTTTGTTTCTATCATTTTTTGTAGTTCTCGTAATTTTACAGTGTCCAATTTGCCACAAAATCTGTATTTGGTGCACCATATTTTTAGAGGTTTTATTTTACCGGGATCCTGTATTTTGACGTATTTCCAAACTTTACATTGTAGCTCATCTAAGAACTTTCTTTGTTTGCTTTGACCCTTTTCCATTTTAACAAATTTGGTTCAGTTTGTTATCCGTTGTAGGAACGATCTATGGAACTGAAATTAGGTTTTTATTGATTCCACAGTATTTTACTCAACTTGTCGTGTTATTCTCCAAGGTTCTACCTAAACCAGGCGGGAGAATCATGCCTCTGCATGAACGTCAGGATACTGTATACACAGAATCAACTTTGGTACGGTGTCTAGACTACTGTCCGTCTGCCCAATCACACACACACACTCACACTTTTGTTACTGTACAGTCGTTTTACACGGAACTTAACTGTCTACTTTTACAGAGGACTCCGCCGTCATTTTTCCACAGAATTTAACTGTTTTCTCTTCAGAGGACTCCACTGTCCTTTTTACCTGCCATCATCTAGAATACTCAGGGTTTACAACGTGCTTATGCAATCACACTCTTTTTAAGAAAATATTTTCTCACCACTCCGCATCTTCTGCCCTCTCGGACTACGGTCAGCTGTCGGGTCCCAGTCGACAGCAGATCAAAGGTTTTAAATCTACTGTTTGGGTGGTGGCCTTCAAAATTGCCCACACAGAACTGAACCCACATGCTTTTGTTGTCTATGTAGCTTTCTACCAGCCTGAGCCACAGAGGGGGGGTAAGTTGAATCTCAATATTGAAGGTTTTAAATCTACTGTTTGGGTGGTGGCCTTCAAAAAGCTACGACTCACCCTGGACTTGAAACCCCATCCTTTTGTTATCTACTGAGCCTTCTATCAGCCTGTACTACTGATTTCACTGAATCAGGGCTTGATTTTAAAGGTTTTCAATCTCTTTGGGTGGTGGCATTCAAAAACTCTGTGATATAATATATTGTATTCTACCATCCTGAACCACAGTGGCCGGTGGAGGATATAATTTTATTTTTATGACCTAGTTTGTGTGTCAGTTTAGTATTATATATCAAGTAGTTGCAAAAACTCTCTCTCTAAAACAAAAAAACATTTACACACCAGGGCCCCCCCACTCTGCCCTGTGTGGGAGACCCTGGTGTGGGACCCAAGCACCAGTGACCAAACCTGGAAGACAGTTGGTTATTTTGCTCTGGAGACTCCTGACAGATCATCACACAATTAAATATTTGCACTTTTCTAGGGGGCACTTTAGACACATTTCTTTACCAATGCTTACGAAACCTATAAATACTCACAATTTTCACACTTCTGAAGTGTGTGCAGTATTTGGTGAGTTTTCATGCATGTTCAGGGGGTGAAATTAGAGCTCAAAGGGCTGAATCAGATCAAACTGCAAGAAGTATAAATAGGCCTTCCGCCCGCCGCGGTACGCAGCAAAGGCCTAATAAAACTTCAAGCAGACTCAAAGGCCTTCACCTCCCCATGCGACGTCCGAGTCAAATTTGAGCCAAATCGATGTTTGTATGTCCAATCTACAGCCATTTTAGTAAGGCGATTTTGTAGGGGGTGCTATAGAGCAAAATCGCAATTTCTATTGATAAACTGGTCTAGGACACAGAGATAGACATCTGAGTCAAATTTCAGCCCAATCTGTGTTTGTATATCCAAACTACTGCCATTTTACTAACAGTGTCTGTAGGGAGCACTATAGTGCGAAATAACAATTTCATGTGACAAACAGGTGTAGGAGACAGACATCGGAGTCATATTTCATCCAAATCGGTGTTTGTATGTGTGAACTACAGCCATTTTTAAAAAAGTACATTTCTAGGAAGCGCTATAGTAAAAAATCAGAATGTCTTTAGCTAAATGGAGGTAGACCTGGGAGACAGACGTCTGTGTCAAATTTCAGCCAAATCGATGTTCGTATGTCCGAGCTAAAGCAATTTATGTAGTGGCAATTTTTCCTGAAATCTTTGCAAACTTTGTGATACCATAGCACAAAAACGATGCAACGTTTCAAAATAAATTGTATAACTTTATATGTCCCACTTGTCTAGATCGTGTTCACCGATTTTGAGCTCATTTAGCCCAACGGCCAAGGAGGAGATAGATAAATTCCAATGACAGCGAAAACGACGACTCAAAATTTAAAACATTTCAATCCAAGATGGCGGACTTTCTGTTGGTTTATGGGCGTGGTCATCATTAGGTTTTTTGTTCTTCATCATATGACAAACATGTATACCGAATTTCATAGCTCTAACTTCACTAGGGTGTGATCTGGCCTAATACAAACTATTTCACCTTTTCTAGGGGGCGCTGTAGACACATTTCTTTACTGACTTTTATGAGACCTGTAAATACTTGCAATTTTTCACACTTCCGATGTGTGTGCAAAATTTGGTGAGTTTTCATGCATGTTCAAGGGGTCAAATTAGAGCTCAAAGGGCTGAATCAGAACAAACTGTAAGCAGTAGCAATAGGCCTTGCGCCCGACGTGGTATGCGGCGAAAGCCTAACAAGTGTATGGAATGCAGCAATATGTGGCTGTAGAGTTGCCCCTCACATAAATATACTATACATATAATATATAAGTAGTAAGTTTATAGTGGATGAGGATGGGTATAAAATGAAGAAATGAGAGAATAAAATATTGTCAAGATGTGACGACAGGTAGTTAATGTAATTAATGTTTCTTGTAGACTTTTAAATGTGTTCTGCTGTTGATCTTGACCTTTCCAAAGTGGCTGCTGGCTTGTGCTAACAAAACCAGGGCAGAAATGACGTCACAGAGGCTCTAAATATGGCTGCCTGGTGCCTGTTACTGTTTGCTCATAGTAGAAAACATGTTGGAGAATGTGTTTTTTTTCCTTCAGTAATCTCTGCTCGGGCCACAGTTAACGTTTTGCTGTAATTACATTAGTGCTTTAAGCTTGTCTACTGGCATTTATCTGGTTATCCACTTGGCTAGTTAGCTGTTATTATTTATTGGCTGTGCTGTGTTGTCAGAGTTCAGCACAGTGTGTAAACCAGAGCTCCTTCAAGACAAAAAGCAGAAGCTGTTGGAGTCCTTTCCGTTCTTTCCTTCATCATGTCATATGTCTACCAGTGGCTGGATGTGCCGTGGGGAGATGGAGATATGGGTATGTTACAGATTGTCTGTGTTTGTGCTGTACCTGCACATCAAGATGTAGTTGCTAGTGCCACAGCTGTTGAGAAAGTTGTCACTAAATATAACCATGAGGAGGAATGCCATCCTGCTTGGGTTTTGATGGGGGGGAGGGCTTAATGATATGCAGAAAGTACAGGGGGTGTCATAGCTACATGTGCAAAAAGGGGAATGAGAAAGTAGTTTATATATTATTTTACAGATAAAATGTGGAATATATGGTTAAACAAGCATGGCTGTTTCTTTTTTTTAAATAATAGAATGATGTGATACTTTTGGATTTGGTGTTTAACAGCATTAGGATATTCAGAATATTTATATGCTCAACTGCAGTTTTAGGGAGATTATATTTTTGGACTGACTGCTGTTGCTGGCTGCACTGACTGCACCCCACCAGATATAATTCATGTTAAGGTGATAACTTGAAAAATATTTGGTTTAGAAATTTCATATTTTCCATATCAATTAATATTATGTGGAGGAAGAAGTGATTTGATTTTGGATGATTTACCATTTCTAGATTGCCCACAAGGTGCAGCCAAAATGTTTAAAATCACTAAACACTCTTTTGTTCATAGCTCTGGAACTATTTGTCTGATTGTCTTCAAATTAAGTGCAAATGAACAGATATTTTTTTCCCAAACTTTATTTCAAGTTTACAAGTATAAACAACAATGAACATTCACAAATGAAAGAATATGATCTGGGGATGCTGCCAGTCATGACATCATACTGTAGCTGTCTGAATCAAAATTCTGTCACCAAGTGGAGCTACATTACTGAAAAATCTTTTTTTTTCCTGCGATATCTTTGGAACTGTCTGTCTGAATGATGTCAAATCAAGTGGTAATGAAAAGTAATGATCTCAGTCATTATGTGATGCCCATGCAGTTTCCAATGTTGGCACTAGGTGGTAACATGACTTAATAATTAAAATATATATATATATCTGCCATTCTTCGTGCTAATGTCATAACTTGAAAGATATTGACTTTAGAAATTCCATGTTTTCCATATCAAAAAATATCATAGAGATGAAGAACTGATTTGATTTTGGATAATTTACCATCTCTAGATTGGCCTCAAGTGGGCGGTCAAAAGTTTAAAATCATAAAACTATTGTTCATAGCTCTGGAACTGTTTGTGTGATTGTTTTCAAATCAAGTGCAAATGAAAGGGCATGATGTGAAGATGCCTCACATCATGACATCATAATTGTCTTGTTAAGTTTGGGGTGTTCAGGATATAACCTTAGCAATTGCTTCCAACAGCTAGTTTTGTATAGTTTAGTTAAGTATCCACTCTTAGCAGCCACCATATGTCTACTTCTGTAATTTTTATTTTTATTTTTAATGCTGCTCACATTTTGTGATGCCACAGATTTCACACCTGTCAATGAAAGTTATGTCCATTTAAACAAAATAAAAGATGACACTATCAGAATTGTAAACCCTCTGTTTTTGGTTTTTATCACTACTTTGACATATTACACACTACCTATCCTGTGCCAGTGTTTTACAGTAAACTATGGTGGAATGAAAACAGTGGATTTGCTGGTTGAAGGTGAACCAGTGGTAGAAGAAGTATGTAGGTGTTTGACACTAATAAGTAGCAGGTAAAACTTCTGCATTTGAAAGTTTACAAAAGTAATATACTAAATTTCAATAAATTAGCTCAGTATCACAAATCACATCACTCTGATGATAATGATAACAGTGGAGATGACACTGACGATAATGACAGTGATGATGTCAAGAATCATGATGATGACGATGTTGATGATACTGATGATAATTAGCTCATAATTCTATATTACATTATAAAATGTAGAAATCAAATATATTCAACTGGTTTGAATAAGTAAGATTTTGCTTCCTGAAAATGTTGAAAAATGTCTAAATCAATAAGATATTCATCCTCAGGGGGACCTTTCTTGCTCAACAAAAGTTCACAATACAGCTCTTTACATCTTATTCCAGTTGAATATGGACTACAGATTTGGTAAAGAAAAAGTATATTTGGAAAAGAAAAATAGAGGTTTCATTTTTTGGCCGTATCACCCAGCTTTAATTTACACTTACATTTCACCTGGTAAAGGACCCTGAAGGGGTGTGTTTCTTATTTTTAATTGTCTGTGTGTGTTTGTTTCCAGGGTCCTGGGCAGATCGATCCCCACTCCATGAAGCAGCTTCTCAGGGTCGTCTTCTTGCACTGCGCACTCTGTTAGCACAGGTGTCGAACACATGCACACAACAGACAGAAAAACAACACACAGTGGGTTAAACATGTTAAGAACTACATGTCGCATATAGAAATGTTGTATTTTTTCAGTGTTGAGGAAGTGGTGTTAGATCCGTATGTCATATGGATTATGGAAACGTCATACTACAATTCTGATGTCTGGAAAGTGATGTTTTTATTTACTTGTTTCTGTAAGTAATAACAGACTTGATGGTACTGTAGATACTGCTGCCTATTTGATACTAGATACTAATTTGCAGGTGACATAATGAATGCAAAAAATCTCTAAACTGTTTACAGATTAATTTCAAAATCAATTAATGACACTAATGCTTTCCATAAATCATGTTCAATATTGTTAAAGTTTCACCTCAGCAAATGAAAACTCTCAACTGAAAAACACAACTGATCAGAAACAGTATGCAGTGTTAACATTTTCATCCGTCCATCTGTCCATCCATCCATCCATCCATCCATCCATCCATCTATCTATCTATCTATCTATCTATCTATCTATCTATCTATCTATCTATCTATCTATCTATCTATCTATCTATCTATCTATCTATCTATCTATCTATCTATCTATCTATCTATCTATCTATCTATCTATCTATCTATCTATCTATCTATCTATCTATCTATCTATCTATCTATCTATCTATCTATCTATCTATCTATCTATCTATCTATCTATCTATCTATCTATCTATCTATCTATCTATCTATCTATCTATCTATCTATCTATCTATCTATCTATCTATCTATCTATCTATCTATCTATCTATCTATCTATCTATCTATCTATCTATCTATCTATCTATCTATCTATCTATCTATCTATCTATCTATCTATCTATCTATCTATCTATCTATCTATCTATCTATCTATCTATCTATCTATCTATCTATCTATCTATCTATCTATCTATCTATCTATCTATCTATCTATCTATCTATCTATCTATCTATCTATCTATCTATCTATCTATCTATCTATCTATCTATCTATCTATCTATCTATCTATCTATCTATCTATCTATCTATCTATCTATCTATCTATCTATCTATCTATCTATCTATCTATCTATCTATCTATCTATCTATCTATCTATCTATCTATCTATCTATCTATCTATCTATCTATCTATCTATCTATCTATCTATCTATCTATCTATCTATCTATCTATCTATCTATCTATCTATCTATCTATCTATCTATCTATCTATCTATCTATCTATCTATCTATCTATCTATCTATCTATCTATCTATCTATCTATCTATCTATCTATCTATCTATCTATCTATCTATCTATCTATCTATCTATCTATCTATCTATCTATCTATCTATCTATCTATCTATCTATCTATCTATCTATCTATCTATCTATCTATCTATCTATCTATCTATCTATCTATCTATCTATCTATCTATCTATCTATCTATCTATCTATCTATCTATCTATCTATCTATCTATCTATCTATCTATCTATCTATCTATCTATCTATCTATCTATCTATCTATCTATCTATCTATCTATCTATCTATCTATCTATCTATCTATCTATCTATCTATCTATCTATCTATCTATCTATCTATCTATCTATCTATCTATCTATCTATCTATCTATCTATCTATCTATCTATCTATCTATCTATCTATCTATCTATCTATCTATCTATCTATCTATCTATCTATCTATCTATCTATCTATCTATCTATCTATCTATCTATCTATCTATCTATCTATCTATCTATCTATCTATCTATCTATCTATCTATCTATCTATCTATCTATCTATCTATCTATCTATCTATCTATCTATCTATCTATCTATCTATCTATCTATCTATCTATCTATCTATCTATCTATCTATCTATCTATCTATCTATCTATCTATCTATCTATCTATCTATCTATCTATCTATCTATCTATCTATCTATCTATCTATCTATCTATCTATCTATCTATCTATCTATCTATCTATCTATCTATCTATCTATCTATCTATCTATCTATCTATCTATCTATCTATCTATCTATCTATCTATCTATCTATCTATCTATCTATCTATCTATCTATCTATCTATCTATCTATCTATCTATCTATCTATCTATCTATCTATCTATCTATCTATCTATCTATCTATCTATCTATCTATCTATCTATCTATCTATCTATCTATCTATCTATCTATCTATCTATCTATCTATCTATCTATCTATCTATCTATCTATCTATCTATCTATCTATCTATCTATCTATCTATCTATCTATCTATCTATCTATCTATCTATCTATCTATCTATCTATCTATCTATCTATCTATCTATCTATCTATCTATCTATCTATCTATCTATCTATCTATCTATCTATCTATCTATCTATCTATCTATCTATCTATCTATCTATCTATCTATCTATCTATCTATCTATCTATCTATCTATCTATCTATCTATCTATCTATCTATCTATCTATCTATCTATCTATCTATCTATCTATCTATCTATCTATCTATCTATCTATCTATCTATCTATCTATCTATCTATCTATCTATCTATCTATCTATCTATCTATCTATCTATCTATCTATCTATCTATCTATCTATCTATCTATCTATCTATCTATCTATCTATCTATCTATCTATCTATCTATCTATCTATCTATCTATCCGTCCATCCATCCAATTGAATTGTCCAAGGTAATCATGTGTGTGCTTTTGTTTTTCAGGGATATCATGCCAACATCGTCACCATTGATCACGTCACACCTCTGCATGAAGCTTGTCTATCTGGACATGTCGCCTGTGTCAGAGCACTGATAAATGCAGGAGCTAATGTAAATTCTCTTTTTCTTATCTACTCTATTTATATTTGCATGTGTTAACTCTAACAAACATTCACACAGTTCACTCAAGTTCTTAATTGCAGCTTTTCATTCGTCTGTGGGGTTAATGGCGGCAAATGTTTCTATGATTCTTTATCTATGTGTTTGTAGGTGAATGCAACTACTATAGACGGAGTCACTCCTCTGTATAACTGTTGTGCCTCTGGAAGTGCTGGGTGTTTGGAGCTTCTGCTGCAAAATGGAGCTCAGACACACACAACGCACACACACTTTCCCTCAGCACTGCATGAAGCCTGTAAAAGAGGTAATGTCCATGCACACATCTGAAAACAGTAGTGTTTAACTAAACAGGCCAGTGTCAAGCATCCCTACATAGGTAAAAAGCAAGTCAAATAAATTTGCTGTGGATCTTGAAATAAAACAATTGAGTGAGACAGAATCCACAGTATCCTTTAGAACAGTTGCTTTTCAGCATAAATCCAAAAACATCAATTTAATGTGTCCCTAGTACACAAATTTAGATTAAAAAATCATGTTGAATTTTGTACTGTCTAATTTTTTTACTGATTATTCCACAGTCAAAATCTGTCTGGAAATGTCTTTTTTGGGTGTTATTGTCTTTCTTCGCCTTCTGTTTGTGCTCCTTCATGTTACTTATTTAGGTGTAATTTGTGAAACTTTTGGATGAATTCTTACAGCTGACCTTGAACTTAATTTTCAAGGTCTTTACACACCAATGCTGACCCACATTTTTAGTTCAGTAGCTGATGGGTCATGAGCTATTATGACAGTGCTGTGTCAACTGTTGGTGTTATCATTGTCTTTATTAGCAATCTCTTCAAAACTCTTCTGCAGCAAAACTATTGGTTAGTTTCTTTTTTACATTTTTATTTAGTGTCCTTGGAATAATGTCTGTAAACTTTGATCGCAGTTTTCAGAAATCTTGATTTTTTAATTTTTGAGGAAATGTTTAAACAAATGTGCCTTTACTCATAATGGTCCATATTTTAATGACATATAACATGGAAATGGTTAGAGATATTAATATAGTTACTAGTGAACACTGATAGGAAGTCATATATGGACTTGAATGAATGACAAAGGTACAAATGAAAGGGATCAGTTTGAAGTCAAGGCTTATTAGAAACCAACCCATTACTGATATGTTTACAGTTAATCATATAATAATAAACTTTCAAAGGGTTGGTTAAAGAGAGTTAATGTTTGTCCATTTATGCACTGGAAACTAAGTGAAGATTTCACTTGACTTAAGGAAAACAGGATATGTTAAAATCTAAATATTTAGAGAAAATGTGTAGGTTGTATTGGTAAACCATAGCAGAAAACACAATTTAACATGATAACATTGGTGTAAATTTAGAAGTAACAGATGACGTTTGCATTGTTACACTAACTGTATCACTGTAGGCTATTATTATATGTTGACTTTTTTGTGGCAGGTAACAGTGAATGTGTGGAGTCTCTTCTGGCTCAAGGAGCTGATCCAGACCATGAATTGTCACATCTGGGTTCACCTCTGTACATGAGCTGTCTACACAAACACACAGCCTGCTCCAAGATCCTTCTGCACACAGGTATGTTAGCGCAAAGCTACACTTAAACAATAATAATACACACCTTGAATTTGCTGAGTGATATGATTATATTAATGCCTGCAATATTTGAACTTTTTATAATGGACTATTATTATTATTATTATTATTATTATTATTATTATTATTATTATTATTATTATTATTATTATTATTATTATTATTATTATTATTATCATTAATTCCAGACCCCCCCCACACACACTTTTTACATTTTTCTATTTAAAAAAACAAAACAAAACAGTTATTGTTATTATCATTATCTTCTAATATTTCTTATATGAATACATTATGTTTTGTGCTGCCACTGGAACTTTTATTTCCTAAGGCTCTGTCCAAATCGAATCTAATCTGATGATTATAGTCTCACCATTATTTAGATTTAGTTATATCCCTATGTTTTGTTCTCAGCTTCAAAGACAGTGCTATTATAAACATATTAAAGTTATGTCACTGTCAGTGCACCAACATGTTTAGAGATTTCCCTGTGGTTTCATTTAATATGGATAAGTTATGTTTATTTTTATTTAAGAGCTGGGTCGAGGTAGTTGGGTGAATAGAGTGTGAATATTTAATATTGGTCTCCTCTTTCATATTCAGGAGCCAATGCTAACATCGGCAGAGGAGCTGACAGACCTCTGCATGCAGCTGCCAAACAGGACAGTGCTGAACAGGTCTCACTGTTACTGGACTATGGAGCAGACGTCAATGTCAGAGATGATAACAACCAACGACCTGTGGAGCTGGCGCCTCCTGGTGGCAAAACGCAACAACTGCTGCTGGCATATGATGGTACTGGGATTATTACCTCCAACAAGGAGGTTATGTTTTTGCCGACGTTTATCTGTCTGTCTGTCTGTTTGTCTGTCTGTCTGTGTTCAAGATAACTCAAAAACTTATGGACGGATTTCGATGAAATTTTCAGGGTAGGTTGGTAATGGGGAGGTCTGGAAATGATTAGATGTTGGTGGTGATCCGAGGGGGGAGGGGGAGGGGGGGTTCTATATCTTGTTATTAGTTGATTTTGTGGTCTGTTCAACAGTAGTTCCCACAGTTCAACACCAGATGGCAACGTTTTTCCAGGGTAGGTTGGTAATGGGGAGATCTGGAAATGATTAGATTTTGGTGGTGATTGGGGGGGGGGCTCTATATCTTGGTGGAGGTCTGCGCTCTCAGAGTGGTCTTTATTTATTTGAAAAATAGTAATTATATATATATATATATATATATATATATATATATATATATATATATATATATATTTAGTTTATTTATTTTTTGCTGTACATTGAAACTATTGAAACTATGTACTAAGTTTAAGTTTACAAAAAATCTCACACTTATCAAAGTTTAAAAAAAAAAAGCAAAGTAAAAAAAAAGAATAGGTATTCTAGACATCAAATTCAAGTCATTTACATAGCTTCACATCATGACAAGTTATTTCATTTTATTTTTAGAGGTGGTATAAACCTAACTCTGTGACATAACATATTAGGAGTGCAAAAAAACATGACAACATTGTGTTTCTTTTCAAAATGTTCTCACATGTTTTAAGGAACAAAATTACTGAAGAAGAGATGTTCATGTTCAACCAAACCTAATTTTCTTTTAGGGTTTGTCCATATTCATGTACAGCAATGAGTTTTGTGTTTGCAGTTTCACAGAAAATGTAAAATTACAAACTGTAATGAGCGTAAAGCAGATATTCTGCTCACTTTGTAAATGCATTAATCGTATGTGCTATTGGTCTCACAGGCCATTTATAGAATCCATAGAAATATATGTAAGAACTTGTGTAAATATGCCATAGAGCACCATCATGAGGTAAGGGTTAGGACAAATAAAAGTCACACACATGACGTTAAAGCACTTTTTGTCACATACTGTGATGTTCAGGATCTTAAAACACTATTCCCCCTGAACACAAACAAGCAAGTAAGTTATACAGAATTTCCACTTTGGCCAAAAGTTTCAGAAATCGTTGATTTAATTGAAATGAAAGGCAAAAACCAGAGGTGCTAAAATTACTCCCATTCTGTACTTAAGTAGAGGTACAGCTACTTGTGTGAAAAAAATACTCTGGTAAAAGTAAAAATATTGATTCAACTTCTTACTGAAATAAAGGTAAAAAAAAATACAACTTCTCAATTGCAATTAAGTAAAAAGTAAAACTGTATTTTTTTTTAGCATGGATGAAATACTTATTTAACCAGGAAAGATCAGATCAAAAGTATCCAAAAATAAAGCCCTTAAAAGTGAATTACTCTCTAGAAAATTTGTTTGATTCGGTCACAGTACTCAGTTTTGTCGGTATGGACAGGAAATTCAGGTAAAATGGGGGGAAAGTCACAATTGAGATAAAAAAAAAGTCATCATTATGAGATTTAAAAAGTCATAAATATGAGATAAAAACGATGATAAAAAGTCACAATTGTGAGAGAAAAAGTCACAATTATGAGATAGTTCTAATTATATGATAACAAATGCATACTTCTGAGAAAAAGAGCTGAAATTATGAGATAAAATGGCAAAATTTATATAAAAAGTCACAAGTGTGATATAGAAAGTCAAAATTTTGCTCAGATTTCCTCTCTGAAGCATTAGTGTTTTAGTATTTTAGCATTCTGTCTAGTTTGAAAAGTAAAGAGAATATTCTGAGAATGTAAAGAGTATAAAGTACAGATATTTATGTAAAAATGTAGGGAGTAAAAGTAAAAAAAAGTTGCCAGAAAAATAAATACTCACATAAAGTACAGATATCTAAAAAATCTACAGTAATGAAGTACTTTTACTTAGTTACTTTCCACCTCTGGCAAAAACACAAGAAGAAAATCTACATTTTGTTCTGTACATCTGGCTACAGACACGGTATGAAGCAACCGCAGATCATAACATTGACCCCAGAGGCACTAAAGGCATGATGGGTAATCCCTTCATCCACCTATCACTGTGGAACAGGGTCAGTCTGTACTCATCAGACCACATGACCTTCATCTATTCTACACAGTCAGATCTTTATGCTTCATTCAAAACAATGGATTTTTCAGAAATGAGAAGCTCCTGGATCACTTAAAAGGTTAAAAACTTGTTGCAGTTAAAACATGTTAATCACTTCAGTGTACAGAGGAGAGTTTTAGGTAAATGAAGATGGTGACCTGTTTCTTGGTCACTCATTATTCATGGAATAGGTTCAATACAATCTACTAATGATATAATCATTTTGTCTCTTCTTAGTCTCTCCAAGGAGTCTCTGCCAGTTGTGTCGTTTCCAGATCAGGAATCTGATTGGTCGATCAAGGCTGAGGTTTCTCCCACTACTTCCCCTTCCGTCACTGCTTACTCAATACCTGGAGCACACGTAGGCACAAAGGCAGCAGGGAAGACAAAAGCAACAGATTACAATGCCATTTCCCTTCACCTTTTCATTTTCAGCCTGCCAAATGAAATCTTAACTTCATTTATGTACATGTTATCATATCACATATCAGTAAGGATACAACTCATATGGCATGCAGAGATTTTAATACAACATAACATCAAATCGACCTGTTTGTCTGATAGTGCATCTCCTTTCCTTCATCATTTTAGTAATATTTATATGTACATATCATTATGACATATCTCTGTAAATATAAATAAATGATATATAATATGAACTTGGTGACCTCTTATTTTACTAAAATAGTATGTGGGATCGGTATTTAACATATAAATTATGTCATTTTCATTTGCTTTATAATATGTGTTGTTTGTTTATGGTGTAGTATTTTGTTGTTGATGCTAGATTCTTGGTCATTGCACTTGAGGCCCACATCTAATTGGTGTTGGAGAAAAACTACTGATCCCTTAACACTGGAAGAATCTGAACCACAGAAAAACTACCCTTAGGTTATCTAATTAAAATGGTCTATTGTCTTACTTTAATTGTTCTAATGTATGGTTTGTGCAACCATAGCTAAGAAAGTCTTTGATTTGGGACATTTAAGGAATGTCAACATCTGGATGAAAAGGAAAAAGTCAAAAAGTTGAAAGCTTCCTTTCCCTTTTATGCACATAATTTTAAGGTTTATTGTTAAAGTCATTGGTTACAAGTGTTGTACAGTAAACTATTAAATGTAATATAGTAAATAAATTAATAAAAAATATAGTACAGATGATAATATTTACAATAAATGGTGGTGTCATTTAAGAAAAGTTAAATGGAGAGAAAAACTAATTTGTGAAGTGCCATAAAAGTAGGGCTGGGTTTTTATGAAATAACCAGTGAAACCCTTGTAGTTTGATAAATAACAGTGGTTGAAGATATTTGTTTTTAATTTTCATCTAAATATTGTATTTCCTTAACAATTCCCTCTTTTCAGTTTTCTCTGATCTGATATAGTATTTTATTCGGACCTTAATCCATTCAACATTATCTACTTCTATCATCATGTAAACATGAATTTTGCTGAACAAGAAAATCAACTAGGAATTTTGAGTTAAACTGGTGAACTGTCATACCAGCCATTCATCCACCATAGATACCTGATTGAGTCTGTGTAAGTAAGCCCAGGTCATCATTCTTGGTAGATTTCTTTCTTTGAAACTTTTGAATTTTTTTTTTTCAAAAGAGTAAAACTAGTCCAGCTGAACTCAAGGAACTCCCAATGAAATACCTGAGTGAGGTAAAACCTGTTACCTGGAGAATGATGACGTCTTAAGGGCATACTTTTTTTTTTTTTTTTTTTTTTTTTTTTTTTAGCAGTTTCCTTAAGGGAAACTACTAAAACTGAGCTGTAAATTAAACTACAATACTGATTCAGGTTTGCTCTCAAAAGTATGATTAGGCAAGGCAAGGCAAATGTATTTGTATAGCACATTTCATGTACAGGACAATTCAAGGTGCTTTACACAAAAACAGAACATTAAACTGTAGGGACTCTATGACTATAGTTAGTGTTTTTGAGTGTTTATGTGCCAGTTTTATCTCCATTTCCTACTACATTGATCTGTTACGTTACATTTAGTAGCATGGTGATATGACGTGTCACTTACAAAAGAGCCAAAGCCTTTTGAATAATAACAGACCATAATAGATCACGGACATCATTTGTAAAACCAGACAAACCTCTCTTCCCTCCCTCCTCCCACACCCTGTAATACCTGCATTCAATTACTGTATATGGGAACCCTTTTGCACTGTCAAACCACACCAGGAAACGAGGTATAGCTTTTCATTTTTGCGCTTTTGTGTCAGATTTAATCAGTTTAACGAACACAAGTATTTTGACAATCTTTGTCAGGGTTAGTTTGGCGCGTGCACAGGAGACTGGGGTGGGCTCTTTAATGAAGCCCCAGACGTGAGCCTGTCGCTGGGTCTTAATGCAGGGGCTGCTTCGGTGGAGCCGTGTCAGAAGTAGCGGGCAGTTCCACGACAGACGACACTGGGACGAGAGCCGGGAAGGAGCTGCTAATACTGGTCACTGACTGTCATTTCGGGGGAAAACCCCAGTCATACCGCAACTTGTTCTGAACCACTTCTCTTTTTGACTTGCTAAGTAGTTGTTAGCCACCTAGCTAACCTGGCAGCCGGTTAGCCAGAGCTAGCAGCAGTAGCGGCTAACCTAGCTTAGCTGTTGGCAGACTGGTCACCCAGGAAGGGCTTCCAATATGAGGCTGAAAGTGGGATTTATTCTGCGGAGTTTGCTCGTCGTTGGGACGTTTCTGGGTCTGGTGGTGCTCTGGTCTTCTTTATCACCAAAACCAAGCGACGAGAGCCCTTTTGGGAAACCGGTGAGTTGATACATGAGTTACGAGTCCAACAGAGATGGACTACATTAGGGTTAGCTTTAAACCTACCACGAGAAAAAAAATCATAGTGTAGCTAGTTGTACAAAATAAATAAATAATAAAAAAAAACGGTTCTAAGTTTGTAAACGGTCACCGGTTAGTGTGTTCATCACTCATTCCGCAGGTTGGCTGCCGTTACTCCGTCGGTTGTCATGGAGATCTGTTCCTAGCTATCTTTCTACATGTATCTGTTATGAATAGACGCACATGTTATATCTGTTTAATCACTTAAAAAAACTGTAGAACCACATATAGTTAACATTACACACCCATTCCAGGACACACATCCGCCTCTGTACGTCAGTGTCATGCTGTGCTAATGCGCAAATATGGACTCAATTAACTGGAATGTATTACTTTAATCTGTATTAATAAATGACAGGATGAAGACTACTCTGCTTTAATGAAGTTAATCTGTATCTGCATGTGTATCCAGCCACTGTTGTGAAACTAGGGGTGGAGGAATGCGACTAAGTGCGTGTAGCAACTAAACTCTTTATCCATCACACCCTAGAGGCAAATATATTAAAATCAGCTGACTGGTGACTTACAGGTTTCTTGCCAATTATAATCGAACATACATGAGGTTAAAGGTTAAAGCTTAAAATAGGCCTGTTTTTCCTTTTTTGACTCAAGAGAAGTTGAGATACATGGGTCAGAAAAGGTCACAAACATGTACTTCATTGTTATAATAGATTAAAGTAGCAGCTGTATATAAAGTAGTTAAACCAGTAGCTAAAACAAACAGGACCTTTGACATCTACAGGAATTAAATAAAGTAGATACAAAACAACATATTTAATTGTAAAACGCTTTCAGAGTTTTTTATTTATTTTGCAGAACATTGATCACTTGCTCTTGATGTTCATTTTGCGGTAATAATAATACATTTGATTTGTATAGCGCTTTTCATGGCACTCAAAGACTATTCGCATGAAGTAAAAATAGAACAATACGAGTCCAACTACAATAAAAAACAACAGATTATACATTATGCTAGTATTGTGTGTACTCCTCAATTTAATATTTTCTAACAGAGTTGACAATGTTGACTTGATTATGCTTAAATAATATTAATAAAGAACATGATGTCACATCAGTAACATTATGAATGGAGTGTATGAAAAATTGGGAGTATAATAAGGACTGCTGGCTTTTCATACAACATGCAATAGGGCAGAATGTCAAGAACAACGTTTTGTACAATTGGAGTAGCTTATTGTCTTTATATTAAGTCTACAAGTAAAAAAAATGTACCAACAAACCAGATGCTGTGTTGCTCATAAGTGATATAGCATTTAGAAAACACACTCAACAGTTGTTAGAAATTAGATTAACACCAAACCTTCAGTTAAGAAAGTTTATGGAAACACATTTTCTTATAAAGTATTAATTTAAGTCTTAAACCTCTGTTGTTTTCCGCGTTGTGTTTTTGTCTCCTCAGGTTATTATGGTCTTGTGCAAATATACACTGACACTCTTTGTATTTATGTGCAACACTTGCTTAATAGGCTAAATTTTATTGACTCATCCAGCAGTTTTTGGATATAATAGGAAAATTAAAAGCCTTTCACCGAGAGCAGAAAAAAAGGCATTAGTGGAGCCAGACTCTGCAAGTTTATTAAATGGCTTGTTATACTGCTCTACAAGGACCTTCACATAATTGACTTGATGTTTTTATTCATTGGTAAGGTCTATTACAAACCTTCAGGGACTGGCTTTGGATAAGAGGAATGATATTTGCAGTTAACAAACGTGTTGGTTAATGTTTAATCAGTGTTTCCCTTTGAATATGAATACCATTTGTGTGGTTTTGAATCATTTGTGTAGACTTGAATTAAATTAATCTAGCTGTCTCCCAGTATCTCCAGTAGCTGTCTTACTTATACATTTCTACTCTGTAGTACCTATGTGCCTCATTGCAGCTTAATTAGTCTTTTCCTTAGAAGTATTTTTTACTACGAAACACCTAATTGTGCAAGTCTGGAAATTTTAATAACTTAAGACTGTTTTTCTTGTTGGTAGGACAGTTAAGTAAACATGTTGACATCAAATACACACTGGTAGTGCAAGGGAATAAAAAGGAAAATAATCTGCAAATTAATATTTTAAAGTGGGCAAAATTGTGCAGTGATTCTGGTGCAGACCAAGAGCACAGGATCTAAAGCTGTTGTGTTGTCATAATAAAAATTCAATTAAAAGTTTCATTCTTAGATCCACAAAAACTACCAGAAAAAAGTTTTTTCTTAAGTTGGTATTCAATAATGGTAAGACAGGTTGAAATATGGTGGGTTATTAAAGGTCAATGTAATAATGACAAAAGGTGATTAATTGTTTGACATCATTCTCACCCCTCAGCTAAAAAAAAACTAAATGTGAAATAGATTATACATGTTTGAATGCATATTCACTTTTATGAAACTGATTGAGTTTTAAACTGAAAAGTTATGTTCAAGCAACAATTACCTTCATGGATACATTGGAATGATGAAACTCACATGAATTAATCAATAAATGTTTAACTGATAGTTTATCTTACACATTAGCTATCGGCTCTAGAATCTGCCAGTACTGATGATTTATAAAACTAATTAGTCCTGCTCTAAGCGTTAATATATTTTTTGGAATGATTTACAATTGGTTTCATTCTTGATATCTGAACTCTTAATGATCTCTTGTTATTAATGATTTTGATTTGGTGCCGCTGTCACTGTTTAATTCAGGTTGACAGTATTTTGCCTAAAGGAGACCCTGCGGAGCACTTTAAGCCAGTGGTGCCCTGGCCTCATGTGGATGGCGTGGAGGTCGACCTCAACTCCATAAGGCTCAAACATGGTGAGACACATTCCACTAACTGTTTTTAGGTCTGTTACTCCAAACATCAAATCAACCCCAGATATTAAGTAATACGACTTGCTTTTAACACTTATATTTCCACAGATTTCGGTTTTATAACTGTTATATGTGCTGAAATATGAACCATGAGAAAACTCAATTTGAATCATGAAAATGAAATCTGAATGGTATAATTCGAAATTGAATTAATTAGTTTTGAACTTAAGTCTAATTAACTTGAAACCGAATGTAAAAATTATGAAATTGAATTCAGTTTGTCTGAAACTATATTTTGTCCTCACTGAAAACTCGGCTGTATATATTTTCATATTCAGTTCTCGCAATTCAAATTCAGGTCACAAAATTCAATTTCATTTTACTGTGACAGACATCCAGGTACTTGAGGAAGAGCAATCAAACACATATACAAGTCTCCTCTTTGGCCAAATCGACACCTACATTTTTGAGCATGTAACATAGTAGCGGTCAAGGACACTTCTGAGCCACCAAGCAATTTTTCCTCCATTTCCTTGCCGACTACTACTGTATTTTACATGCTCAAAAACATAGGTGCTAATTGGCCAAAGAGGAGCCCTGTATAGCCGTTTGATCTTCCTCAACTATCTGGATGTCTGTCACAGTAAAATTAAATTGAATTTTGAGAACAGATTCTGAAAATATATAGAGGTGAATGTTCAGTGAGGATAAAATATAGTGGGCGGCACAGTGGCGCAGTGGTTAGCACTCGTGCCTCACAGCGAGAAGGACACCAGACCTCTCTGTCTGGAGTTTGCATGTCCTCTGCATGGGTTTTCTCCGGGTAGTCCAGTTTCCTCCCACCATCCAAACACATGCACTGATAAGTTAATTGGTTACCGTAATCTAAATTGCCCATAAATGTGAATGTGAGAGTGATTGTTTGTCTATATATGTTTAAATCTGCGATGAACTGGCAACTTATACAGGGTGTACCCTGCCTTCACCCATTGTAGCTGGATTAGTAGTCTTCATGATTCAAATTAAATTTCTGGTGGAACATATTTAACTTTATTAGTGCTTGTTTTTTGGAGACTTTGCTATAGTCAGTTATTTCAACTGTTGCAACTCAACCAACAACCTCAGAATTTGCGACAGACATTGCAATAGGTTTGTTTGTGTCTGATGCTGATTAGTTCAGTTGTAATAAAAACCTCTGACAAGTTAAAACATGTGTTAAGCCTGTTTGCTACCTCTTTAAACTGCAGTTATGATTTAGTCCAAACAAACCCAGTCTGTGTCCCTGTCTGTGGTCATACCATTGTCAGAACTTGTCTAATACAGGTTGTGTCTTCTATGGCACAGATTGTTTTTGAAATTATAAACAAAAAGCTAACTATTCAGGATTACAAATATAATAGGAAGTAAAAGTTGTCATTACAGTATTTGTATCAAAGATTATTTTCATGACATGTAATGCATAATCTAGTGCTGTGGATGATGTATTACTCGAGACCACAGAGTGATGACCAAAGACGGAGCCAGGCAATGTGATAACATGATTTGAATGCAGATGGCACACCATTTTTAATTGGCATTCTATCTGTATGAACTATAATCTTTCTGTGAACATTGTGCAAAATACCACATGGTTGGGGTTAGACTTACGGTAAGAAGTTACAGATATGTAAACTAGAGATCTACAATAAAATATTTGTCAGTATAGACCTTATTAGAAAGATTTGACTATCTACATTTAGTGACAGAATCACCTGGATAGTGATCAAATCTAATGGGTCTTCCTCGATCTTGGTGTTCTGATTCTTTATTTTTAAGCTTTGAAACTTGGTAAATAAGGAAAAATTAATATAAATGAGTTTGGACAGAACAGGTTAATTAATTTATGGGATCAAAAAAGTAATACTTGAGCTTTGAGAGATAATTGGTCGGTCCTCACTGCTATCTCCATTGTATTTTATAATTTATGATCCACGACATAGGCTAAACAGATATGTCAAGGCAATATTTCTGATGTGTTCTTGATTTCCTCAATTCATATCTTAATGTAAAACTCATGTTATAGTACAGTATTTGATGTATAATGTGTAGTTTCAGTTTCTTCCTCTTATTTTATGTTATTATAACTTGTTGTCTTTCTCAGGAGGAGGAAACAATGCTCAGAACCCTGAGCACCAGCCCAATCAGAAACAGGTGATCCAGCAGCAATATGTGACATTCAAGCCTCACACACACCCCCACACCAGCCCTGTCCTAAAGAAGGGTGTCCTGGGAAACTTTGAGCCCAAGGAACCTGAGCCTCCAGGGGTCCCTGGTGGTCCTGGCGAGGGAGCAAAACCTTTTGTTTTGGGTCCAGAGTACAAAGATGCCATCCAGGCTTCCATCAAAGAGTTTGGCTTCAACATGGTGGCAAGTGACATGATCTCACTGGACCGAACCATCAGCGATATACGCCATGAAGAGTGAGTACTGCTTCTTGTCCACTGACATTTTTCAAACTGCACTTGTGATTGCAATTCACTCCTTTCTGTAATCTCAGTTTTACATGTTGGTATCCTGTTGTTGACTTTATGTCTGTTGCACCACATAAAATGTTTATTTTCTTACTAAGTGGTTTGAGTTCATAATAGGACTGCATCACACAACTTGTAGAGGATAGCAAATAAGAGGAAAACATGAAAAATATAAAAAGCCATCGTCCCCAGAAGAGCATGTAAAACTCCCAACCTCAAATCGAACAATAAGCACATGACAACCGAGTCAAAAAATGGCAGACTGTATGAAATGCTTCTTCTGGTGTCAAAATTACCTTCTGAATTGTGTCAGCAGGTTTATGGTTTGTCATTACTGTTTGACTAGATTATGGCTGTCATAAATGGATAAGCAGTCATTCATTTTTCACCTTCTACCAGCTCAGACAAACAGAAGAACATAGATATTGTGTTCGTTAGAGACTATAAATGAAACGTATGCGCACATAATCATAAGTGTATGAGGCAGTTTGTGTTTTGATTGGATTGCACTTGTATAGTACCTAACTGTCGCCAGATGGTATCTCACAATACCATCTATGACCCTTCCGCAACGGATCCATTTTCAAAGGAGGGGCCTTATCTAATATCCTTGCATGTGATTGGATGAAAAATCTGTCCGTCATCTTGACTGGCTCAGGGCTACCGAACACTAGCTGGCAACATCTGTTGCAAATGTTGTTGTCGTTTCTTCCTCCCAGTTCCATTGCTGTCAGCCCAAGTTTACCAGCCTGTTTTAACTTGGTCCTCTACCAACACAACCAGGGGGATACCACAATAACAATGGGGTTCTGCACTTGTCCTATTTCTTTAGTCACCAGTGGAATATCTTTTAAGGAATGAACATGTGGTAGACAAAACAGTGGAAATAGGTGTGTCGATATGGGCCCTTGGATACCTAATGCACGCTGCCATTGTTGTGTATCTGAAAAGACTACACTGCCGTCGCTTCTGCTTTACGTCACACCAGCCACAACGCCGCCGGGTAGTCCCACCCTGCAACACTGATTGGCTTGTTTTTAAAGAAAATCTGAACCTCACGGTACTTGGATGGTTGCGTGAGCATAGTGAAACGCAGCCTGATGATGTGAGTCAGGTTACTTCTATAGTGCTTTTCCACCTTCACGGGCCTAAAAAATCCAGCCCGACCCGACCCAGGCCCGCAGGCATCAAAGCCCGACCCAGCCCGAGCCCGAAGCAAACCTGAAATTTCAATTTATCCCATAGTATTTTTTGGCAGAAAAAAAACGCAAGACTTTTTAAGATTAAAATAATCTACATAATTTTTATCATGATAAATGCATTTACACAACAAAATAATGCTGGAATACAGAATAAGAGGCCAGACAATGAGAGTGAAAGAGAGATCTTGATGCGCACTCGCTTAATTATGTGGAGAAAAAAAAAAAAGTCAGTGAGAGAGAAGCCCGAGCCCGACCAGACACGAACGTAATGATTGACATTTTAGGCCCGACCCGAATTTCGGGCCGTGTCGGGCTCGGGCTAAAGATCTTACCTCTACTACTGGGTCTGCGAGTTGCCAACTCTTCAGTCATTGGACGACCCACTTTACCAACTGAGCCACAGCCGTCCTCCCCCGTTTTACTATTTTACAATGTGCTATTCCACCAGTTGGTTAAAGAAATGTCCCTGTTCCTGTTGGAAGGCTTACATGGATAAATTATGAAGCAGACAACTTTAATATAGGTTGACAACTGCATAGTCATAGACCAGGCAGCATTTCAACATGGCTGAAATAAAATGGATGTTTGGAGACATGTTCTTCAGCCTGTGGTGCCTACTACTTCCGTATCTTGCTGTATATATTCTGACATTTTAACAGATATGCATGCCCTCTTATGCTACAGTGACCTTACTCCAATCATCGTTTTTGAGAAACTGCAGGGATTGTTTTGCCCTGAGTAAATGCCTGGAATCCATGGTTTTATTTATGCATGTTATCGTGGGACTTGTCCCTCATGTGGGTGGTTGGGCAGGCTTGTCTGTTAAATGCGGGTGTGTACTTTAAACACACACACCCACTAAACAATTTGCCTTTAACCAGTCAGACATTAACATTAACTTGTCATAGATGCACGATTGATGGGATATACCACCTACAGAACATGTAAATCCTTATAATCCATTTAGCAGATTAAAAACCTCTAGCACACTGTGAATGAATTCTCAGCTGTTACTCTCCTGTACCATCAGTAGCTCTAGAGAAGGGCCATCATACTAGTCATCCGTCTAATTGCCAAAATTGCAAATCCAGGATTAGTGCATCCTCCCATGAAATCTATTTTCTCTTGAAATCATGTGTATGTGTGTGTGTATATATATGTGTATATATATATATATATATATATATATATATATATATATATATTGTGTGTGTGTGTGTATATATCCTCAATACTAATGAAACAGATTCTGTTCTTTGTCCTCACCACCCAGCCCTAAATCAACCATTAATATCACATTTGGGTACAGTCAGCTGTCCCATGATCACAGTTCTGGGGGATTATGTCCTAGATCCTGCTTGGATGTACTCAAGTACTTAGAAGCCAAGGTCAAACCTTTCACAAATAAAGACCTGACTGTGTCCTTACTAGACTTATTTCAACAATGAAATATTGAGTCTATGTTTGAGCACAACCATAACAAAAGAGAGTAAGAGATGTGGGGTTAAGGGTAGATCCATATTTATGACCCATCATCTCACTAAATGGAAACATTATATTATAAAGCATGTTTAAGCTGATTACTGTTGTGGTGAGAAGTGACTCACCCCGTAATTAAGTAAACGTCTTTTTCTGTTGCAGTTCTATAGAACATTTTAGGCTGATGAATTGTAGAAGTAAGGCTTTATCATTGCTATAATAAGTGGATGGTTATTTTTTCTTCCCACACAGATGTAAGTACTGGCACTATGACGACAGACTCCTGACCTCCAGTGTGGTGATAGTTTTCCACAATGAAGGCTGGTCGACACTAATGCGAACCGTCCACAGTGTCATCAAGAGGACACCAAGAAGATACCTTGCTGAGATTGTCATGATTGATGACTTCAGCAACAAAGGTACCTTCCTCAAACACCTGAAAGGAAGGGGCAAAATATCATCACAGGGACAAGGCTTTGAAATATTTACTTATTTTGTATGACCTCTGTTTAAATCTTACTTTAGCCCTATATTACTTTGCTCTAGCAGTGGCCTTAGCAGCTCCCATCCACAGGTTTGGATGAAAAACCACTGTCTCCTCAAAGCTTATGACAGACTGCCAAAAATTAGCCAAAGCAATACCGCCAAGAAACTTAGTGTTCCTCAAGCTACATTGTGTTTTCTACAATACATTTACAATGGACTGAAACTACTTCCAAGCTGTGGGTTAGTTCTTTATTTTCACAAGTAATTCAAGCTGGTAGGAGTAC
The DNA here is from genome assembly GCA_020466265.1 of Siphamia tubifer. Classification (NCBI taxonomy): domain Eukaryota; kingdom Metazoa; phylum Chordata; class Actinopteri; order Kurtiformes; family Apogonidae; genus Siphamia; species Siphamia tubifer. The sequence goes on along the minus strand of CM035783.1, from coordinate 24,890,469 downwards.
ACACACTCTTTACTCAAGCAGAAATACAGATAACTGTGTAAACAAAGACTCTAAATAGGTTTTTACATCATGTCCTTTTTTTTTTATACTTTTCCTCTTTTTCCAGTCAGGAAAGACCACAATAAACATTTGAACGATATTTTTACACTTCACATTTGTCTGTGAAAAGCAATGATGGAACCTTAAGCTGTACCATAAGCTGTAAACTCTAAAAGCCAAGTACAGGACAATATATTGAAAATAATGAACAGTAGCTCGGCTCCGATGTGCAGATCAGTTAGTGTTTATTATTTTTTACACCTTTCCACCAGGACCAGATGACTTTATTTGGGTCTGTTTTATCTTGTTATGTCTTTAATACATTTTGTTGTAATGTTTGATATGCACTGGTGGATGAATATGCCAATGTCCAAGGTTCCCCTCAAATATATCAGTCGTGTTTTTACAATATAAGGACTATAAAGTCTATTTGCCATAAAATGTATGGTGTAATTTGAAGTATTTTAATTACTTCCCACCTCTGCTGTTGATGTGATCTGTAAAGAACATTTATTAAGTTATAGCATGAGTTGATATACAGTAAGCCAAATTGCATTTTCACTACTGTATTGCATCATAGTGCATTTGATATTGTGAATATTTATACATATGGTTGTTCTCATGTGTGCAGCTCATCTGAAGGAGCGTTTGGATGAGTACATCAAGCAGTGGAATGGTCTGGTCAAAGTCTTCAGGAATGAGAAGAGAGAAGGCCTCATCCAGGCCAGAAGTATAGGAGCTAGGAAGGCAACAAAAGGACAGGTATCCTATCTGGTTTGTTTTTATTGCTTGAGAAGTGAGAATGTAGGAGCTGTGATTATACTGATTATCATTAAATGGAAGCAGATAAACGTGGGTTTGTTTTCTAGGTTCTTATCTACCTGGATGCCCACTGTGAGGTTGGAATCAACTGGTATTCACCACTGATTGCTCCTATTTCACAGGACAGGTATCATTCGCACACAAATATGGACAGTAGTAACTGTTTTTAAGTTTTGTCTATAATCTTAATAGTACAATTGTAGAATTCATTGTGTAGTTACTTCAATGCAGTAAGTTTTACCGCAGTAAGCTTGTCATGGAATTTTCTATTACTCTGGACACACTTTGAATCAAAACACAAAAGTCAACTGAATCGGGGTTAAAGCAATTATATTTTTACATATGCAAAGATGTATTGAGACAACCGACTGTACTTCTAGAGTCTTGTATGCTGCCCCCCTAGTACAGCACTATGGGGTCACTTGGTCATTACCATGAAAGATCAATCATCAGCTGCTTTTACTTCTCACTTATGCATGCATTCTCCTTTTACAGTCAGAGTGTACTGACCACAGCAGGTGGTATGTAAAAATCAGAACCTTAACATGTAACATATTTTAATTTCTTTGTCAAGCTAAAAACTGACTTGTGTATGATTTTCCTTTTTGTGGTGATAGTTTGATTGATTGCTTTTATTCCAGCCATGTCTCAATTTTACATTAGTTCCTCTGGATGTTCCACTTAAAGATGGTTTATTTAAACTGTTATCATTGAGCTGCATCTACTTTAACATGACCGTAAATATCACAGATCCTTTTCAGCTCAGCCAGTTATTTACAGAGAGAAAATGTAGTGAATCACACAGGATGGGGGATAATTAATTTGCTGTATATTTAAGCTGTTGGAACACATTTCCAAATGTGTGAGAACAAAGTAATGACATAGTTTGCCTTTTGGCTGCAAAGTGTATCTTTTAAAACTGATTGAAAGGACTCCCAGACCTGGTTCAACAGTTCAGTTCAGTAGTTTTTATGGCACTTTTCCACCATATATATTTGAATCAGGCAAAAGTTGAGCATGATACTTGGTAGTTTTTACTTCACCTCCATTCAGCTTCCAAATATGAGACAATATAAAATTGATATGAAAACACAGCAGACTGCTAATTGCTCTAACTACTAATTTTATGATCTGAAACATTTAAGTGTGACATCTTATCTCGCTTCATCTTTATGCAGAATTTTAAGAAATCAGGAGGGAATTAATTTTTTGCAGTGCACTGTGTACAAGCATTGACTAAAGTGAATATGACTGACCACAGCCCATCGCTGGAACATGAATGTGGCATGTTCTCATGTGAACACTAAATGAAAGACACTTGGTATGTCTGATGTCCCCACTTTAATACATGGAGATATAAACAAATTTAAGGACTAGTTAATCATTTGACAATACAAACCACCTTCAAAGGTTTCCATGTCTGCAGTGAAACACAGTGATTATAGTTGACCCAGTACCATGTGGGGGGGGGGAGGACCTTTGGTGTGTTGTTCACCTTCCCATTTTAAGGAAAAAGATACCGTACATATAAAGGTGTGTGTGTGTGTGTGTGTGTGTGTGTGTGTGTGTGTGTGTGTGTGTGTGTGTGTGTGTGTGTGTAGGACAGCATGTACAGTGCCACTTATAGACTACATAGATGGTAATGAGTACAGTATGGAGCCTCAGCAGGGTGGAGATGAGGATGGCCTGGCTAGAGGTGCCTGGGACTGGAGTCTGCTCTGGAAGAGAGTCCCACTCAGCCAGAAAGAGAAGGCCAAGAGAAAACATACCACCCAGCCATACCGGTACTCAGCCTGCAGCCCATGGACATCACACTAACACTCATCCTTCTGTTTGTGTCTCCATCTCCCACTTGTTTGTTCCTCCACCATGTCCTGGTCTGACCTCCCCATGTCTGCGTATTTTGCCGCTCTGCCTGTATTTGCCTGTTGCTTCATGTATGCCACATCCTGGCTCCTCCCTCTTGTATCCTGTTTGCATGACCCCTCCCTCGCCCACCCACACCCTGTCAGAACGGTGTGTACGGTGCCTCTGATCGACTCCATCCATGGCCAGCAGTTCACCATCGACCCCCAGGGTGGAGGAGACAACGATGGCTTCGCTAGAGGAGCCTGGGATTGGAGCATGCTCTGGAAGAGGGTTCCTTTGGGAGAACGAGAACAAAAACTCAGAAAAACTAAGACTGAGCCTTATAGGTACCAAAAACTAATGCCTCCTGACTATTCTGCACAGTGATGATACAATCATCCAACTAACCTTCAAAAAACAAGCATTAATTGTATGCACAACTGGTGAAAAACACTTTCATTATAAAATGCCTTTAATTTGCTACAGGAAAGAATATTAAAAGTATCTCAAGTGAAAATTAAGTAAAGTTGCCACAGAGCCAGTCAAATTATCTGAATTCTGCACTGTGAACTATATACATCAAATACCTGGGCACATTTCTCATGAGGCAAAACAGTCCTCATATTTCATATTGTTAGCCTGCATGCTGAAACAAAGTGTGAGTAGCCACACAAACCAGTGTTTCAGTAACTGGTACCTTAGCCTTTTCCTGTCACCACACAATATATGCAGTGCTTATTGCCACAGTACTGTGGCAGCAGAGTTCCAGGTTACCAGTCTACATAATATAATGAGGGCGCCGATTGGTTCAGTGGTAATACACAAATGACAAAATAGTCCCATAGTACTCTAGCAATAGCCACTTCGAATAAAATAATATTCTAAAGTATCTTAAGTTTATGGAGTGAATGAAGGTGGTCTTTGGTAGGGGACACAAAACACAGAATTAGAAGACTACCTTGGGCATTTCTCTGACAACAAGAGTATATTCAGTTGGTTATTTCATGACTAAATTCACAGAATCTGGGTTTTAAGACTTTTTTTCATGAAATACCAATCTGAATAAAACTATTTTACCTTTGTCAAGAGTCACTTGGATATTGGTTTGTCAGTACATGAGATTTACATGAATATGCAGTGTTTAATGTTGACCTTCAGATGTTTTTTTTTTTGTTATTAAATGTGGAAATGAGTTTTAACCTTGACTGCATCTCACAACTAACAAACTAAACCAGAATGGGCTACCTTGGATGGAGAGTAACATACTCTTATGTGTCTGCTAGCTCTGTCTTTGCTCTAATGCTTCTTCTAATGGAAATTAATAATTATTTCATTACATGTATTGTGAGCCTCCCTGGATCTATTTGATTGGTTTTAACTGTATATATCTTCTATTCTTGTTTTCTCACATTGCACAAATAATAAAAATGCAAAATAGAGTCTAGAGACAGGCTTTAATGGAATAAGGAAGTTCAATCCAAGTTTTTCCCTGTGTATAATGAAAGAAATGACAGAAAATAAGGGAGATCTACTGACTTTTTCTTCACACTTATCGGGATCATAATCTTTAAGCTGTATTTGAGATCAATTGGTTTTGTCACGGTTTTCTCGGCCCACTTGGAAACTTCTGGTGTGAATTGGGTTCGGACTGGGGCACCATCACCCCCATCTTCCCTCATATTTTCAGTCACCCTGTCATGCTTCCTTTTTTTCCCAATGCTTTTATACTAATTACTTATTTTGCTGTTTGATTCTGACATTCTACTTTAACATTCTCTGCTGCTGTTGCTTTGAACTGCTGTTTATGCTGTAAATGAAAATCACTCTCTTCATATTTTGAAATTAACATCTGAATATTTAACTCTGCAAAATACCGGAAAGAAAATGAAACTGTTCTGTGTGATGTACATTTTTGTTTTGGGATGTGGATATATCTGTCCTTTATGCCTGCAGGTCTCCGGCCATGGCAGGTGGTTTGTTTGCTATTGAGAGAGATTTCTTCTTTGAGCTGGGTCTGTATGACCCAGGGTTGCAAATTTGGGGTGGAGAGAATTTTGAGATATCATATAAGGTATGGAGGAATTGATATCTTTTGTTTGCCCTTTGACTCTGTGAATGCTGCTCTAAATTTTCGGAACTCAGTATCTGTGTGTCTAACTTACGTCCTTTGTTTTGCAGATTTGGCAGTGTGGAGGACAGCTGCTCTTTGTACCATGTTCTCGTGTCGGTCATATCTACAGACTTCAAGGATGGCAAGGAAACCCCCCACCTGCACATGTTGGGTCTTCACCAACACTGAAGGTTAACCACCAGACATGTCATGTTTATTTAGTCCAGAGTCAAGGGCAAATTAAACTTTTTAAGATATTGTCCTGTGGTGACATCTGTTGGTCAGAACTCTAAATAATAATAATAATAATAATTGAAGAATGGATTAAGTTTATCATGTATACGTGCATGTGTACGTGCATGCATGTGTGTCTCAAAGCGCTTACATTACATTCATTATTCCTTCACTCACATTCACACATTGGTTGTGGTCAGCTACATCTAAAGTGTAGCTGCCAATCCGTACCAAACTGCCCCTCCAACCACCACCTCATATTCATATGCCATTGTGAATGACTACAAATTAACTGGAGAATTGTCTTTGATGTTAAAAGCTATAGACCATATTTCCCATTTGCCTCTTGGGACATGAAAATCATTAGCATTGTGGAATTTTTGCTAATTCTTATCACTTGTTTCATAAAATAAAATTGTTTTCATCTGTAGAGGAACTATTTCTTTTACCCAGATGTCACTTTCCTCTGTATGTACAGAACTATGTCCGTGTGGTGGAGGTTTGGTGGGATGATTACAAAGATTATTTCTATGCCAGTCGTCCTGAAACTCTGACTCTTGCCTACGGAGACATCAGTGAGCTTAAACGCTTCAGGTAAACCTGCAAACATTTTGTTATGTGTCTTATCACATATTTTAATGACTTATTAAGCTGCTAATGTTGTTGGGCCTCACAACAGCTTGGCTTAAAGTTGAGTTAATTTTTACCTATCAATGAAATGTTTCAGTTGTAAGCAGAAATCCATTTATAAGGCAAGGTAGGTTTATTTAAATAGCACATTTCAAAGACAATTCAAAGTGCTTTACATAGAACATTAAAAGCATAACGGCAGTAATAAAGTAAATCTAAAATGTATAGCCATGAAATTAAAAAAAACAACAAAACGGATAAAAACACATAAAAACTTGAAGCCTATAAAGTACAGATCTGAACTGATGTACAATAACTTCCATATTTATTGACAAATAAAGCAATGTTTTAGAGGAGACAATGAACTGAACAAACTGTTGTGGATCATGGATAATTCAGACCACCTTTCACCACAGTCTAGACATAGTGGAGTCTTTTCCAAAGACTCAGACACCTTCATTGCCTGATGAATCCCTATAGATCTATCGTACCATGTAAAATGAAACTGGTCATTTTGTAGCAGATGAGTCCAAGGACATTTCTGGACTCAACAGAATGACCATGATTTTTACAAAGTGCTGCACTTTATTAATAGTTTTATTCATTTAGAGTCATTCTTTGTGATAGATAGATAGATAGATAGATAGATAGATAGATAGATAGATAGATAGATAGATAGATAGATAGATAGATAGATAGATAGATAGATAGATAGATAGATAGACATAGATATTTTATTCATCCCAAAGGAAATTGTGCTGCAGTCTGTTGCTCACACCCATAAAATCACACCATAAAATGAAGTTCTTAAAATCGCATTCATAATCACATAAAATAAAGTGTTGAAATGTTTAAAGTGAATTAATAGCTCATCTGCTTATCCAATATTAATTTATAAGCGATTAAATTAATATTGTTACCTCACTGAATCTTTTAGTTTGTAGTTTTCAGTCTAGACGTTTCTTTTTTTTAACAGGGAGGAACATCGATGCAAAAGCTTCAAATGGTTCATGGAGGAAATAGCATATGACATCCCTCTGCATTATCCTCTGCCTCCTAAAAATGTAGAATGGGGGGAGGTAAGTGTGGAAACTTACTCTCAACATGTTAGTTGACTTCTACATGGCTTAGTAACATTTTTTTTTTTTTTTTTTAAGATTCGGGGCTTTGAGACAAGTTACTGTATTGACAGTATGGGACACACAAATGGAGGGAATGTGGAGATCGGACCCTGTCACAGGATGGGAGGCAATCAGGTAATGAATTGTCTCTAATTTGGGAGACTACTTTTTTGTCTCCTGCGGTTGTTAAAATGACTGAACTGGGTTTATATGCTTTTCTGTACTGGATCTTAACCACAGTTGAAGATGTTATTAATATTAAGTTATTTTAATATACATATATTTTTGTTGTGTGTTTGTGTAGCTGTTTCGTATTAATGAGGCCAACCAGCTGATGCAGTATGATCAATGTCTGACCAGAGGAAGTGATAATTCTGCTGTCATCATCACACACTGTGACCAGAACCAAAACACAGAGTGGAAATACTTCAAGGTAGAAACTCTGATACAAGTTACTCTTTAACAAAGGGCTCATTTTATGATCGACTCTTCCAATATTTTCTAGGTTTTATGGTCCAGTGTCTATTTACACGACTGCTGTAGATGAAAACTCACGTCAATACACAATTAACTTCATAATAATATTTATGTAATTATTTTCAGTGGCCAACCATTTTTAATGTATTTCTTTAACTCTTATTTAACTATGTAAGTTGTTTGAGTGTCAATGTACATTTCCACTTATGACCTGATCAAGAGGCAAAAACAATGATCGTATTGCAAAACCATTTATAAAAACATGAAGACTACTCTCACACAACATATGTGTAATACACAACAGGCAACCAGAAGCATGAACACTGCATCGATCAGTACATTGATCAGGAACAATAGATTGAAGGGGGATAGTGGGATCAAGCTTGCATGTTTATGGGATTCTTTGAGTGATTGGTACCAAGTATTTAATGTGAAGGACACCTAATGGCTGATAATGGTAGTGATTTTTTACAGTTTGTAGGAACCCATAAAAAGTCTAATACAGTGGTTCTCAATATTTGAAACAAAAGTCCATTAATGGCAACATGTGCCTCCTGCTGCCCCCCTCAAATTGGGAGTGGAGGATGTTACTCCGAAAGTAACATCATCTCTGATGAAACTACAGGTTAGATTAACTTCAAATGTTCTGTTTCTTCCATGGGGCAATGTCTAAAAAGTTTGTTCATTTTGTTAATATTCCAAAATATTTGCCTTTACTTATAAGGGTCCATATGTTGGTGGCTTATTATGTAAATGTTTGAGATATCATTACAGTTACTTTGGAGCGCTGATAGGAAGTCCTGTGTGGAGTTTTATTCAGTTAGTTGAGTTGTGATCCATTGAAAATATCACCCACTTCTATTGGGAGATGAATCTTCTGCATCAAGACCAGCAGTAGAACATGACAAGCTCACAAATTCAACTTGTTCATTCTTGCTGGTGAAATACAGGGACATTGATCCTATTTTGTTTTGGGGGCTTTTTTGGCCTTCCGTTTTTGCAGCAGTGTCATTTCAGAGGATCTAATATGGAGACCTTTTAATACAGCCTCCGGAGTACAATTTTTCTCAAACATGTCAACTCCACTGTGTTGATGTCCATTATGTGTTTATCAAATTCAATTGCCAAGCATGAACCTGATGACTGCAAGTGTACTTCCTAAGGTCTGTGGAGGAACTGGTAGTGGTCACATTAGTTGTGTAACTACCAAGTTGCCTTTTCAGTCCTTTCAGTGTTCCAATGTAAACAGAGATGATTTTCACTCATTGCTGTGTAAACCCAACAAGGTAAAAAAAAACCAAAAAAAACAACTTTTGTGTTTTCAGACAAAACATGATGTAAACTGGACTTAATTTTTGCCATAATAGTTTTATTACACTTTTGATTGGTTTTAAAAACACATTTTAACTGTATTTTTGTGGGGGGAAAAAAGAGGAGAAAAAAAACTTGCATTTTTCGGCTTGTGACATAATTGTTGCTGACAATTATTTCAAAGAAGCTTTTAAGTCAAAGTACATTTTAATTTACTTGATTAATCTGTCAGCTTTTATTTGAGTGTTGGATCAAACTAAATCCTCAGTGAGTATAACTAGGCTGATAAAGATAGAGCTGAGTGTGTTTTTTCACTTTGTTCATTTAATAGCATTGACTCTTTTGTGGTCTTTCTTTTTTCCATTAGGACCTTCATCGATTTACTCACGTTCCAACAGGTCAGTATCAGGATTTTGCATTTTGCAGTAGTTCTTATTTGTTTGTGTTTTTGTTGTTTTTTGGAGTATTGTGATATTTCCAATGGGACTCTGATGTTTTGTACAGGTTTTTTGTTTTTTATTTTTTGCTGCATAAATCATCACATATTTGTCACCAGCATCACTTAAAAGTTAGAGGATGGATTTCATATCCACACAATACATGGAAAATATAGAACAGAAATGCCATAACCCTTTTGACAAAATTAATCACTCACTGTCATATTTACTTTACTTCCATTGTACCCGTACTGCATACCTGTTTACTACAGTTACTGCACTTTTAATTCACTTAATAATTACTCATTTTAGAGAAGTATTCTTGTATTCGTTTCAATAATTCCCATATAGGTAGGCTGGCCGTGGCTCAGTTGGTAGAGCAGGTTGCCCATCAACCAAAAGGTTGGTGGTTCAAATCTCGCTCTGCCTTAGCCATGTGTCCTTTGGCAAGACATTTAACTGTCCCTGCCTCCAGCCCTCACACTGATGTATGCACAAAATGGCAGCCACACTTCTGTCAGTCTCCTCCAGGGCACCTGTGGCTCCATATGTAGTTTATCACCACCAGAGGGAGCATGTGAGAGTGAATGAATAATGGAGCCACTGTGTGCTTCGAGTATGTGTGTACGTAGAAAAGCACTATATAAATCATATCTGTAATTTTGATATTGCACACTGTAGAAAACGAGTATTGATTGAGTCAGTAGCGGTGTAGAAATGTCAGTTAACTTGAATAAACTGTGTTTTTTATTTGTTTTGTTTTTTTAACAGGTAAATGTTTGGACCGCTCTGATCTGCTCCATAAAGTATTCATATCAGACTGTGACACCAGTAAAACCACTCAGAAATGGGAGATGAACAACATAGTGGCTGTATGAAGACTGGACAATCTGCACTATGAAAACCACTGGGAGCTGGACAATGAACACAGCGACTGTATGACAACATACGCACTGATTAAGACATGCCAACAAATACATCCATACCATATGTTTACAAATGTGAAACTGATACTGTCCTTTTAAAGAAGAAAATCATGTTTCTAGAATGAGCCACTCAGAGGAAATGGAGTTCTGAGCTTCAGCTATTACCAGCTTCTGTCTAAACAAGGTGGCGTCAGCCTCCAAAATATGCCTTTGTCAAAGTCCATACAAATATACTTCATACAGAATGCAGAACATAGACAGAAACTCCAGATGCTATAGTTAGATCATAAATGGTCTTCAAAGAGACATTTGAAGACAAAACTGAACTGAAAACATGTCGTGCCCCGCCTATGTCTGTCTGTCCGTCCATCTATTTGTCTGTCTGTCCTTTTTAAGGTGGTTGTGTTTACATGGTGACTCATCTGTTCTTTTGCTCTCTCAGGTCTTTTCTATACAATGATTTTAATTCATGAATGAATTGCATTGATTCTATCAAATTCTTATTTGGAAATCTCAATCTACTGCGAGTGAAATTATCAGCTCATTTACCAAAGAGGCTTTTTGTTTTGGGTGGTGTTGGTGGAGGATATTATTATTTTATCGGTGTTTCAAACCAGGTTCATTAAGTTTCCATTAATTCTACAATGACATTGACTTTCAGATGAATCACGGTTAAATTTGGGAATGATGTAAAATAGAGGCTAAATGAAGGTTTTATTTGATATAGAGGGAAGACCAGGATGCATTTGACAGACCAGTTGACACTCTTAAGATTTGTAACTTTGTGGCTTCATGCTGACATTTTTATGTTGATATGCTGATTCTTTTACTGTTTCATAATCATCCAGTAGGTTACGGTCACCAGGTCAAGCAAAACAAATCACTTTACTTCGGGGGCCATGCAGGATGAAAAAATGCTGGATGCGTTAACAGATCCCAGTTCAGTCTGTGGGCACATGCTGAAGAGGCTGAAAAGACTGATATTTTCTATTTTTCTTTGCATATGCACTCCAGTTTCTATCAAAATGACCTTAAGTGATTAAGACAGGTGAAGTTGATTCTAACAATACATTAGAAGTAACTACGAAACCAGTGAATTTGTAATAATTTTACCTCCTTAACTCTTCACACTGTCTCGAGGACTTTACAAAGACACAGAAACATACTCAACTGTTCACAAGGCATCTTCTGTGATTCCCAGTGTTCCATGTTCTCAGCAATCCATGTTTATCACTTCTACAATGATGCTTGAAGAGAGTACGAGTTCATGTAGCTTAGTTTGATTTGTATTAGGATGCATTGAGTTGACTTTTTCAGTTCTAAACTATATGGACAAAAATATTGGGGCACATCATGGCTACAGCTTGAAAGATGTCCTGTTCAGGATGTTTTGAGATATAAACATTAATATTTGCTTAAAATTCAATGGGAGATTTTTCTTCCTAAGTGAGATGTGAAGAAAGTAGGTGGTTAGATTTGGTAGATTATTATTTACAGACAAAGCATAAAAATATTTCTGAAAATTGGAGGCAGAAAATTTAAAATCATAGACCTGGATGAACAACTGATGAAAAAAGAAAACAAAATAATTGTTGACAGAAGTTAAGTAAAATTCATCTCTTGGGTGTTTTGGAAGCAAAGATAATTTAAATAGAACTAAACAGTGCAATGATGTTTGAATGGTAAAATGGACTGCACTTGTATAACACTTTTCCACCTTCATGGTGCTCAAAGTGATTTACACAGGCCTCACCTTCACCCATATACACCAGTAGGCACCTGCTACTAGATGTACTGGAGGCAATTTAGGGTTCGGTGTCTTGCCTAAGGATACTTTGCAATGTGGCCAACAGGAGCCGGGATTTAAACCACCAACCCTTCAATCATGGGACAACCTACTTTACCAGCGGAGCCACAGCTGCCCATAATCCCAGTTTGTCACATTATCTAACTGTATTATGACATTTGTCATTATTGTAAGACAAGAAACACCTGAATTCAAAGTGTCCCAATACGTTGTCCATATAGTGTATGATCGATTGACTAGAGGCCATCTTTTGTTAGTTTCAGTCATTGAAGTTAATTTTTTTTTAATTGCTGATAGTTGAGATTCTTGAGAAAATGGTTTGAGAAGAGCTCATCGTTAAGCAGAATGAAGCAACTGACAGAATTTTTGAACTGCCTGCCTTATCGACAGTCTGAACAGATAATTCAGTAGCTGACCAGTTGACTGTGACTTAGTAACTGCCTGACTGTTCAGATGGGGGAAAAAACAATAACAATAAACAAGGTTTTGGGGAGATGGGGAATAACAGATTATTCTTGGGAAAACAGCAAATGAAGAAAATGTGACCATAATTTTATTCTTTCGAGGAAAAGAGGGTTTGATGTATGGAAGACTGTGTATGTAATGTTTTATACGGTGTAAATAGATTTCTTTCTAAAGATCATGCATTTTTGAAGGGCCTTGAATGATGTAAATATCTAACTTATAACAAAGATTTAATAATATGGGTTAAACTGGGTGACAAAAAATAAAGACCTGATTTTTATTTATCTGACTGCATTTGTTTTGTTGGTACAAAAGAATGGGTTTGGTGAAATAAGGTCCTTTTTAGGTTGTTTCCAATATAGACATAGTATACCTAGAGCCAGCATTGATCGTAACCGCCCATAGGCGATGACAAACTGCCATATTGGAGTGGTGATATGTTCAATTCAGTACAAAATATTTGACAGGACAAAACACTGTGCGCGCTGTTTTTTTTTTGTATTGGAGAGACTGCTACGCTACAATATAATGCAACTAACAGAAACAAAAGATAGAATTTCATTGAAATGTTCTTTTTTTTTTTAGATTGTGGTTATTCATCACACAGTAAATGGTTGATGAAATGTCAAAATTATATTTGCTCTCCATTATATCTAAGAGGAAACTTTTACACAATTTATTTTACTACATTCTTGTCCAACAGCTTGAATAATTTTACAAAAGACAGTTTTTCATGATCTTTCTTAATAAGATGAATATGTTCTTCAAAAGCCTCTTGAATTCTGTAAAGTATTGTCACTTTTTCCATTTGTTGGAGATATCACCAGTTTTATTTCTTTTTCAGTTCTCACTTTGTTTTTGCTAATGTTAATTTGTATGATTTAGGTTTTCTTTGTGTCTGCTGAGCACTGCAGCATATGGTTTTACCAGGTGACAGAGAGGCAAAATGGTAAACTGATGTTAAATCTGGACATTTATGATTTCACTAGACGTGCATGAAGACTAGTTCTGGACGGTGCTGCGGTGCCCATTGTATTGTTCTGTTTTTTGTTTTGTTTTTTTAATTCTTAATGACATATACTTATATGTTATACAGGTGCAGCCAGTACAACATTTTTCATGAAGATGGCATGTGACATACATGATATATATATTTTATTTAATTTTTTTAATAAAAACTATACTTCCATACTTTTACTTATAGTGTTAAATGCAGAATTTGAACACAAAGGTTAATGCTTTAGGCCGTTTCCACTCATTTTGTAGGTAATAAATAAATGAGTCTTTTTTTTCTGTCTCTAAAACGGGTCTTTAATCCTTGTGCTTTAAAAACGTGGCTTTATATCATATTTATTGTAACGACGCAGTTTTGTAATCTGACGAGCACACACAAACATACACACAATTGATGGATGGTGCAACCAACAGCAGTCTTTTCCACACTTTGCATCAGACTTGTGCAGATCAACTTTCCCTTTAACGGTGCCGTGCTTGCTTCCTATTGGTGGAACACAGATGACGCATACCGGAAGTTCTCCAGGAGTTGTTCGGGTTGTGTCACTCCAGTGTATGTTGTGTACAGAGGGTCATATGTATATTATTAGTATTTTTACACTTCTTCGTCACAGTTTGGAGCTCTAATAGGGCTGAAGATCGTGCTCATGAAGCTTTTTGTAATTATTGTGCTGTCGTTTGTGTTGGTGAAGGATGGCAGGAGCTGGGATGACGGTAAGTTTTCTTCCATGGCTGTTAACTTTTTAAATATTACTATTATTTAGATTTTTTATATCGTTTATTTGTTTTACTGAACTTGTGTTAATATAGTCGCGGGTTAAGTTTCAGCCAACAACGAGCAAACAAAAAAACACCACCTCAACTTCCGGTTCCCAGCTTTTGGGTTCTTTTTTATACCGATAAAGTTCGGTAAATTACGCAGGTACACGGTCATAGGAATCGGTAAAAGATATGTAGTACGTATAAAGTCTGTTTTTATTGTTAACGGGAGCATTAAATCCCTTTGTTGGGTTTTATGTGCATCAGACGCAGTGCACCTGTGATTGGTTGGTTAATTTCCTGGCAACTCATGACGTTACGTCATACAATTAATTGATTGGTTTACAGACCACACTGTAAATTATCCAGCACATCAAGATATTGCATCTGAATATAACACGATAATTTGTCAGTATGGTGTGAGAAATATGATAAAATCAGTATCTTATTCAGTATTATATCCTCTGTATATACTGTCGTATTTTAAGTAACTGACTTTATTTTACTTTTAAAACTTTATTTGGAGTTTAAAACAGCTGTTATATTATTGCACATCATGAGACATAAACATAGGAGGTGGGGGGTGACACAAACCTTATTTTAACAGCAGAACGCTATTACTGAGTGAATGATTGAAAAATATTCATTGCAATGATAATTTAAAGATGAATGTAGTTTTTACTGAACAATAAACTTGTTTTGCAGCAGGTAGTGTGCTCCTCCGGGATGTCCAGGTGTTAACTCTGTACAGGGATCGGTACACATCAGGGAGGCGGTCCAGCCCTGTGCCTCAGCTACAGTGTGTTGGAGGTTCAGCTGGCTGCCATGCTTTCATCCCTGAGGTGGTTCAGTGCCAGAACAAAGGCTGGGATGGAGTGGATGTACAGGTGAGAGTGATTAATGGGCTGTTCAGATTAAGAAATGATCAGCTTTTACTGCCTGATCAGTTAAAACAATTTGAAATTTAATGACCTCCGGCAAGGAGGGATGTTTTTGCTGGCATTTATCTGTCTGTCTGTGTACAACATAACTCAAAAATCTATGGATGGATTTTGATGACATTTTCAGGGTATAGTGGTAATGGGGAGATCAACAAATGATTAGATTTTAGTGTGTGTGTGGGGGGGGGCTGCCTCGGCAGAGATCTGCGCTCTCAGAGCGCTTTTCTAAGTTACAACTGGTAATACTTTTCAAATATTTTATTACATTTGTAAAGGCTGTTGAAATGTAACTGGCTAACATCACTAGTGAGGGATGTTACTGAGTCATTAAATACTAACTGACCACTATTGCAAACATTTCCAGTGACCCATTTTATGTATTATTTCTTAGTAGTATTTTGGTTTGAAGCTTGTCCTGACCATGCACTTAACCATATGGATAATTTGCAATATATTCATATAAATGACTCTTACTGAAATCAGTATTTATACATTTGACCTTGGTCTCGCTGACATTTAATACATCTATTAATTTGATCCAATAATTCTGAAATAATAATACACCCCTAAATAAGCGAGATGTGTGTTTAAGAAGGATGATGATACATGATTAATGACAAAACTCTACATACCATTTTGTTTCATGATTACATTTTAGTGCAATAATTATGTCTGAGTGTCTTTCATCAGGGATGTTATGCAGCCTTAACTTAACACAGGGACAAACAAAGATTAATTGGCGCAGTTCTTTAGGATTTTGTACAATCCTGTGATTTTTTTTATTTTTTTTTTTTTTGTTTATTTTTTTGTACATCTTCTTGTTTTGGTTTTAGAATTTTTCCACCAGTGTTTTCAACAAAAAAGTAGACACAAAACAAGAAAATATCTGAATTGAAATGGAATTAATTTCTATATGTATAAAGAATTGTGTGTGTTGTTTCAGTGGGAGTGTAAAACAGACATGGACAATTCCTACCGATTTGGCCGCGTTGAAGTGAGTTGTGAGGGGTACAGTCATCCAAATGACGCCTACATACTGAGGGGCTCTTGCGGTCTGGAGTACACACTGGAACTGACCGCTGAAGGTCAGAAAAGATCCCAGGGAAGCTGGGGATCCCAGGGTAGTTCCGGTGGGTTTGGAGGTAGGAGCATGGAGACAAAGAATTTATTTTAATTATTTGTTGCTTTAGTTTTAGTCTGTTTTGGACAAGTAGGTCTGTTTTATTGAAATTTTAAAAACGAGGCAAGTTTCAGTTTTTTATTTTATTAATATCGCCCAACATTAGGTTGGGAAAGATTATTGTAATCAGTGTGTGTGTGTGTGTGTGTGTGTGTGTGTGTGTCTGTCCGCAGAGACATATGCTATAACTATCAATACTTGAGACGTCACCATGAAATTACATAGGCATATACATATAGATAATGCACATCAGATGCAATGATCCATTTGCGTAAAGGTCAAAGGTAAAATCCGTATTTAGCAAAAAGGTCAAAATGACATTATTGGCTCTAATTTAAGAATGGGTTGTCATAGAAACTACACATTGGCACAAAATGGGGGTGATATCAGGCATTTTCTGAATACTTGTAATTAGTTTAGTTTAATACATTATTAAACATAAGATTAAAATTACTTTTAAACCATTAGATCAGGCTTGACATCATTTAATAAATCCTTTTTCCTTTTTTCTCAGGTCTTGGGGGCTTTGCATCTAGTTTCTTCAATGCCTTCTCTGGGAATAAGCGTCATTCCCATCACCAGCAGCAGACACATCAGAGCACATACCCATCTAGTGGTGAGGACTCGGGCAGCCTGCTGGTTGTAGTTGTGCTCCTGGTTTTAGCTTACGGTGTCTATAAGCTGTTCCTCAGTGGGGGTGCGGCCCAGTGGGGGCAGGACGGAGGACAGGGTGGTTACCCCAGAGATAATTCCCATGACACTGGTGCTGGTGGACCTCCTCCTCCAGGATTCAAACCTGACTACACAGGTGGGTGATATAGAACTCTGGTGGGCATGAATGGAGTGGAACAATGACAAATTAATTAAACAATGGAACATAAGACAATACATACAGTATGTTTATTTGTTAAATACGTATTGCATAGTCCATTGTATGAGGCACAAGTATCTTCTACTTTTTCTCTTCTTGCTTATCTTGTTTGTTGAACATAAAAAAATAGTTATTTTATGTTTAAGATGAAGGAATTAATTTTGGCTGAAAGCTTAAGTTAAGTTGCAGAACAAGGAACTGTATGATTGGCTAGAGGTGTGGAGATGGATACGCAAGCAATTTTTATACTAAATAGTTCAGTAGATGTTTGATTGAGAAGATGGTGGAAAGAGCTTAAATATCTATGATCTCTAACTGAAAACCATGTTATATACTTTACTATTATATTTACTCAACGTAAACAGACTGACTCCTTGCAAAACAAGAGGAAAGCCCATGGAAGATATTGATGAATTCATATACATAGGAAGTAAAGTAAGATCATCTGGAGGCACAGAGGACGATATAAAGGCCAGAATTAAAAAAAAAAAAAAGTTTGACACCCCTTCATAATTTTGTAACCTGTTTGGAAAATGGCAGCAATCTCAACCAGAACAAAACTATGTTTATTCACTTAAAATGTCAAATCCATCCTGTTGTCAGAAAATTGGAAAGTTACAAGTGCTGGTCCCAGACCTTCATTAACAGATGCATTAGAGTGATCCTCCGCTTCCATGGATTAAAACTTAGAACTATGAACCAACCAGGAGCCTGTTGCCATAGAAATCAAAAGAAGAAAAATAGGGATGGATTGGAAACAACCCAAGGAAAGAACCCACAAATGTCACCACATGGTTGCTGTGAATGGAATCCCCAGGGAACCAAGAAAAGACCAAAGACACCTGTAGTCATCTGAACGAATTATAGTCAAGTGGCTTTGCATAGGAGAGAATAAAGAAGGCAGCAAAAGACAATATAAAGGTGGAAGATGACTGTTGAGGCCTTATGCTAAGCATGTCCAGCCACTATATAAATATTAAAAATTTGATTCAAATTTCATGTTTTGCTTTCTATTTAATATTCCACTTGTTTTTCTATCCATTTTTTCCGCCTGCACTTGTTTATCTGTTGCTGCTCTTAATTGTGAAATTTCTCCATGCTGAGATGAATAAAGTATTATCTTATCAGTCATGTTCAGTAATGGAAACTGAATGGCTGCTTTTCCAGGTCGTCCAATGACCAAAGGTTTTCCAGGTTCAAAGTCCATGTGCCAAAGTGTCTGTGGGCAAGACACTGAACCCTAAGTAGTTCACTGTAGGGTCTGGCAGCGCTGTGCATGGCAGCAGTTGCCTATTGGTGCGTCAGTGTATGCATGATTGGGTGAATATGAGGAATTGTGCTTTGGGCACCATGGCTGCATAAAATGCACTATATAAGCTCAGTTAATTTGCCATTTACCATCTCCAAATTTACAATAGATGTTTAGTGTTAGTTTGATATTTGGATACATGAAGGCAGGGACTAGCCGTATTGTGTTTGTAGTGCAAATTGAGCAGTTATAATATGACCTTAGACTCCAGCTAAATCTTGAACTTGCTTCCTTCTTTCACTCAGGTCATGCTGGTGCCAACCCTGGTTATGGCTTCCACAACGACTACACACATGGACAGCGTTACCCAGGAGGCCGAGCAGCACATGGCACTGGGAATGGCTTCTGGAGTGGAATGGGAACCGGAGGACTACTGGGATATCTCTTTGGACGTCAGGGGTTAGTGATACAAGATCCTAAAAAATTCAAAGAAGTGAACGAAGAAGTGATTTTTTTTTTTTTTTTTTTTTTTTTTTTTCTCACCAAAATGTTTTTGCACTTTCCAGAAACCAGCCGTACAACCATGGCTACTCTGGATTCAATAACAGCAGACCCTCCCCCAACAGAGACACCACCTCATCCTCTGGGACACGAACTGCCTCAGGTTGGAGAAAAAAGACATGAACATCCCAGAACCACACACATTTATGTTATTATTATTAAGGGACTGCTTATTCACTGTTTTTATGGTGTTGCAATGTCCCATTATTCTTCCAAATCTGACTGTATTCCTGGTTTATATGAGTCATTTGAATTCTGTTTGGACGTTCTGAATTTTGGCTGTAAGACTGATTTTAGAAGCGTCCTCTAGAAATGTTTAGAAGACCACGTTTCTGAACATGAACAAGAGTCGTATATGATAACAATAAATAATGAACATCCCTAAGAGGTCATTTGTGACAGAATATCAGTGAACAGATGTAAAAATACAACAACAATCCATACAATGCAAAACATAATGGCTGTACTAAAACTATTTGCAGTACACATACTAATAACACATCACTAGTATTTGAATAAAATCAGGGTACACAACTAGAAAAATGAAATTAACATTATCTACAGATGAGATTACATTTGTTTGATACCATATGATAAAATACACTTTATTGTCTGCTTACAGTAATTTGTCTTGGACTGAAATGTTTTGCTCTATAGTTGTATAATTCACACCAAAATGGGTACAGGCCTAAATATTGTACACTCTAATAGCTTTAGTTAAAAGTAATCGAAGCCTACACAGCTGCATGTAAATGAGTAAATTTGTGAAATATTTTCATTAGTGCACAGTTTAGTCAGTGTTAAAACCCTGAATATGTTGTGCTTGTAAACATAATCACTGCGTACAGAAACTGACTCACTCTGCTGCTGCAAATAAATCTGACTGGAATTTGTTTTATGTGTTTTGTTTTTTTTGTCAGGTTTTGGAGGAACCAAAAGAAGATAAAAGCTGTGAAATGGACCAATAGTCTTTATTTTATTAAATAAAAATCCCAAAAGAAGAGTCTCTTCGTGGACAGTTTAAATTGTTCAAGAACAGATGAACAGAACTCGGTTAAAGGTAAATGTCATAAAAATGACTGACTTGTGGTTTTGAGTTTATGGTTTAAGTGTGAAGTTCTTATATAGTTTTTACTATTGTGCTCTTGCATTTTTTTCCATTGCTTTGTGGTTCATAACCTTGTTGGAGGTAGTGAACCCCACTAGTTTCATATGCACATTCACCAAACTCTTCTTTATTGAAAAATTAAATCTGATTATTTTTCTCAAATTCAAGCCATAGGTATACATACAAAATAAACTGTGCATTAACATTACTGTGTCCAAAGAACAAAACCAATACAATGCATGAATTACATACCTTACTTATTATTTATTGTATTTATCATTCATTTTCTGAACTCTCTTTATCCTCACTAGGATCACAAATAATTAAATATTTTTTTTCAAATTGAAGACACACAAGTGCACAAGTGTTCCTTCAGTTTTACCGGTGCTGGACAGGAATTGCTTAACTTGGTGTTCATGCAGATAGGACGCGGACTCCCATCACGTTCCATTAGACAAGTGAATCCATATTGTATGTAGTCGTCCGACCACTTTCTTTTTTTTTGCTCGACATAGAATGGCTTAAAATATTAAAGAAACCGCACAATGTACCATAAATCAACTATTGATCGCACCAAATTCCCTGCAGCACAGATTGGCCAAAAAATGTAATGTGATCACCTGTAGTTAGTGATGGCCATGGGGGGGTGTCGTCATGAGTCAGATGCATGACTTGACCTCTACCGAACTCCAGAGACTGTCTTACCAAACCCCTCGGGTGCGATCGAACCCAGGTTAAGAACCACTGCTTTAGTTAGTAGTATTACCAAGTTTCTTTATTGTGATAATCCACATATACATTTTTTATATGAACTTGATTTGAGCTACATCAACCTGATGGTGTCAAAATTATGGTCAGACAACCATTTTTTACCCACAGAACTGTACCCGGTCAATGGAAAATGTCACCATATATTTTTTACATATCATATATTTACAATCAATATGAACCAAATTGTCTGCCAATTGGCCTATTATTTCAAAAAAGGATTTTGAATTAAAGTGCCCCCATTTGGATGATTTTTAATACTCCTAGAGAAGCTGAAATTGATAGGGTTCATGTTTGTTCTCAAGGGAGAAAATATCCAATCAAGTGGGTCCTAGTTATTGTGTTCAGACAAAGGTGGTGGTGGCAGCATTTGGGATGCACCCATTATATTATAAATCATTATAAAATACACATTATTGTCCATTAATTTGAATTAAACATTTTTACCTCTTTTAATGAAATAACCATTACAATGTGATTAATTTTTTTATAAAGTGTAGCTGGGACTGCGTATGTAACCATTGTACCTGGTCAAAGGAGATTACTGATGTGTAGAAATGGAAGTAAACTAAGGAATGTGTCTGAAAACAAACATTTAAACAGACCTGAGTTGTATATTATTAAAGTCTGCTGTGTTCAGTTGTTTTAAAGTGTAAAACATAGACAATATATAAGCATATATTCACATTTGACTTTTGCTTGAAATAAATTATGCCTCACTTTTAATATTAATGCTTATTATGATATGTACTCCAGATTATTTTGAGCAAATAGTATGGTTTTTATAAAAGTACATACTAAAAAGAAATAAACAAAACATCTTTGTTAACACTTGTCTGTGTTTTGAGAGGGTTTTTACATTTCTCTTTAATTTCTTTGAGTAGAAAACACATTAAAACTTGAACATGTTGCAGATGCATTTTGACTGGAGCAGAATCAAAATTGTACTTGATTGTACATGTGACATTACTGTGAATGACTGACTAAAAAAATCTCCAAGTTCATTAATTTGAAAGTCAATTAATTGCATGGTGTTGTGACATAGTGTTATACTTGCTCATGAGCACTGAGAAAGAAATTCTCATGTCTTTGGACAATGATATTGTAATAAATAAAATCACAGAGACCAGTTCAATGCTTACATTTATTAATCTTTTAAAGTTGGCCATGTCTCTTTGACACCTCGCTTATGTAGAGGAAGAAAAGAGAACGGTAGCATCAGAAACATCTATATACTGTGAATAACAAACTTGCAGAAAACAGTGTAATAATTATTTTATTCTTTAGTTGTGTTATATGTTTGTGAAGACTAATTTGCTATTTAATTTTATTATTTTATTTAACTTGAAGTTTGTATATCTGTAAACAATGATTTGAGCAGAATAGAGATTATGATATTATTGAAAAGGATGTTATGT
The DNA here is from genome assembly GCA_020466265.1 of Siphamia tubifer. Lineage (NCBI taxonomy): Eukaryota > Metazoa > Chordata > Actinopteri > Kurtiformes > Apogonidae > Siphamia > Siphamia tubifer. The sequence goes on along the minus strand of CM035783.1, from coordinate 24,868,373 downwards.
TGTAAAATATAATGCTGGAGATGTGACATACATTTACATTGTGAAGCAACCCTTCCACTAATTTACAAAACTGTTGAACAATCACCTATTTTAGACTTAATATGTAAGGTTATAAATACATGATTTTATTATAATAAATTATCTAAAATGGACTGGTCTGAAACCCTATATATGTATGACAGTCAAACGGCTTTTCCTTCATGTATAAACATTTGTACAAAGGTTCTACTTTTTTTTTCTGCTGGGTTAGCATCAAAAAGTCCGTTGCTAATCTTCGCACAGTGCCATCTATGTTCATCTGTCCTTCTTTGGTTGTGCTGCTCTTAACAGAGTTGTGTCCTTCAGAGCCATCTTATTTTTAGTCAGAACTCTGGGGCTGCCCCTTCCAGACTAATACAGAGAAAAGAAAACAGCATTAACTCCAGATCATGTTTATATATGATGCACCTACAGTAGACTATTGTACAGTAAGTTGTGAATAAACCGCAGCATTGAAGAAATAATACTTAAGAGATGTTTTATGTAGGATTTTTGCACTTAGTGATTATAAATATATGATTTGGGATATGTTAATTTGAGAATACTGTAGCAAAAATGATATGCATTTGTCTCTGTGCAGTTTAATGCATCTTTACATAGATATTATTCTATAAATTGTTTTAACATACTCTTAACTACTACAGACTCATATATCTAGATAGATAATTAGTTTTAGATTTATACTATGTACTATATATGTGCATATGAGAATAATTCTGTATTATTTTATACAGGGAGGTCAGGAAATCTCACTTTATTTGAATTTAAGCTGTCAAACACTTCTACAAAAGACCCATATTTATGTCTTACAAATAACATTAAGTCAATGTGAGTCAGTAAGTTGGTGTGAGTTAATGTTAGATACGTAGAATACCTTTGGATCAGCAACACATTTCAATAAAACTAAGAACGGAGCGACAAAAGGTTAGAAAGGTCAGTAGTAATAAAGTCACACACAGTTGAAGGAAAATTTTCAATGTATTTAGTTCCTTATCTTATTATACCATTCCAGATGGGTGAAATTATTGACAGCTCTCTCATAACAGTAAGTTCTTGAACTTGTAAACATCCTCATTAAGTGCATTTTTACTAATTCTGTCCAACTTGTATTTTACTGATTGATAATACTAATAATGCTAATGTTCAGTCCTCACTTCTTGTCCTGACCTTGACTGTAGGTGGCAGCTCCTCTCCTCCTTAATGTGGGACATTGTAGAAAATGGAGCAAGAGAGGCGTTTTCCTAGTGAAGTGGAATCAGGTGACTGGTTTGGGGGGTCTGCTTGAAAAAAAAAATGTTTTGATCTCAATACAGTGTTTTCTAGGTTCAGAAGATAATACAAATGAAAATGTGAAGATGTGTTTTTTTTTTGTTTTTTTTTTTATTAAATTCTTCATCATAGGCTAGGTCGACTTACTCAATGGGACTGTTTTAGTACCCAGTACAATTGCTGGTGCTGAAGAACCAACTCTTTTTTCTTCTACACATGTTTGACTTCCAGCTGTGATGTTTGATGACTCATAAGGCTTCACTTCTTCATAGATATGCTCTTCTGAATCAGCCATATTATCCTGATGTACTTTGGAATCAAGGACAGTTGTAACAAACAGAGCTGTATCCTCAGAGTTGGAACAGAGTTGGAGTGGATCAGGTTTCTGGTTGTTGTCCAAGAACTTAGACCACTGTGCACCTGATCGAAAAGCAGGTACAAAGGAGCTGAAAATCCGATGAAAAATATGATAAAATGAGTCAGTAATGACTGAGAAATGAAAAAAAAAAACATAGATGAACTACATAAATTAAATAAACTAAGTCTATAGACAGTGGATTAACTCTATAAACTAACTGGTGGATTAACTCTATTATTCTACAGCCCTCTAGAACATTGTGACAGCTCCCGTTCAACTTGAATGGACGTTCCCACAGTTCAGCGGGCAGATTTTTTTCGATAACCGCCTGCTGCGCCATTAACGCCCGCTGCCAATGGCAACAAGTTTTGTCACTTCAGTTTCACGGTACCGTATCACACTGCAGGTAGTTCGGCCACTTTGAAAGTAAATATTTGCTACGTTGTAACAGCTATTTTATCCAATCTGTTAGAGTAGTAGCAGTAATAAGATGTAATAACCCGTAGAATACGTGGAATAATGTTTTGCCCACGTATGACTATTGAAAAATATTTCCCTTATTGTTCGGCCCCGTCAGGAAATATTTTTCTGATAGTCATGTGTGGGCAATACATTATCCCTGGGTAAACTAAGTCTATAGATGGTGGATTAACTCTATAAACTAACTCTGTATTGGGTGGATTAACTCCTTAAACTATAAACGAACACTCTCAAAACTAGAGGGTGCATTAACCCAATAAACTCTGAACTAACTCTGTAGAGGGTGGATTAACTCTATCCATCCTCCACAGAGTTAGTTTGTAGTTCAAAAAGGGTGGAGATGGAAAAAAAAGAATATTTGTCATTTTTCACTTCATCTCATTATTATCAGTTTCAAAGTTTCAAACTCCTTTCTTTGCTACTAAAATATAAACACAACACATTTAAAGTAACTAAGTAATAATGGGTAAACTCACTTATTTGGGTAATTTAAATTTTTATGGATTTTAAAGCATATCAATAGATAACACATCCATGGAGCAGATCCTGTGAGAAATGATTTTTCAGCTCAAATAAGTAAATGTTATAAAAATGTTTTAGGAGGAAAATACAGACTATAACAAAAGAAAAGCGAGAGGAGCAGGAACATGAAGCAAAAGAATTTAATCTGGAAGTTATGAATTCTGAAATGTGTTCATTCAATCTTTTATCAATCTCACAAAAGTAAAATGCATAATAAAAACCATAAGATAAACCAGCAAAACAAAAGGCAATGCACAAGATAGTTAATATGATTTAATTGATGAAATACAATTTACATAAGGAACTAAAGCTCAGTCCAAATAAAACAACAAGGAGGAAGTTCAGGGAGAAATATCGTTTGTCAGGGTGATAGGAGTAACTATTTTAAAGACAGGCTGTTTTGTTTGATGACTCAGTCATACAAAAACTATGAGCTGTCTTTCTCATGAATATGATAAAAGGTGTTTTTGATGAAGTTTGGAAACACCCTGACATTCCCCTGAACCATGATCTTTGATTAGATAAGAACATGTGTCACAGATAGAGGAAGTACAGTTTAACAAGTAAACAAATAAAGTATTGTCTTCAAAAAGTTGTATATTCAGTCTAATTAATGATATGACAACATTATATGTGCAGTAATTGTATTCATCGTAAAATCAATAATTACCCTTCAACCCTGTACAGCAGTGTTTCCCAATCCTGGTCCTTGAAGAACACTATCCTGCATGTTTTAGATGTTTCCCTCTTTGAACACACCTTAAGGTCATTATCAGTCTTCTGCAGAGTTTGATGATCATTTGGAGAGGCATGTAACTGACGCTATAATGCGCATAGGTTACCATGACAACAGAAAGTGTGATTTTCGTTCATAGATTATGGTCAATAATTACTGTTTGGGTGATGGGTGACATAGCATTGTAATTTGAAATAATTAATTGGTGAACTTATTTATTTAAAGAAAAACAATTATTTGCTTGCTGGCATGACCCGGAAGTCCTTGCTATGAACCGGAAAAACGAATATATTAGCGGGAGAAGAAAAGAATGAGCGACACACGGGAACAAATTACAGTGTTAAAATCTACAGGAAACGAAAGACTCCCATTCTACTGCTGGTCTGCCAGACCAGCAGTAGAATGGGAGTACAGTGTGAGCCTGCCAGGCTCACACTGTACATTTTATAATGTTATGATTTCTTACCTTGTGAGTTGCTGAAATATCATTTGTGTTTGATATTGTAAATGTGAGTGTGATGCAGAGCATTTTGTTTATTTTAGTTTTCACGGTGATCCATGGTTATAAGACGGAATAAACATCTGTGGACATCAGTAAGAAGCGTGAAGTCCTTTTTGATCAGACCAGAGTAGTTACAAGGGATGCATCTAAAACATGCAAGACAGTGTTCCTCGAGGATCAGGGTTGGGGAAACACTCTGTACAGTATCATACATCAATTCTTGTAAATGTACTGAGGCTATTTTAGGGTGAAAGTAACTGAAATATTTGCTGTCAATCTTAAAGATACAGTTCTATAAAGTCTGCATCCTTAAAATAAATACACATTTTGAAGTATTGATTATATTACAAGCTCAGATGCTTCCATTGTATAATTACAATGGAAAGACCGTTGGAGAACTTTAGACCCTCTTCATCCAAACGAAGCTCTTCAGACCCCATGTGAGTCCCTACCCCATGGCACTCACTTGCCCAGATGGAAATGGGTTTCCCTGAACAGAGCCAGGAATGAAATAGGAAGGAGCGGAGATAACTTTTTAAAATGGGGATGAGTGAGCTCAGCTGTCTGTCCAATGTGGCCACTCTACCCAAAGCATGCAACACATTGTACAAGACTGCAAATTGGGACAACCTGTCACCAAATGAGACCTGTATGACGCAAACCAGGAAGCCCTAGACTGCCTGAGGTAGTGGGCCGACAAGATATGATGATGATGTATAATTACTGCAGTGGTTAATACAATTGTCCCCCAAATTATTCATACCCCTGCCATATCTTGTGATTTTTTTTGTTTTTGTAACGAAAAGAATGAGTTTCCTCATGTTTGTGACTTATATGTGATACACAGAGAATACATTTATTTCAGGAATATTTTTAGTAGATATCCAAGATAAAAATTATTCATACCCTAGGTTTACTAAGGCTCATGTTTTTTCTTAATAGTCAATAGAGTAGCCTTTGTTCTTGATAATAGTTCCTGTTAGTTTCCACAGTCTCTTATGTCTCCTGTGGAATTTTTTTCCTGGATCAATGCCTCCAATACCCCTCTCCCTTTTCAGGGGTTAGAGTATTATTTTTGGTTATTTTCTTTTCTCTGTTTGTTTGTTAGTTGATTTGTCTGTCAGCAACTTTACGTCAAATCTACTGGACCAATTTTCATGACATGACAAAAGCTTCAGAAAATGTTGACAGGCAGAATTGGTTTTCTTTGATGTCATTTTTGTAATTTATCCTTGTGTAAAATTAATATGAGCTCCTCAAAAATATACTGACTTTGAAGGGTTTTTTTTTTAAAAGAGAGACGTGAGTGTGTGTTCACCTTTCAGAACATGCATTTGTCCTTTTCTCAATCGTTGACATCAGTGTCAGTGCTGGTGTTACATGGGTTCGGTTGACAGCATCATCACCCATCCCCTCATCCTCTTTGTCCTTTAACCTTTTTTCCTCTTTGCACTTTTCTTTGTCCTAAAGAATAATGACAGTAGTGCTGAATCTGTTAAAGTGACAGGCTTGTGTTGTCCTAGATCACTGAATTATTGCATAACTCAAGGATTAGAAAAAAAAACCTCACCAACATTCACTATATATATATATATATATATATATATATATATATATATATGTTTGATCTGATTATTATTATGATCATATTACTCCATTGTTGGACTTTTATGTCACGTAAACAGGCTCATTATCAGGTCAAACCACTGATGAAGCCTGATTTATGTGGAGATTAAATGAAAACTTACCCAGACTTCAGCATCCTGCTCTCTTCCTCGAACCATTGTCATTTCTCCTGCTTTCATCCTTTTCTTCTCCTCTTTGTTCTCTTTCAATCTATCAATAAATTTGGTGAATTTCTCCATCCTTTTATGTTGCTTTTTTTGCTTTAATTGCCTTGTTTGTCCATGCTCTGGAACTGTGCAGCTCTTTACATGTTCACACCTCTCCTCTTTACCCTGTCGTTCAGCCTCCTCCTTCATACTCTCCTCTTTTTCCTCCACATCAGGCCTCTTTGTAAAGCAGAGTCCAGGAGGTTTAACAGGGAGCTTGGGAGGACATTTCATCATGGTCTTTGCAGGCAGTGCTGGAAGAGGCTTTGGTTGTAGTTTTGCTGACACATGTTCAGCATCATCTTTTGACATGCCGAGTTCTTCTTCAGAGGAAAAATCAGAGTCTTCATTTGTTGACTCTGAAATATTTTCTGTCATTAACAGATGAGTGAACCACCCAGATACCTGCTCCACCTGCTGATCCCATTCTCTGCATTGAAACTCATTATTAAATATGACTAACATCCCCTTCCTAGCATTTGATTTACCCACATCACGATGCCTTTCTGTCACACTTATGTCCTCACTGTTTTCTGCAATTTCACTTTTATCCAAAGGACTTTGTTGTTGACATGTTGTGTTGTCCTTTTCTTTCTCCTCAGACTCCCATTCTGTTGTCATCTCTTCTGTTTTAGACATTTTTGACTCATGAAGTGTTTCAGGTAGTTCATGTGGAAGCAGTGCGAGGTTTGGGTTTAAAGTATTGGCATTGACTTCCATGTTGAGCTCTTCTCTAGGGATAAAACATTTCATCATGGTCTTTGCAGGCAGTGCCGGAAGAGGCTTTGGTTGTGATTCTGCTGACACATGTTCAGCATCATCTTTTGAGATGTTGAGTTCGTCTTCAGAAGAAAAATCAGAGTCTTCGTCTGTTGACTCTGAAATATTTTCTGTCATTAACAGATGAGTGAACCACCCAGATGCCTGCTCCACCTGCTGATCCCATTCTCCACATTGAACCTCATTATTAAATATGACTAACATCTCCTTCCTAGCAGTAGATTTACCTACATCACGATGCCTTTCTGTCACACTTATGTCCTCACTGTTTCCTGAATTTTCACTTTTATTCAAAGGACTTTGTTGTTCACATGTTGTGTTGTCCTTTTCTTTCTCTTCGGACTCCCATTCTGTTGTCATCTCTTTTGTTTTAGACATTTTTGACTCGTGAAGTGTTTCAGGTAGTTCATGTGGAAGCGGTGCCAAGTTTGGGTTTGAAGTGTTGGCATTGACTGCCATGTTGAGCTCTTCTCCAGGGATAAAACAGGAACTCTGATTATTTCCTGTCATTCTACTCAATAGAGGGGTCTTCTGACAGGTCTTGAAAGGTTCAGTCTCTTCATGAAAAGCTTTAAACTTTGGCTTAAGGCACCTTGGAGGAAGAGGTGGAGGAATGTCCAACCTGGATGTGCTGCGACTGCCCACTTCAGGACTGACCAATGGTGTGAACTGGACTAATGCAAGAGTTTGATTTGAATCAATACCTGTATTTACATCTTGGTAATTGTCTTCCTTTTCAGCCAATTCATGATCTTTATCTTGAAAAGCGATCACCAGACTTTTAACATTTTCTTTGGCATCTACTGTTTCTTCCATTTCACTGAAGGGGACTTCCAGAGGTACCTCAATTCCTGAATCTGAGGAAAGCCTTGAGTTGTTTGAGTTACACTCTCTATCACTGGATGTTGTCATGATGTATCCACTGATTTGTCTAATAAGAGAATGAATGAACAGTAATAGTGTGACATTGCTGACAAAATACTGCAATGACTAAAAGTTGCAGTAATATATGAGGAGCCGTTTAGGCCATATTGTGTGTGTGTGTGTATTTGCTTTCACATACCTATATGCTGTCTCTCATCTTCATATATTCTTTCTCACACATACATATATTTTCCTCTTACATACATCTATTCTCACATTATGTGAGAGTGAGAATATAAGCATGTGTGAGTGAAAATATATTAATATGAGAGACAGTATATATGTATGTGAAAGCAAATACATACATACATACACACACATGTATATATATATATATATATATATATATATATATATATATATATGTATATATATGTGTGTGTGTGTGTGTGTGTGTGTGTATAAGTGCCAGAATGAAATGAAATATGGCCTAAACAGCCCCTCATAGTAATACGATCTCTTTCATAGTTGATGTATCCTGGATATGTCTATTAACTCATTGATGGTTAATTTCTAAAATGGAACTGTCACTGCACTGTATCTGTATATATTCAGTATAAGTAGAAGGACAAAAGTTACATCTCTTACCAGTTATTTCTTGTCATTTGCTGCTACAGCTCCCCGTCTTCACGTCCTTCTTTTGTCTATGATGAGTCTGCAGTGCATTCATATCTTTATTCCTCCTTCCGTCTTAGCTTTTCCTCATGCTATGTGTTCTAATCAATAACCGACAGAACTGGTTCTTCCTCCTGAGCTCTTTCGGTCTCTTTATGACTCATCTTTCTTTTTATATTACACATTTAAGAGATTTCTGATGAAAGAAGTGTTTTAGCTGAAAGTCATTCCAAAGGCTAGGAAGAACGATGAAGTAGTCAGGTACATTTACTCCAGAAGGTGGACCTTTATTTACATGCACATGTACACAAAGGTGTCAAAACTATTCATATTCATAGGTAGAGGTATAGATAAACCAGAGATGTCAAACATGTGGCCCGGGGGCCAAATCTGGCCCGCCAAAGGGTCCAGTCTGGCCGATTGGATGAATTAGTGAAATGTAAAAATGACAGTAATATATTCAATGCAATTTTATTTATAAAGCCTCAAATCACAACAAAGTCATCTCACAGGGCTTGACAGAAAACACAATCAACTACAGAAATAGATAAATGGTCCCAAGCATCCCCTGTCCTTAGACCCTCCTTCTCGCCAAGAAAAAACTCCAAAACCCAGTGGGAAAAAGAAGAAATCTTGAGGAGAACCACACTGAAGGAGAGATCCACTCCTGTGGACAGACAGGCTATAGATGAACGCCCATTTGTGGATGAAAGAAGGGGGGGGGGCAAGTCCGTCCGCTAGACAGGCAAGGGAGGATGTCCGGGGTCACAGGTCAGCACACGACACAAGCGAGTCACCGCAGATCCTGTTGACCATGGCTCCCGACGTGGACACTGCTGAGAGAGATGCTACTCCCCCCAAAGGTGGGGGGGGACACCAGGTGACTAGCCATGAACAGACTTGGTATTTAAGATAGGTTATAGAAATGACAAATACAGACATGACAGAGAGAGAGAGAGAGAGAGAGAGAGAGAGAGAGAGAGGGAACTCAGTGCATTTACTTCTCTATAATAAGTATATTAATCACTTTAATTGAGGTTCCACACTCAGGCCAATTCAGTCTCATAATAAAATACTCACAAGTCAAAATATTTCTCTTTGTAAATGTAAATGTTTTTATTTACTTTCACTAAAATAAAGTATCATTTTGCAAAAAAACTCTATAACTGGAACAAATATAAACAACCTGAAATGTCTTAAGAGACGTAAATACAATTTGTGTAAATACAACAAAAAATGCCAATTGCTCAAGTAAACAAATAAAGAAAGAAAAATAGAACAATTCCAGTTGCAACGCAAACAACTTCAAACCTAGGGTCAGAAATTAATTTTGTATTGCCTGGTAGTTTAGAAACGTTGACCTCATGTAATAAATGACTTAAAGCAAAAAAATGTTTAAATGTAATGAAACTGAAATATTATAAAATAAGAAAAATATATGAAATAATAATGCAAATGACAATTACAGAAAAGTCATAGCAAGACAAACTACAATAAGCCACAATCCACCATGAATGTGAAGTCAGTGATGCAACAAGACAAAATCATTGTAAACTAGTAGTGTTTTTGTGAATACTTTATTCTGTATTATATACATAAAGATAAGCCAGAGTATAAAATACCCACAGGAAAAGAAACAATACAAAGCATACAAGATGAAGTGTCAATTAAAATTGCAGAATTGAGATGAATATATTGTAGTGACAGCAATGGAAATATAATATTAGATAACCCTCAATAATTACCTTGCACCACTTCATAAGTCTGTACACAGTTTCTCTTACTACAACAATGAAGTTTACATTAAAAACCATTGGATCACAGCCAATTTTTTCAATAGTCAACTTTACAAATATGTTGAATATTTTTAAATAGAGATTTATACTGATTTTAATGCACTTATATACAATAACATCCTGAGACCAAACAATGCATTTTTTTCCTCTGGAGGGGACAAAAATGCAAAAGTGCTACTTGCTAGTGTTGTCCATTGCAAAATATATTCTATTAAAAGAAATAAGTAAATAGATGTTTAATTATCTGGGGGGAAATTGTTGCGTGGTGCAGTTTAAATTAAAGTAATTGTTTAATGTAAAAAGGCTAAAACTTTAACCCTTTAAATTCCCAAGGGTCCATATATAGGCCGGAAGTCGTCACTCAAAAATGTTAAGCAAACCATCCAAACCTGTCCAAAATGTCACATGACCTAATATAGTTTGATAATGGAAATCAAGATTCTCACACATCGGAAGATATAAACTACTTTCAGATAAAATAATGACAGCAGGTACAATCACTCATTTGTTCAAAATACAAACAGTAAACTGATCTGAACCTTTATGTCTCATAATTATCCACAGAGGAACCATATTCCTACAAACACAGTAATAGTCCAACAAAAACAAACAAAAACTTGTCCAAATGAAATCCAACACACATCAAAACATCAATAAATATCCACAAATGGCTATTGCATCATTTAACAGGACCCGTCTCCAGCTTAATACTTTCATTTATAATATAAGCAAACACCAACTGCATGTTATCAAAATGGTTCAAGAACAGCATTCAATTTACTTTATTAAGAAACTTAGGTGAACTTGAGTGGAAGTTTAAAGGGTTAACTTCTCTGAGTCTCAGGAGGATGTGCACATAGAAATGTAATACATATTTAATACTGAAATGTTCAGGTTGAACTTTGGCCTCTTACAAGTAAATTCAAGAGAGAGGGGGCGGGGCGAACAGCCATCAGCCAATCAAATCTACTGCCTTTAAACCAAGCGACTTCGGACCCGGAACAACAACATCCCAGAGTGTTGATCCTCGGAGAGCCTGTAGAAAACCTTGTTCAGTTATTTTCAGTTTTCCAATATGAAGTTAGCTCTGCTCCACGTGTCGATGACATTCGTGGCGTGCGTGGCTGTTGCGAACACTGGCCTGTTCGATGAGGTGAAGGTGGATTTAACATATGACCATTACGCAGAGAAACCGCTGGGTTATTTACCAGCTTTCCTGGCCATGCCCTTCAACTCCCTGGTCAACCTGGGGTATGCCTTCGTGGGGCTTTTCTGGCTGCTGACGCCCACAGGCATAAAGGAACCCACTTCCAGTCGTTACATGAGGGACGTGTTTGCTTTCATGGCTCTGTTTTACGCACCTGTACAATGGACGCGCCTGGCTGTGCTTCGGCGCGCTCCCGCCGTACTGGACCAGTGGTTCACTCTGCCGATTTTCGCGTGGGTTCCGGTGTGGATCGGCTTCATAGAGAGCGGGTCGGCCAGATGGAGAGCATCCCAAGCAGCTCTAGTCGAGCTGGGCTCCCTCCTCAGCTACGGCCTGGCACTGACGCACGAGCGTGGCTTCGAGGTGGCTCTGGCCGGTCACGTCGCGCTCGCGGTGTATAAGGGTGTCCGTGTCCAGGTGGGCCACGGGGACGCGCGTTCGCTCAAGTACCTTGTCCTGGCCTTGATGTCGTGCTGTGGGTTCGTGGTCCTGAAGCTGCTGGATCACTGGCTCGCGCAGTACCAGCTGTTCCAGCGGGTCACTGGACATTTCTGGTCCAAGGTGTGCGACGTCCTGCAGTTTCACTACAGCTTCTGCTTTCTGACAACACTGGCACAGAACACACAGGACAAAGCCTATGGGTCTTGATTCGCTGTACTGTAGATGTCCCAGAGCCAGGGCTGTTTCTAGCCCTAAACAAGATACTGTTTAGTCTTCAACTATGATGAAGAGATTCCTGAACTAATATGCAACAACCTGTTAACCTTTATGACCAAAAACAGGTTACAGTTCAAATTACACACCTTACATTAATTAATTCTAGCAAGTTAAACTGATAAAAAGCTGTAATACAAGGAAAACAATAATTTTCTATATGTCAATAAATACATTTATATTTTAAAAAAGATAAATGGACTTCATTTTATATAGTGAATGTTCTACATCTTCATAAATGTTTATTCTAAAATAAAAAATACAATAAAAAAGCAACCACAAAGATAACTTTTTTTTATGCCCTTATGGTGTTTAATACTTTCCCTAACAGGAACAGTAGGTGGATAGCTGTCAATCATTCCCATCACGCTTGTATGCAGCCCACTGTGGGATAGTAATAATGTTACAAAAACCCTAGCCGCAGTTAATTATTGCAGTGGCTGGTGGCTTGGGGGCCCTAAGCATTTACCTATTTGGAAGATTTACCTGAAAGTGGCTGACGAATCATGGTGAAGTATAGAGTCACAGGGAGCGACCATAACAAAGTGATACTGCGACGATTCGGAGAGAAACAACTGGTAACAACTATAGAAGAAGAACAACAATGGGTGGTGATTTCCTTTTATCAAAGATAGGTGAAGAATGTGAGAAAACTTCAGCAATCTTTAAATTATTTTTACAGAAACGACAGTTCTTAAGCTCTATAATCCACTATTTTGTTTAGTCATTTGTAACTTTCTCCAGACTCCTCCGTGAACTTTCCAGCGTCTAACCCTACGTCATCCTAAAGATTACACTGATTGGTTGTAGTACCATCCTATTACATATTGAAAGACAACCTTTTAGCCCCGCCTCTCCTGCCTATGAAGCACGACTAGACCTATACATGTAATGAATAGGGATGGCACTGTTAGGCTAGGACACCATGTGATAAAGGCTAATTGTGACGCTTCTGACAAAGGGTAACAGGAAGTACCTGAAACTACTAAAACAGGGAAACAAACAACTATCCCTGTCTTGATAAATTAATTACCTCCAATAATTGTATGTGGAACACAGTATGAACCTTTACCAGAAGGATATGTGGTTGTTTCAGAAACAAAATTGTGAACAACTGGAATGAGTTGCAAATAAAGTCTAAAACTGATAACATCACTTAACACCCAAAACAATAAACCTTTCATTCTAAGAACTTAAAATGATGTGTTTCAATAACTTGAGTTACTACAGGATTGGACATATTAATACATTAGTGAGTTAGAATAAGACCTATAGCTATTTGTAGTGAACTGGATCGCTACAGCAACAACACAATTGAACATTTTGTAAACTTTTAATTTCACTGCAACGTATTTTGACTCAATGCTGATAGGGAACATTATTCCAAGCACCACATTTACCGGTAACTGTTAATGAATAGCATTTTGGGTCATTATATTTTAACCTTTATTTTAAAAAAAAAAGGGGGGAGCGCGGTGGCATCACATTTCTATAGGTCCCGTTTAATAATAGAAGTGAGTACTGGCTCTGACAGTGGGGTTTTACTGGTCCACAGCAGGGCCAGGCCTGCCTCCCTGAATTCCAGATGAGAGAAGTAGATGAGTGGGTTTATACCACAGTCTAAATATGACATGACCGATGACAGAGTCCGGAGCCAGTTAGGAGAAGGCTGCAGGTCCGTCATGCCCAGGAGTATTAGCTGAACAGAGGAAAAACAGCATTACCTGTATGAATATTTTGTCATGTGTCATTTTATCGATGAGAATAGTGCAGCGAAGAGTCACCTCTGACACGACAAAGGGAGTGTAGCAAAATATGTAGGAAGCTGCCAACAGAGGAGTGACTGCTGACAGATCCGTTTCATCATCACTAAGACAAACAAACATAAGCTTCACTCATTTCAATTCTTTTTACATCAACAGGGCTTGGATGATTCACTTGAAGACCTCAGAGACAGACTTCTAAACCACTGTCAACCTTTACCATCTAAAGAGCCATTTTAGGACAGAAATATAAAAACAAAACTGTCTGGAGCCAAAAGATACATCTCTATCTTTTATCAAAGTGGTAATTATTTAAGAAGCTCTTTAGGTTTAGTTTGTGCACAATATATAGAGAATAGGGTTGTCACGATACTAAATTTCCAACTCGATACCGATACTAAGGATAATACTCGATACTAATTTCGATACTGGAGATGTGAGGGATTCCTTTTAAAATTTCCTCCATGGACTGCTAAAAAAAGGTAGTGAGTGCGGGTGCAGAATAAATGCATGCCTATCTCTTGGCAAGTTAAGGTAGGCCCAGTGGCAGACTGGCACCAAAAAGAGGCCCTGGCAATTTTGATAGAGTCCACATTTGTGGGCACATTGTCAGGCACAGGCTTTTTAGAGAATAACTCCACAAGATTTGCGCTTTTCCCAGATTCAGCCAATAAATTCAGGCTATTTGTCCTTTATAGGAAAAAAAATGTCATTATTATTATTTAGTTTAGTAGGCCTATTATTTGTCAGGGTTAACTGGCTGTTTTGTTTGTTTGCTTTTCCCCCCTCTTTTTTGTGGCCGCCTTTATTAATTTTTTATTATTTTTATTTATTCATTTATTGATTTGCGGCCGCCTATCGACGCAGCCGGTCCGCTTTATTTATTTATTTATTTATTTATTCATTCATTCAGCCTAATCATTTGCGGCCGCCTCTTGACGCGGCCGCTCCGCCCCGCTTTATATTTTCATGTATTTATTTGTTTGTGGTGCCGCCTGTTGTGGCCGCTTGGTGATGCGGCCGAAAGCCGCGAGCGGCCGCATCACCAAACGGCCACAGTGGCATTTGCCCACATTGCCCAATGGCCAGTCCGTCCCTGGGTAAGCCTATCTTTTTGCTCAAGCCCTTCTGCAGTGCTAACTGTAAGCCTCTTTATGGTCAAGCGGGTGGCAGCGTATTGCATCATGTGACCACCGCGGACCCCTTGCGGGACTATGGCAGCCAAAGTGTTCACAGCCACGCGTTGTCTTTATTATATCACGCGTACGCGTTCTAGAACGCGTGCCATTGTGCGCGCCAGTGCGCGTACCAGAGCGCGTCCTGTAACGCGTGATAGCGCGCCAGTGCGCGTGCTAGAACGCGTTCTGTAACGCGTAATATAATAAAGACAACGCGTGTCTATGTGAACACTTTGGCTTGCCATACGGGACTAGCAGCGCGCACGTCAAAAATGATAGGCTGACATGCTCACGGTGGCCTCCGTGGTGGTAACGTGATACTATGCGCTACCGCCTGGCTGCCGCACGCGCGCATAGACGTTCGATTATATCGAGGCCTTTAAAATCAAAGTTGCATCGGATGGTCCAATCACAGACTTATAGAAATAGTGTATAGGTCTGTGGTCGCACTGGCGTCATCCCGTGTGCTGTCAGAGGCAGCCGGAGAAAAAAAAGAGACTTGAACTTACACGCCGGCATTACGGCTGTGCCAGAGCTGACCGCGTTGATGCCTGTTTAGAATTCTTAACGTTACCTGCTACAAAAAAGCGGCGACGCGCCATAAAAACAAAAATCGATTCTCCAGCAACTTAGTATCTAATTAGATACCAAGGTAAATATCGATTTAGTATCTAAAATCGATTTTTTTGACAACCCTAATAGAGAATAAATCAAAGTTTCAGTGCATTTACAGAGCCATAAAGAAAGTTGTTCTTTCTCTTCCATTTAGGTGAAGTGTAGAAACTGGTGACTGCTGCAATAAGGTAATTCATTAAAATAACAAAACCCTAAGAATATACCACAAACAAAATAACAAAGTACTCAAGTGTTTTAGGTACTATTTCTATTTGTATATTTTAGTTGTATATATATATACATATATCTGATGAAGTTGGGGCACACAACTGACGATGTGTCAAGCTGGTGGCACTGCATGTTCAGTGCCTGAGCCCACCCCAACTTCAAAGACCACAATTCCTGTGCTGATCTACTTTGGGATTTATAACACCTTATCCTATAATGAATTATATATATATATATATATATATATATATATATATATATATATATATATATATATATATATATATATATATATATACACACACATACATTATCTCTGTTTAGCATACAGATAATTTTCACTTGTTGATATTTTTAGCCCATCTAAAGAAAAAGAAGTATGACACTGAAATGTGAAATAAACGAATTAACTCAAAATGAGGACATTTGCATGATGTAAAAATGAAAGTTTGAATTACAGTGACGAAAGCTTGATTTCTAAGACCCAATAACATCATCATGGAAGAAAAAAAATATTTCAATAGTCTACATTAGAGTCCATTAAAAAGACATTAATGAAATAATACAGACAGAGGAAGAATCACCAAAGACCCTTGAATGGATCTTAGGTTGTTTACCTGTTGCATCTGGTTGCACTTATTAGTGAGCAGAGGAGGATGACAAGGAAGGGGAGGAAGATGCAAATGGAAAAAGCACAGAGGATGTAGATGAGCATGTCTGAGTAGCTGTTTTCCCAGAAGACAGCGCACAGCATCTCAGCAGGATCATATCTGATATAAATAGTACAGTGAGTAGAGACAATACACAATTTTTTTGTGTGAATGTTTTTCTTTAATACCTAATCCAGGAATAGACAACAGGCACAGCCCCAAACACCACTCCTGTCACCCAGGAGGTCAAACAAGCTGTCGCTGTCAGAGTAAAGAGAAGTTGTCCTGAAGAAACAATCAGCCGCCGTGCAGAGAGGATGGCTCCAAAGAAAAAGAAAACAATGCATGAAATCTTTAGGTTATATCTGTCTGTCTGTCTCTGTCTGTGTCTATGTGTATGTCTCAAGTACCATATTTCTGATTTGTATAGGTTTGAAATTGTGGAAAATACAATCTCCACATGCAGTGACCAAAAGCTTGAAAAAAAATCCATAAAAAAAGTGTCTGTGTAATATAAAATCCTAAAATGAGTGCAGAATCTTGATGCTTGTGTATGTAAATACTGTACCTATGCTCCCAATTGAGGAGGTAATAAAAGCAAATTTCAGCAGACTGACAACCTCACACCATGGTGACCTTTGACCCCCTGTCAACATGGCCAGCAGGGAGCCAGAGATAATGAGGAGGGAGCAGCCTTGGAAAGACAATTTCAGATGGTCTTTTTCAGTCATCAGACTTTCTGTGATGCTTTACATAAAATATAGACTTAAAATACACTATACAGACACGAAACACAGATACAAAAATATTTGGATTAATTCAATTGAAGTGTTAAGGGTAAAGTTGATTGTGTACAATTAGACCAAGGGTATTTATTTTAAGGGTGATTTTTTCATACCTAAATCTGACATGGTGAGATTGACAAAGGGAAGCCAGTGGCGGCAGAGGAACTGATCCCTGCACTGAAAAGGAGAAAACAATAGAGAAAGTGGGAGAAGGAAGATCATGAAGTAGAAACACAAATACTGCAGTGACATAGTATAGTATAGTATAGTATAGTATAGTATAGTATAGTATAGTATAGTATAGTACAGTACAGTACAGCATAGTATAGTATAGTACATTATGGTATAATAGTACAGTATCCTATAGTATAGTATAGTACAGTACAGTGTAGCATAATAGTACAGTACAGTACAGTACAATATAAAAGCACAGTATCCTATAGTATGGCATAGTATTTGCATAGTATAGTGTAATATAGTATCATATGGTATTAGTATAGTATTACACACACATACACAAACACGCATGTATGCACGCACACACACACGCACACACACACACGCATGCACACACAATTGTACCATGACTTTGACCAGCAGGACGAGGCAGTTTCCCACGATTCCCATCACCATCTCCAGTCCCAACAGAGTCACCAGTGTCCACTTCTCTGCTTCAGGCCACAGACGCTCCACTGTGGTCCCATTAAACCACTCACTCACTGCCAGACGAGGTTATAAAGGTTGAAGGTTAAGGTCAACTTATATTATTACTTATTACACACAGCATTAGTGTATAGCATCAATGAAACAAAGAGCAAAATGAGACATTAATTATCCATGTATCTCCGAGAAGGCAAAATGAAATAAAAACATACTCAAAAAATTATAAATGAACAAAAATAAAGAAAATGGATTATGAAGAAATATTTGTATAGATGTATGTGTCCTAACATTTAAAATATAATGCGTACAAATCAATATTTTTTCTTTATAATATGCATCTAGGGAAAAAAAATCAATCTGTATGGTGCATGGGTTAAACATCAATAACTTTAATTCTAAATAGATTCTAACTAAATCCCATTATATAATTAAATAGCATCACGTAGGAACATCAATCATTCAACTTTCTCATTAAGAATAGGAAATACTAAAGAAAAGAAAAGAAAAGATAAGAAAAGAAAAGAAAAGAAAAGAAAAGAAAAGAAAAGAAAAGAAAAGAAAAGAAAAGAAAAGAAAAGAAAAGAAAAGAAAAGTCTACAAGAGAGTTGAAATATTTGTCACTTGCATTTTATGATTCATAGAGAAATGTCTTGACTTACTTTCACAGGGAGCAGCCGAGGCACTGTCAGGATCAGTTGTTTGTTGATGTTTTTCTTGGAGAGTAAGGTGTCATCAAAATCATTTTCAATTAAACTGCACATGCTTAATTTAACTCATGTGCAGTGTACATGTGCCTGTGTCTTTGTGAAAATCAGCTTCATTTAGACCTTGAAATTCCTGCGAAAGACTTCACAGATAGGCCCTCAGTTTAAATTATTTATTAGTTTTAAGGTTATAATAATGTTTAAAACCATGTGGCTGCACAGACAACTTAAATTTGTCGTATCAAGCTTAGAAGACAGTGCAGTTGGTGTCCACTTTTGCCTTTGCTTGCCCATGTTTTTCTCCTCTGTTAATGGCATCAATCAGTTTGACTTACAACTGTAAATGAGTCTTTTTTTTATTTCAATTGAGTGATTATTGTATTAGCAAGAAGGGGAGGTCACAAGAAATATTACATTTTGTATCTGATACATTCATAGAGAATGATGTCAAAGTGGAAAAAGAAAACTTACTCAAAAAATAGCACAGTGATGATGAAAGTACAAAAATATATTATTGAATTTATAATTCTTTCATTACAAATAATTATGTTTGTATGTACATGTCCTAAAGTTTAGAATATAATACACAGCAATCAATCGCTATTTGTCATCAGTGTTTGGAAAAATAGACTAGCAGTATTAGTATCAATATCGCATGCAGTACCACGTCTTTACACGCATGGACGGGACGTTAATGACGTCATTACGCTGTCCAACTTCCGGTGCAGGCTTGGTCCGTTTTACAAATAGTCCGCTGTTCTGGTTCAGAAGGCCAAATAGCGACGTCTCGGTGAGTGTCAAATTCTCTTATTTTTTTGTTTCAGAAATCCAGTAATTTAACTAGTATTGAATGTCGAATCTGTAACCACCCATGTCTGGTCTGAAAAGGTGTAGAATTGTGCTGCGTTCTGTCCACGCGACCTTTTCTCAAAAGTCCTTGACAGTTTAACCGGCTGCTGAGCGGTGTTAGCTTAGCCTAGCATCACTGCATGACACAAGTTCAATAATAATAGCTACTTCTATATTATTTTTTAGTTCACTAATAGGTGAAAACATGCAAAAGAAAAACTAAACTGCCACAGAAATACGACCGTGAAGACAATGTTATTACTATCATCGACTTGTATTGCAGACTCAAGGTCCAGATACAAAAAGACAGACATATGCATCCACATAATAAAAAAGAAGGAAGATAAGGATAAATAACAAAAACAACATTAAAAAATAATAAAAATGGCTTTAAAACACACTCATAAAAGACACTTGTACCAGTGTCTCCACATAAACGACTGCACAGCACTAAGAGCAGGGTTAATCAGCAGATAAATGACTTGGTTACAAGAGCTATCCAATTTGCAGATAAATGTATACATTAAATTTGTTAAATTAAATTATTAGCTGAGCAGTGTCATTCTGTCGCAGTATGTCAATGTCAGTTTAGGTCAAAATACTCATTTGAATTAAACTGTGTTTATATAACCTGCTTCAGATACAACACCATAAAGAAAATTACATTAACATCGTGTATCCTCTTTGAAAATAGGTTATTATGATCCATGTTTGTCAATCATCTGAGTGTTGATGTTTCAAATGTGACAACATGTACAGCTCTGCAAAAAAAATAAGACCAGTGCAAAATTGTCATTTTCTCTGATTTGACCATACCAACATTCCTCTCAAATTTCAAATAAAAATGACATGATATGACAAGTGGTCAAAAAAGAAAAAACAAGTGTTTTCATATCTCAAATAATGCAAAGAAAACAAGTTCATACTGAATTCTGAACAACACAATACTAATGTTGTACCTTGGAAATTTTTCAGAACTCAGTATTTGATGGAATCACCCTGATTTTCAATGACAGCTTTCACATGTCTTGGTTTTTCATCATTACTGTTTGATGACTTTATGCAGCTCCTGGCAGCGAAATGTCACCTATACTTAATGGCTTGTGAACATCCATCTTCCTCCAAATGTTTTCTGAGTGGGTTCAGGTTTGACAATAACAGGATCTACCAGTCCTAAGAGTTTTGAAACATTGTCAGAGCAGAAGTCTAGTAATTTTCAATAGTTATTTTTAAATTTCAAATACTTTTGAAATACTAATAGGACTGTTTTGTATGTTTTAAGAAGATGGTAATGGCCACAGTAGTGTTTTTTTTATACTTCTTAAGCACGACATGGATGATGAAGCATTAATTGACTACAATAAAGTGTGCTTGTGTTGGAATTCAATAGAGACAGGAATTAAATACATGCAGAGGAAATTGCAGTGGTCTCAGAATTTTTCCAGAGCTGTATGTGTCAATGTAATGATGATGTTTGCTTGAAGTGTCTATGAATGGGGGCTTATTTTAAATGACAATCTGTATGTTATCACTCTGCTAAGAACTGGCATCAACAATGTAAACAGTGCTTTAATTTTGTGACCTTATGTATTAATGTTTTAGATTTAAAAAACGGGATGGCTTCAACATTGCGTCTAATCTACTCTGCATCAAGGCCAGGTGAGACTTGAAGAATTGTTATAATTGTATGATTTCAAGCAAACAATAGAGCTGGAGAATAGAGGAATGATCTGTCAATTAATATTTAATTGGCTGTTCCCAATACTAAAATATTATTGGTATGATGTTCATATGCCACTATCCTGTATCATTTTATGCAGTAATGGTTTAATTAGCCCAAAAACATTTCCCAGTACTTTTATGGAGAACAAGGGGGTCATTACAGCAGCTTCATCTTTGTTATTGGGCTCTTCTTGGGTCAAGGATCCAGGTATCTGCTGTATACTTCCAACCACCCTACTACTAATACTGTGTATTGTGTCAGTTTTTTTTAATGATAATGATGAAACTTTTTTTCTCTCGCACGCTCTCTCTCTCTTTCTGTCTCACTCTCTTTAAATTCAGGTACTTTTGCAGCCAGCCAGAGTTTAGTGAGGCCCTTCTGTGTGTCTTCACAAAGACAAGGATTCAGTAAGTATTACAACAGCAAAACACATCTTAAAAGTCCTTCAAATGCATTTTTTTAATGACTTGCAGATCACACACACATAGCACTGTCCTAAAGAAAGTTGTAATTCAAACACATGAACCACTCTGACCTGTATTTATCTGCAGAGTATGTGAATGCTCAGGAGCTCCCTACAGATATGGGGTCCATCACAGACCGAGCTGCCCAGACACTGATGTGGACAGAACTCTTCAGAGGTCAGCAGTTTCACATACAAGCGTTTATCACAGTATTTTATTTTTGTCACGGTTAAGTGAAATGCACCAGGAAGTGGTTGAGACTTGTTTCATCAGATTTTTCAGTTGTAAAGTACAGTCTGTATCAGAAAGGATGTAAAACAAAAATGGCTGTGCTCTGATTTCAGGTCTGGCCATGACAATGAGCTACCTGTTCAGAGAACCTGCCACCATCAACTACCCATTTGAAAAAGGGCCTCTGTCACCTCGTTTCAGAGGAGAACATGCCCTGCGCAGGTGAGAATTTCTCTTCTACATCTACCCACTGCACCACCACTCACATGTCTGGTTGTGTCACTGTTTCAGAACGGTTACATTAAATAATTCACTGTACATTTGACTCTGAGAAGTACATGGTCACAAGATTTACCGTTTATGCACATACGAGCACTCTGGGTACATTAGCGCTCTTGCACAGAGCTCTCTTGGAGTCGGGTACAAACCTTTAAAGCTAAGAAAAAAAACAAAACCTCGTCTTCAATAAAAAAGTACTTAAAAACACAATACAAGAATAATACAAGTATAATAAATACAATAAATAAATGTAAATGCTGAAACTGAGGCTTGAAGACTGTCAGACAGAAAAAAAAACATTCATTGATGAAAATGTACACATGGTAAACCTAATGTTATCTGGATAGAAATGCACAATCAGATATAGCACCCAATTTATAAGAAAACAAGTACCAAAAATAGGACCATATGAGAAGGTGTATTTCCTTTTACATTTTAAATTCTGTACTCGGCAAAGCAAAACAATCACTCATTTGTATATTTTTTTTTTTTCAATTTTCAACAAAAAAATTGCAAAATGTAAAATATTCTGTGTGAAATGTAAACAGAAAAGGGTCCAAAATGGTAGATTTGTGTGAATCTGCTTTTGGAACCAGTCTGTGTCATGATGTACAAATGCTGTTTTGTTATGCTTGACTTTGCACAACAGCATAAACAGTAAAACACATTAGAAAAGGACAGATCTTTCTTATTTACTGTTACAGTACATAGCCTCTAAACTTAAGATCAAACTCTTCTGAACTGCTGTATTTATGGACACTTGATGTAGATAATTGTTTCAGATAATAACTAACAGGGTTTGTTTTTTTTTTGTTGGTGTTACTCTAGATATCCTTCAGGAGAAGAGCGCTGCATCGCCTGCAAATTGTGTGAAGCAATCTGTCCTGCTCAGGTATTTAGAAATACACACCACAGTAGTAGTATATACAGTAATGTCTTCATCCTCTATTAAAAATATTTCAGTAACACTACTGTGTACAAAAATGTGAAAAAAGCCATTATTTTAACCATATTGAATTTATTTGTAAATCATTTATATTATACATAATTGACTGTTTCAGTTTTACAAGACATCAATGTCCATGTGATGTCTAGAAAGTATTAAAACAATTCATAATAATAATGGATTGGATTTATATCGTGCCTTTTTGGCCACTCAAAACACTTTACATTAGTGATCCATTATTCATTCAGTCTCACATGCTCTGGTGGTGATAAACTACATTGTAACCACAGTTTTCAGTGCTAATTTTAAGGTTTAAAATAAGAGATATGACAGGATGACAGAACAAACCAGATACACCACCATAGCAGTGTCTTTTGGTGTTTTTCAGTATTTGAGCCGTTTTCATGCTTTAAAAAAAAAAATTGGTTCTGCAGGCCATCACCATTGAAGCAGAGGGCCGTGCTGATGGGAGCAGGAGGACAACACGTTACGACATTGACATGACCAAATGTATCTACTGTGGTTTCTGCCAAGAGGCGTGTCCTGTGGATGCCATTGTAGAGGTGTGTGTGATATAGTATTGACAGGGTGTATGTAAAATGTTTTGGTCATGTGGGTCTCATGATGTACTGTTGGAATGGTAACATTTTGCATTTCAAATGTGACATATGTTCTGTCCTGCTAGATGTGCATTACATAAATTTAAATGTTTTTATTTCTTACAACTTTTTAGATGGTTTTTTGTAAAGATTGAAAGTTGACTTTAAATAAATCCTGGGATAGGCAGGATTTTATTGAGCAGGAGGGACTTAATCATCTGACGTCCAGTCATGCACAATAGTATTTTATTACTGCAATGAATATGAATGACAGCTATTGGTTTTATAATCTGACTCGTCAAATTTTAGTCGTAGTTGTTGTAGTAGTTGATGACTAGTTGACAATTGAAAAAGACATTAGTTGCAGCCCTATTCTGGAATGTATACCTTCATTTGAATAGAACAGGAGATGAAACATACTTATATTTACCAATGAGGTGACATACATGACCCTGGTTTTTACTTGTCTGTCTTCTCCTCTCAGGGTCCTAACTTTGAATTTTCCACTGAAACCCACGAGGAACTGCTCTACAACAAAGAGAAGCTCCTCAACAATGGAGACAAGTGGGAGGCGGAGATCGCTGCCAACATACAGGCTGATTATCTCTACCGATAGACATACGCTGTACTATAGCACATACCAGCAGGACTTCTGACATCCACAAATGTCCATGATGTACATGTTTAGAACGGCGTCTGCGCTGATGGAAGCGCTGTAGGATATGATGACTTTGATGATGCATCTTTTATTTAAAGGAACATCAACAGATTTCCTCTGGTGTCTGCTTCCAATATTAAGTCTCTAACATAAGAATCTCATTTTTACAGTGTAATTGTTTGATTACATATTTATTTTATCAGGGTGAATACAACATTATTTGTCTGGGGAGTCCTGATCTGTCCACCACCATCACCTCAATGACGGATTACAGACTGAATCCTACACCTGTTGTGATTCTAACAAATACTATACATGGCATATGTATTAGTTGCATTATTTCTCCAGGGCTCACTGAAGAGCTGTAATGTTCTGTGGTCTTTTGTTTCCAATTTAATGCCAATAAAATACTAGGAGAAACTTTTGCCCTTTATCAGCGTTTCATATGAACATGAGATTATCTGTTTATCTTTGAGAGTTACATTAATATCTTTGACTTTAGGACAAGGCTTGGGTATGCCAAATTAAATTTTACAGTGATTAAATGGGATTTTGTCAGCTATTATGAAGTAGGAAAAAAAAGGTTAAGTCACTGCAATACATTTGAATTAGGTACATAACTTTAATCGCATTTAATGCTTAGTCTTGTTAGGTTTTGTTTTAAAGATTTTATGGTGTACTGTAGATTTTGCTAATTAAGCACAACGTCCATTAACTGGTCCACTAACTTGCCTTGACAAGATATTGAACTATAAATATGGCTAAAAATACATACAAAAATATCAGGTACGAGCACTGAGTCCTACCTCTCTACAGGTCACATCCAATACATTAACTAACTGTATTGACAGGATCTAAATCCATACAATAAGCACTCTTCAATAGTTTCTTCCATAGCAACAGTTACTTCCTGCCCTCCAGCTGAAGTCATAGTCATGTGACTGAAACCTTATTCTAAATCCGGGCTGCTCAGATGGTAAACAGAGCTAGAGAGGAGGGGCGAGTGTTCCTTCACGCATTCATTCTCTAAGCCAATCAGAGACACCTCATTAAACACACCATGGATATGTATGCGGAAGTACTGGTAAACTTTGTTCAACCTTAAAGTAATTTTTCTGCCCTCCAAAAACTGCTTTAAACAAAGTAATAGTCTTCTTTTTAATGGAACCAACGCACAATACATTCAATAACAATGATGAACAACAATATTAATGAAACAATGGAGTGACGCCTTTAAATTTTTCCAAATAACATTTGGAACATATCCAGTGTGATCATTGACAGAAAACAGATAGTCTTATAATAAAAATTTTGAGAAAGCCGCAGCTCTTTAGTCGAAGTGTGTGGCTCTTAAAAGAGCCTTTGTGTTTTGGGTAGAGCAGGCGTGTGTCCACATTTATTTGGCTTTTCCAGCCTTCTCGGTCTTCTTGGGCAGCAGAACCGCCTGGATGTTGGGCAGAACTCCTCCCTGGGCGATGGTCACTCCTCCCAACAGTTTGTTGAGCTCCTCGTCGTTGCGGACAGCCAGCTGCAGGTGACGGGGGATGATACGGGTCTTCTTGTTGTCGCGAGCGGCATTTCCTGCCAGCTCCAGGATCTCAGCGGTCAGATACTCCAGCACAGCCGCCAGGTACACGGGGGCTCCGGCTCCCACACGCTGGGCGTAGTTGCCTTTGCGCAGCAGTCTGTGGACACGACCCACGGGGAACTGGAGTCCGGCTCTGGAGGAGCGGCTCTTGGCCTTAGCTCTGGCCTTTCCACCGGTTTTACCACGTCCACTCATTTCTAGTATTGATGTCGTAGAAGAGAACTACAAATATAGCGTTTGTTGACGAACACTGAGCTTTTATAAGCAAAGATCCCGTGGGTTTTCAGTGTCCTCCAATCACTGTAAAGACACCGCCTACAAGGGGTCCCCTCTGATTTTGGCGGGCAGTTTCAAAATATGTATTGCCCAATCATAGGCTGACATTAAGGCGGAAGCCCCTCCTCTGGGTGGGGCTATAGCTCAGCCCACCTAACTGGCCAATCATGAACTGGAATCCTGAAAGAGCGTCACCGCTTCACAGCAAAACTACGGTTTAAGAGCCGCTTAGCTCAAGTTGAAAACTTACTTTCTTCTCTAGTAAGCGAACTGAAAACATGGCTAGGACCAAGCAGACCGCCCGTAAATCCACCGGAGGCAAAGCCCCCAGGAAGCAGCTGGCCACCAAGGCTGCCCGTAAGAGCGCCCCGGCCACCGGCGGCGTCAAGAAGCCTCACCGTTACAGGCCCGGTACCGTGGCTCTGCGTGAGATCCGTCGTTACCAGAAATCCACCGAGCTGCTGATCCGTAAACTGCCCTTCCAGCGTCTGGTCCGAGAAATCGCTCAGGATTTCAAGACCGACCTGCGCTTCCAGAGCTCCGCCGTCATGGCTCTGCAGGAGGCCAGTGAGGCTTACCTGGTGGGTCTGTTCGAGGACACCAATCTGTGCGCCATCCACGCCAAGAGGGTCACCATCATGCCCAAAGACATCCAGCTGGCCAGACGCATCCGCGGAGAGAGAGCTTAAACACAGCCTCCATCCACATAAACACAACGGCTCTTTTAAGAGCCAACACATGCACACAAAGACTAACTTTCATGTATATTGAAGTAGAAGAACCAGTAGTTTAAGAGTTTAAACCATAGACTAGTTATATTTTAAACCTGGTCAGATCGATGGTAACTAATATTCTAAAGCTACCAATTGCGAAAAACCCTGTCCAGTCAAACGCTGTAATAAAATATGCCCAATCTACTTAATTGGGGTTTGGTGATATGGCAAAGCACACTTATTTTCTCGTGAAATTACCACACTAATCATATTACATCCAGTTGTAATAGATTTTTCTGCCAACCTTGATCACTTTTAAGTGATTCTGGTATAGGTTTGAAATCTATACTTCTAATTCATTTCATCTTAAGTTGTTCCTGTTTTTAAGTGGACTTCTGTTAATACTTGCTTTTGTGTATGCTCTGTGTGCACACTTGGCATTGTAGGTTTTTAAATGTTTTGCTTTGTCTCGGTTACATCAACATATTTTAGAGTTTAAATAAAGGATAATGCATACAAGAGGGAAACTCATGCAAATCTATAGGCAGTGGCGCGTGAACCAACCGCTACCGTTTAGTCAGTTTAAAATAGTCACGGGGTGTATGCATCATTAAAGCTTATAGAAAAGTGCCATCTCTTCATATTCACAAAGGATTTGGAATGAACTTTAAAGGTCGATGTTCTCCCAACCTTAAATTATTTAAAATGTATTTTTAGATTTCAATTGTGCTGTATCGTAATTCAACTTTTGAGCCGCCTTCTTGTCCAGGACTCCATGGCCGTTATTGTTACCATTTCCTGGTTAAAAGTTTAAAAAAAACAACATTCTGTTGGACCCATTCGCATCAGAACATGCGCAGTAGAAGAGAATGTTATTTGTTACTTTTGGTTAGTTCTGTTTTGTCCAGCTGGTGGCGCTTGGGCACCAAAGAGTTAACCTATGACGTAACAGAGAAAAAGAACACCACTACCGTCAGTCTTCAATCACGTCCTCTAAGCCCCATAAATACATAGCGCCCTTTCCTAGACTAATGTGTGTGAGTGAAATGCAAAGCTGGGGAACATTCGTCTGTATGAGGGGGGAGGGGTGAAGAAATCGTGGCAAGTCACCGGTTCCAGTCCAGACCAGGACAAAAACAAAGGCATAGTTATCTTTTTATGCCAATCAGCTCACCTGAAGAAATATCGTAACAACCCTCATGGGGACCTGAATTTTGGCCCCCATAGTGTTAGAGATCCCCATGGTGTGGCTGTGTAAACACATCTATGTCCTCATGAAGACAGAAATACAAACACACTTACATACATACTCTTTTATATGTCTTAGGAGGACCATGTAATGGGCAACATTTCAAATGCCTGTAAAAACATAAATTTTGTTTTAATTTACTTCAATGTTGGCCTATACGTAGAGGCAACTGATAAACTGACATCACCACATGCATAGACATGACGACATCAGCTGGATCGATGCCAAAGTAAGTGACAGTGGCCCTGTTTACATGAGTTTTTATTCCTGTTTAAATCTTAATTCTGCTTTAAAATGACCTTGTAATCATTTAATT
Source organism: Siphamia tubifer (assembly GCA_020466265.1). NCBI lineage: Eukaryota > Metazoa > Chordata > Actinopteri > Kurtiformes > Apogonidae > Siphamia > Siphamia tubifer. The sequence goes on along the minus strand of CM035783.1, from coordinate 24,840,122 downwards.
ACAGTTAAAAATTAAAACTGCAAGCAGTCTCAAAGGCCTTCGCCATCCCTCATCAGCATATGTTGAATGTGTGTACTGAATTTCATAGCTCTGGCCTAATACAAACAATTTCACCTTTTGTTGGGGCGCTATAGACATTTCAAACCTAAAAATACTCTGATGTGTGTGCAAAATTTGGTGAGTTTTCATGCGTGTTCAGGCGGTCAAATTAAAGGTCAAAGGGCTGAATCAGATTAAACTGCAAGTAGTATCAATAGGCCTTGCCCCTGACATGGTAACTGGTGAAAGCTTAAAAAGAGAAAATTCCCCCCGTGGCTCATGGTTTCCCTTCTCTGAGGAAACCATTATGCGCCATGGACGGGCCTCTGTGGCTCAGGGCTGGCCGGCTATTGGCCTCTCTCTCACGACGACCCCCGGGGCTCATGGTCCTATATATATATTTATATATTTATTAATTAAATATGTGTCTTTAAAAAATATATGTTCATTAATTTAAATATTTCAAATGACTATAATGTAAAAATTCAGTGGGGTCTAATAAGAAGGCCTAATAAGAAAGAAAAATTCAGAAACCAAGCAGAAACATTATAGCGTTTTTCTAACACCCCCGAACTCGCCCTCAAATAAAATCTTTCGACTGTTGGATCTAAACACTACTACTACTACTACTACTACTACTACTACTACTACTACTACTACGAAACCAAGAGGAGACTAATGATGTCGGTATATGCCTCTGCAGAGGGAGAGAAGCTAGCAGAAAAAAACAGTCTGGACTCTCAGTGTCTCTCTGCTTGAGTTCCTCCCCTGCTTAAGCTTTTATTAAAAGATTTAGAAAAAACATGACATGAGTTACTAGGACAGATAACAGGTTGTAGAGAAGGGAAGTCTTCATACAGCGAAACTTTCAGATAAGCAAGCTACAGAAAGGAATGTAACCTTCAGATAAGCAGATGTCCAGCAAAATGTACATTTGTAGGTTCATGAGAACACTCAACAGTAAATGCTTTGTCTATGAGAATAGTGGAATTCATATTTTATAATAGAATTTACTTCAATAATAATAATATTATATATATATATATATATATATATATATATATATATATATATATATATATTTATTAGCTGAGATTACACAGATATATCAATTCCTCATCAATAGAATTAATTCATATCTTATAATAGAATTTACTTTACATCGACCTTCCCCATGTCCCTGGGAGGTCAGAGGTCACATTTGACACACTTCCACTCATGTCAGTGACTCTGAGTGGCCGTGGCCTATAGACTCCCATTCATTCTGAGCAGGAGCAAATATGCGGTGTATGTGCGTGACGTGCACATGCTCGCTACCCTGAATGTGTGAGTGTGTGAGTGGTGCGAGTCATCCCTGGCGACTGCGTCCTTGGCATATTTCGTCACCTGGTCATCACAGCAGACTCAATAGGCCTCGTGCCGACGTTGTCCACAGTGACGACCTATCAAGAAAACACGGTGGTTGACTAGAACATAATCTTAGCGCCCCCCATCTGGTCAATGTTATGATTGCACTTAATGGTTTGGACTGTGCTTTATGCATGGTTTTTGGAAACAGAGTAAACATTGCAATTATACATTTAAATCATGCAAACATACAGTACAACTGTTTATATAAAAAATAAAGTAAATACAAATGAAGTAAAAAAAAAAAAAATGACAGGAGGTTAGAGACTATATTGACAATAGGCACCATCTTCTTCCCCTTCTGTCTTCTCATAGACGTTTGCTTCAGTTTGACACACACAGTCTGTAGTAATAGAATTGTTTTCTCATCTTTTTAAAGAGTAATTTCCTATTTTCTTAGTAAAACGTCGATCGAGTAACCTTTGGAGAAGATGACGTTCTGAAATAATGATAACAAAAACAGTTACACTATGGATTCAGAAAAAAACATGACATGGTCTTAATGATATAAATATCTGAAACTAAGGTAACTATTGGTGATGATTTGTACTTTTTGGTTGTAAATAAATATTCTTACAGATACTGAATATATACAGAATTGTATACGTTAAAATGCATCATACAGTAATACTTTGGAAGTGCTCTTAAAGGTGTCATTCTGCTGAAAACCACGTTTCCACGCTCCTTTTGGAATCTGATGGGCACCCTGACTTACCAACACATGCTGCCTTTGAAAGTCATTTGTCATCTCCACTGACTGCATTCACAGAAAACAAGAGGAACGGGGGCCCAGAAAAAGTCAGTCGATTTGACGTCAGATAGACTTTAGCGTCACCCACGTGGTCATTAAAACCGTCCTCCATTGCAGCGAATCTGAAGTAAAGATGTACTGAATCCAAGATTCAGTTTCGGATTCGACCCGAATCCTTGAGCAGCAACCAAACCGAATCCTTTTTTTTTTCCCTCTCTCTCTCTCAAATTCTACGGCACATAAACGCAACATGATTCCATTGTTATTGTTTAACCCTTGTGCGGTCCTTCGGGTCAAAGAGACCCGGTGGCTCACAAATGTACCTTTTTATACGTACTGTAGGATGTCATTGCTTACTACTGAAAACAGTAATATATCCTTGGGGGGTGGGGTGATGTGTCTATGGAACTGAACTTTGGAATCTGGGTTTTTAAGACCCGATTGTAGGACACAGCCAGTGTGCCTTTTACGAAGGACCGCACAAGGGTTAACATTATGCTAGCAGTAGACATCAAAGATGGAAGCAGTCAACAGAAAGAGTGCTGTGCGGCAGTATTTTAAACGGTAAGAGGGAGGCTCTACTCATGCGTTGTGCACACTTTGTAGTGCAGAGTTGTCTCATGGAGGGAAAGATACTAAACAGTAGACAACATATCCGCTATTAAAACATCTTTGAACAAAGCACCTAGCAGAGTACGAGTTGTGCAAGGCCGAACCCAACGTCAGTGAGGCTGCAGGAACCTCAACTGCAGTACAGTGTTCCATGACTGTAGGCAGTAATGGTGATTAAGATTCACAGTATTTTTTTCTGAGGAAACATGCATCTGTTGTCACATTTTTTGTTTGAATATTAAGTTTAGCATCCAAGAGTTGTAAACAAGCTAAATAACTACGTTTTAATTTGAATGCACTAAGTTTTGCTGAAATCATTTCCTTCTTTTGATCAACAAAGATGAGAGAGTGTCTAATCTGAAGTACCATTAGCGTCTACAACAGAAGACGGCGCCACAGTAGCTGCTGCACAAACATGGAAAAAAATGGCATATCAAACTGGTTCATGTGCTCTCTGTGGAAATACATTTTTCCTGCACGTTTTCAGAACAAGCAACGGCATGAAACCTAGCTGGATGCTACTCCGGTAAAGTTAAACACACACAGAGAGCGAGAGGGGACGGGGGAGTGTTCCTTCATGCATTCTGAGCCAATCAGAGGCGCCTTGTCACCGTGTCATGGACGTATGACGAAGTACCGGTAAACTCTGTTGTTTGACCTCAAGTCATTTTTCTACCGTGCAAAAACAGCTGGAAACAAAGCAATTCTGACATTTTTTTTTCAATAGAACCAGCAATAACAATGGAGAACACAGTAATATTAATGAAGTAACGATGGAATGACACCATTAAGAGTGCAACACAATTGCAGATACAAAAATACAGCCACACTTATGTAAATGTTGCAAAATGAATAGAAAAACAGATAGTTCATTCTCACCTGTGCTTGGTTAATCAACCTGACGTTCAGATTTCTTCATTTGAAGGAATGATATGCATCTGCTCAATAAAAGGCAGAATAATAGTAACAAAAAAGATAATTTACAGAAAGATTATCAGTTCTTAGGAGTGGTAGTAAATATGAATATGCTCACCGAATCAAAATGTGTAATGATGATGAAATGATGATGATGATAATAAAATGGCAGAGTCCAAACCACTGCCTACCTGGGGAATGTAAACCAAACAAGATAATGGATCCTGTTAGAATGGTGAATTATCTGTCAAGTTGAAATACAGCTAAAGCACAATGGAGATAACCTACCTGCTTCTGTAGTTATACTTAAGTTGGAATCGTCATCATCTTTTGCAGTAGCACTGTTATAGTCTGATGTGGTGTAATCCGCCGTTTCTGCTGGATGGTGACATAATACAGAAGGTAAAAAAAATAATAGCTGAAGTTCACGTACAACAACATTTAGCATTTGTACTCTTGTGTGACGGGACCTGAATCAATTTATGGTGATGGTGAGGCTGATAGTAGATGAAATATTCTGGCTAAAATGTATTGATTTAAAAAAAAAATGTGACAAAGGGGGTGTCACCTCATAGTTCTCATCATTAAGGCTAGCAAATATTCATACTCTGGGTGTATCAACAGAAAATGGTACTGAAAAGATGCAGCTGTTTGTAGGCTGTTGAAATGTTATGTTTGAATAAAGTTAATGAATAAAGTGTTCAGATAAATCTTTACAAGTTACAAGAGTTATTTTTGTAGTGTTTTCCAAATGAATTTTTATCTACCTCTACATTTTCTAAAGGTATGTAAAAACGATAATAAAAAAAATACATACATTTTTTTTTTATCTTCTGCATTCTTCAACAGAAAGCAGGTGTTTTCCCATATTCAATTTAGTGATCTTTTAAATGTTCATAAAGTCTCAGACTAAATTCCAAGGTTATTATATCAAAAGAATAAAACAGATTAAAAAAATAAATAAGTGTTTTTTTTCCCCTCATAAAATATTCACTAAACTAAACTAAATACAGGTGTCTCCATCCACTGTCATTGATCCAATCCCATGGGTTTTACTGATAGTTCAAAGTTATAGAAGATGACAGTGTTTCCATTTTCACTATGGAGCCTCTGAACATCCAAATGGGTTATATCTGATGACCATGAAAAGATGACAAACTGCATTTTGCACTCATTGTATAACTGCATTAATAGGATTAGCAAATCAACAGTTAAAATTTAGTCATTAGGTAATTTTTTGGTGATGTGTGTGTCAATGTGGGGAAAAATGGCATTAGAACATTACCTTGGGCAGTGCCATAAGGGCCTATAGTACACTACGCACCTCCCTAAAAACATGTTTCTATGACTATATGACTACAATGACAATAATGTTAATGTTGAAACATTTGGGATGCATTAGTCTGTTTTAGTCACATATATGCCCATTGAAAATAAACACATTTTAGTACAATACAAAATGTATTAAACTACTACTGAGCATTAACATGTTTATGGAACAGAAGATATGATGAATAGTTAAATAGAAGTACTAGAATGGTGCAGAAAGTGGCTGTGGTGGATCGTGTATAAACCAATAGGGTGTTGGAATGGTATATGTATATATTTCTTATCTAACTACATTTAAATTCAGTCTATCTGGATGGCATAATTTACCTGAATAGTTTTTGAAATTACTATTATTATTTGAACAATGTCAAGCTGGAATGAAGACAATCCAAAATAATAATAAAAAAAAAAAAAAAAAAAAAAGGAGCAATGAGGCTAGTTTTAAAATGTAAGGGATAGAAAGTAAAACGTCAACTGAAAAATAATTACTCCAATAAAGTATTAATAACAAAAATTTGAATAAGTTAATGAAGCATTTGTACTTTTTTTTTACTTTGTTACTGTACATGTTACTCTGATTAAATGATGAAAAAAAAGTACAAATCTAGAATGATATAGAAAACTGAGGATATGACACATTACAGTTCTGGGTAAAAGTCTGAGGCCATTATTACATTTGTTGGGTTAGTAAACTTCACATATGTATTTCTCTGTTTGTATATTAAGTAAACCTGTACCTGCTCCAACAGTCAGTAAAGTGGACTTCTGATGCCCTCTGCTGTTCTGAGCTAAACAGTAATAATTCCCACTGTGTTCAGGTCTGACATTATGGATGGTGAACTTCTGTCCTTCTGCTGTTGGTGAATCTTCATCCTTCTTGTACCAGGTGTATTCAGTAACAGGTGGGTCAGCGTCACTGCTGCAGCTCAGAGTCACTGAACTGCCCCCTATTATCTGATTAGATGGACTCATGGACACATAAGGAAGTCTGGGAGCATCTGCAGAAATTGCACATGTAGAATAAACTGATTAGTCATTAACAGCTAAGGGTCTTGGAAATAACTCCACCCTCAAACACTGACAAAATCTCCTCCTTTTACACTATTTAGTCTTTCTATGTATTATCTTTGATTATGTTGAAAAGGACTATTATTATTATTGTATTGAAATGATGCATGACTCAAAGAGGTTGACATACTATAACAGTGCTCCATGTTTGAACAAATATATAATATTAGAATAAAGTAAGAAATCAGTATATATCTAAGAATTTGGCCTAGAGTAAATCATTTGTTTTATATTATTGTTTAAAATAGTGATATCTTATTTTCTTTGTTTAACTCTCTTCTAAATAGAGTAGGCATAAATAAGCTGTTGCTTCATCCTATGCCTTTTCACTGATGTCTGTATGGAGATCTGAACTGTATGTATGTACAGTATAGATCATGTTTTGTTAACAAATAAAATGACTTCTCCTAACTTGACTAAATCTGTATCAAGTGACTCTCATAATATTATATCAATTCCCATTGAAAATGACTGATGGCAAAAAAAAAAAAAAAAAAAATCTCCTCATATTCTCTTCCATGTTTTCCCACTTTTAAACAGTAGTTCCACTCACATTCCACATTAATGAAAATGTACACAGATTTGGTGGCCCCCAGCTTGTTCTCAGCTGCACAGTAATACTCTGCAGACTCAGAGGACTGGATGGAGTTGAGGAAGAGCTCTGGTCCTTCAATGACAGGGTCAGGCTTTGGATTTCCTTTCCTGTACCACTTATAATAAGCTACTGGGTTAGCATCACTGCTGCAGGTCAGAGTCACTGAAGTGCCCTCACTGATGACATATGAAGGATTCACTAACACCAGAGGAACCTTTGGTGCATCTGGACGAGATGATATGAACATACATGATGTTTAGAATGATGATAAGAAGATGTTTTTGTAAAAAATATATATATATATATGTTTTTCCTTCTCATTACATGTTTGATGCTAAACAGTCTTTGTTTTGTCATACAAATTCTGTCAGAAATAAATATGAATATATATATATATATATATATATATATATATATATATATATATATATATATATATATATATATATATGTGTGTGTGTGTGTGTGTGTGTGTGTGTGTGTGTGTGTGTGTGTGTGTGTGTGTGTATGGGGAAAAACATGGTATATGAATATCTTGTCAATGACATAGGTCTGTACATACAAACTGCAGGAGAGCGGTATTCCTCTTGACCTTTAAAAGCACAAGAGATGGAGTCTCCAGAATAAAAGGTTCCAATTAAACATGAAGACTCTTCTAGAAGTTTTTCTCCATTCTTAAACCAGATGTAAGAGTGAGGAGTGCAGCTGCTGAAACACCTGAGCTCTGCCTCAGTAACAGATAGGGTGACTGTAGCAGACACCACCAGCACCTGAAGAGCTGACAAGATAAGAAAACACTGGGTTAACAAATGCCATTTATTAGGAAAAGCCCAGTGACATGATCCATCTTTTTTTTTAGGGTTCCAAATACACAACACACAAATAAACTATTTAAATCTACTGTACATTAATAACAATAAAACAAGTACAGCCACAATTCTGTGCAAATTGTCCAATAAAAGCTGATCCCTATATGTCTGTAAGTTTAATAAATAAAAAAGTTATTTGAACACATCAGTTGATAAATGGATCTAATATCAATCAGTAATTCCAGTCTGTCCAGTAGGTCCCCAATGAAAGTTTAGATGCCAAATGTATGAACTGCCACTGTTACAGTCTCATCTAATCTAAATAGATTGATAAGTGAAGTGGATGTATATAAATGCAAGATGAAATCAATGAAATTGTTTCCTTACATTTAGAAATTCCATTCACCACCATCACATATCATATGAGTAAAGACAGAACATCCACAGACACATCTACACTCTATTATAGACACTTATATTGTTAAGACTGATTTAGATGCATCCTGATACATAACTTAAATGGGTAGGATAATTTAAGTCATAAAGACCAAAACATTCACCATCTACCTAAATAATCTACAGATATAAACTGTTTAATACCTGATTATCCACTAATCGATGTAAATAATTGGTGTAAAATACAGTTTCATGGTCATCTGACATCTGGATGTTCAGAGTCTCCATAGTTACCATGGAAACATCATTATCTTCTACAATTCAATTTTCAATTCAATTTTATTTATAAAGCCCTAAATCACAACAAAGTCGTCTCAGAGGGCTTTACAAAAACATAATCAACTACAGAAATACATGAAAAGTCCCAGGCATCCCCTGTCCTTAGACCCTCCTTCTCTACAACATTGAGTCACCAGTACCATTCACCATATGGAGTTGGATCAACAGCAGTGGATGGAAACACTGGGATTATGTTCAGTTAATTATAGATATTATAGAAAAAGTCACTTTTTCTTCACTTTTCTCTATTTTTTTTGTATCAGAATCTGCAACTTTAATCTGAGCTTTTATGAAAATATACATGGTTAAACAATTTTTCACTGAAAACCTCCCACAAAATATTGCACCTAATGTTAAAGTAAATGGTGATAAACCAATTAAGGACAGTTAAATATAGAGGGAACTGCCACACTTGGTATTTATGGGTCAACATAAGCTAATATAAAAGACTGATTGCCATGTTGACCTTATGTAAGAGTCTTAACTAACACCCCCCCCCCCCCCCAGCCCTATTGTTTTTGTGTCAGTTTGTTTACAAGTATCTTTATGTAAAAACTGGAACAATTTCCATTAAATTTTCAGTAGAGGTGCAAGGTTCATGTATCTCTGTAGTTGATTGTGTTTTTGTAAAGCCCTTTGAGACGACTTTGTTGTGATTTAGGGCTTTATAAATAAAATTGAATTGAATTGAATTGAAGGTGGTCCAGAATGGTTTCTATTAAATTTTGGTGCCTATAGGTCAAAGGTCACAGTCAGCAAAAATGTGTTTTCACAATGATAAGAGATAGGGCAAATCAGGTAAAGTTTATGTGTGTGTGTGTGTGTGTGGGGGGGGGGGGGGTAAAATGTTTGTGAATTATAGCACAGGCCAGTGAGTGACCGTCAGTGTACACGTACCTGTTACAGTCAGACTCGTACCCGGTAAACTACTCCTCCATTCAAAGCTGTATGTACTGAACTTGAAACGATACTGTGTTGAATCAGTCTCTCTCAGGTCAGTGATTTTTAGAGTGGACTGTCCTGGCTGTGTTTCAAAGATCTGAGCTCGTCCAGCATACTGGGAGTCTTCACTGAGGTCCTCAGGCTGTGAGGAAGACCTCCACTGGTAACTGTGGTCAAGACTGAACCACAAACTGGACTCAACATGATCCTCATAACTTGTGTATATGACAGACATGTTCACTGATGAGCCTGTAGCTGCGCAGATGCTTCTGCTGGTGTAAGTCACTCTGTTACACTTTTGCTTCTGGACACCTGAAACACACATTTAATATTGATTGTATATTTTCCTACAGAACACTATATACTGTAAACACGAAGGTTCAGAATAATTAAATATATGAAGGTGTGAATACTTAAAGCTTCAGAAATAGTACTACTAACTCTAATGTGTTAAGTTGCTGTAACGTGTTCTTCTTTTTAAGTACTTCCAACTAATATTTTTTATTAAAGGGAACTATTGTGGGTATAAGTGAACATTACTTAAAAACATAGATGAAGTACATACAACTTAGTGGAATTAAGTCATTAAATGCTGAGAATGATATTGGAAATATAAATGCAAAACATTTACCATTTAATCAAGAAAATGGTCTGAATGTTTATTTATTTATTCCAGTGGTTTGAAAACTCATTTTTCAGTCTTAAGAACTGAAGAATAATTTATTTGCCTTAATAGCAAACTATGAATCAAATTAACTGCACATATTTAAGTTGAGCTAAATGAGCTAAACTTTTAATTCACCTGTTATCAGAAGGTTTCAGTTGTTCTAAATGTTAAGTTGTGGAAATTTTTATATTTAAGTTCATCAACTTAAAATAATTGAGGCAATCAATTGTCCTAAATTTTTTTGAGTTATGCTAACTTATTCAGGTTTACAGTGTAGGTTGGTTAATGTTTCTGACAGTGCAAGTTAGTGATCAACCATTATGTTGTTGTTTTTTGATGGATACCAATATATATATATATATATATATATATATATATATATATATATATATATATATATATATATATATATATATATATTATATAATATAATTTATTATTTTTTTTACATCAGCCTTAGCCAATGATTGATACAGGCCGCTGATATTTCCAAGCTGATATTTGGAGCCAATACAAAAAAAAATGTTTCGCTGTCAAAAAAAAAAAAAAAAAAAAAAAAGGGTCAAAAACTCTTCTTTGATTACAATTACAAAATATAAATTGTGACAGTTAAACTTATAAATAATAAATGTCCACCTTCTCTTTTTTTTTTTTACTGTTTACTGTTTAACTCTCCGTTTTCTCTTATTTTTTTTCTCCATTTTTCTTTACTATGTTTTCACTGGACTATTCAGCCATTTTTGTTGCTTTTATTTGTGTACAGTTGCTTGAAACAACTTTGAAATAAACTCACACACTGGAGGAGAAGGGAAATCCTCATGTCTGCTAACAGCACACGAATAACTGTCTGCTGGACTGAAGTAGTCTGAATAAAAGCATGATGTTTTATCTTTAATTTCCTGTCCATTCTTGTACCAGATGTAGGGGAGATGATCAGGCAGAAGACAACTGCTATGACAGAACAGCTCTGTCCAAGTAACATATGACCTTCTGACCTGAACTTGAAGATCTGGATCTGTGACGACAAAAAGTAATAAATGAAAAGTGTTGTTGTTGTTGTTTTCTAAATAAAGTAAACATTTATGATGGAAATGTTACCTGTGACAAACAAAGTGACTGCGGACGATTCAGTTTGACCGTTTCTGAACTTGTACACAGCTGAGTCACTGTGTCTCAGGTCTTTGAGTCTAACAGTGCAACTCTTTTCATCACAGTAATACTTAACTCGACCTGAGTACTCCGCCTTTGTTCTCAGATCCTCGGGTTCTTCATTCTGTATTTCTCGAAACCAAAATACATCAACAGTTTTTTTCCTGTTGCGCTTGTGTCTAAAGATACAGCGTATGTCCACTGTTGATCCTCTCACAGCACAGATCTGATCAGAAATGCAATTCAGCACCTTTTCATTCCTCATTTCCACCACTGTAATAAAGCATTAGAAGTAGTTTATGAACCACATTAACATAACTGTACAGGAAGTGAACAAAAACATGACAAACAAGTGGTTCCAGACACAACAAACCCCCCCCCCCCCCCCCACACTCATTTTACCTTATTTGACCTATGTGAGTGGTTACCAATCCTGGTCCTCAAGTACCCCTGTCCTGCATGCTTCAGATGTTTCCCTCTTCCAGCACACCTGATAGTTATCGGTCTTCTGCAGAGCTTGATGATAGGCTGATCAGTTGAATCAGGTGTGTTGGGAGAGTGATACATCTGAAACATCTAGGACAGGGGTCTGCAACCCTAGTCCTAGAGAGCCGCTATCCTGCATGTTTTAGATGTTTCCCTCTTCCAGCACACCTGACAGTTATCGGTCTTCCGCACAGCTTGATGATAGGCTGATCATCTGAATCAGGTGTGTTGGAAGAGGAAAACATCTAAAACATGCAGGATAGCGGCTCTCTAGGACCAGGGTTGCAGACCCCTGATCTAGGATAATGCTACATGAGGACCAGCACTGGGAACCACTGATCTATGTCTTATCATTGCAACTGTAACCTTTGACCTACCAAAATTAAATGGGATCCATTCTGGACCACCTTACAATTTTTCAGAAAATTGTATGGAAATTGATCCAGTAGTTTTTGGGTAAAGTTACTGACAAACAGACTAACAAACACACAGACAGCAAAAAACAAAAAAACCCCAAAAAACATATCCCTCTCCCCTTCAGGAGGCGGCGTAAGAAAAAAACATGTAGTAACAAGTATCCAGAAAATGCCTAATCTCACCCCTATTTTCTATGACAACCCATTCTTGAATCAGAGCCAATATGATTTTGAACTTTCTGCTAAAAGCGGCCTTGACCTTTTACAATATTGATAATTTTGTTATATGTATATATGTGTCAGTGCATGCAATATTATAATAATATATCCAGTATGATAAAGTTATAGCATGACATGTCTATGCTTGACACAGTGTTACAAAAGTAAATTTTGCAACATGTTTGACCTCCAAAGATCTCAAAAACTATTGATCGTAGGTGATAACACTAATTATGAGAATTGTAGAAATCTTCATTCCACATCGTTTGGTACCAATCTGAAAGTTGTGTGACTCTCCATTCTTGAGTTATAACCATTAATGTGATTTTGACTTTTGAATTAATTGTGACATTGACCTTTGACCTTTACTCAAATGGATCATTACATCTGATGCACATTAGCTATATATATATATATATGCCCATGTAATTTCATGGTGATATCTCAAGTATTCATTGAGTTATAGCATAATATGTCTCTGTGGACAGATCATTAGGTCAGGGCTCTCAAACTCATTTCCTGTCAGGTTCCACATTCAGCCCAATTTGATCTCCAGAGTGTAACGAAATATGAGGGCAGGAAAATGAATTCCTAAAAAATGTAAACTTTGATGTAATGTTTCCAAATGTAATGACATCTATTGTGAGTGACTGGCCACCTATAAACTAGATTTGGGATGAATTCACACCATAGATTTACTGCTATACACATTTGAAATTTCACCCATTATAAGTAAATGGGTGGCGGCGTTGGAAAAAAAAACAAAACATAAAAAATATTGAACTTTAATCAGCTTTCCCTAAAATGTAATCACATCTATTCTAGGTCACTGGCAATATATAAACCAGATTTAGTATGAATCCAACCAATAAGTTAGTTGCCAGAGTGTTAACAAACAAACAAACTGAGATGAAAATAATAACCCTTGCCTCCTAATTATGGTAACTGTCTTAAAAGTGCAAATACCTGAAACAAAGAGGAGGATGAGAGCTCCATGTGTTGCTGCTCGTAGATCCATAGCTGTTTTGTTTAAACACTGTAGCAGATAAATCAAGGATGTGGCAAATGATAGACGTCACTTTTTTTTTTTTTTTTTTACTTATATGAAAGGATGTGGTGGTGTGCAATAGTTGTGGTTGGCACAGTTAAAAAAAAATACTGCACATCTTGCATTCACTTCATCCACTTTTCTTTACTGAAAAACAAAACCTATGACCTATCAGTTCCTGTATAATTTATATATTAAAAAACAGCATGAAAATCTGTGAAGGAAAAAAAGTTATGTTTAAATTACTAAGCACTGATAAACAGGAAAGTAATGATTATTGTTTTATTAGGTATAAAATAGGCTCAAAACCCCCTTATCTCACCAGCATGTTCTATCAAAAATTAATAAGTTGAATTTGTGAAGTTGTCAGGTTCTATGTTAGAGTCCCGTGTTCTACTAATACAAGTGGATAGTACTTTCACTGGACTAATTAAATAAAAAAGCCAGCGTCTATGCTGTTGATATCTGTCACATTAAAGCACAGGTGTCAAACTCTGCATGTTTTAGATATTTCCCTCTTCCATGTGATTCAGTTTAACCCTTTAACTCCTGAGAACTAACAAAATAATTGGTAACATGAGCAAAGTAAGACACAAATGGTAGAAAATCAAAGAACAATACTAACATTAAAAAAAAGTAGAAAAATAAACAAAATGAGCAACAAAAAATAATAAATATTTACAAAATCACAAATAATGTGGAAAATTTTGAAAAAAAAAATACGAAAAAAGAAAACTAGTATTGAAATTTGGTCCCAGCAATTAAAATTTTGCCTTTAAAATTTTTTTTAAATAAAATAAAAATACAAATTTTGCTTTTTGGCACCCTTTCCATGCACAAAACTAAAAAGGAAAATAGTTGAATTTTTCTGAATATTTAAAACTAAATCATCCATTCAGAATGCATCAGCGCTGACACATAAAGAGTTAATAATCAGCTCCTCATCAGACTGATAATGATGCAATGGCCTCCAGATGTAATGGAAGAGGGAAACATCTAAAACATGCAGGACACCGGCCCTCGAGGACCACACTTTGACACCCCTGCATTAAAGTATCACTTGGAACCTCAGCGGAGTAGATACTAAAAATTTGGATAGGCTACTATGGGTCCAGGACGTTTTATGTGGTGAAAAAACAGAGATGAATCAAATAGAATAGAGCTGATACTCCTGGAAACATGGTACAAGACAAGACTTCATCACCTGAGAAAAAAAAAAAAAGAACTTGTTCAAGCGTGGATTTCATTTATTTATTCTTTGTGCAAATATTTTAACATTTAAATGTTTGTTCATTTTAATTTATATAAAATGTACTCTTTAGGCTATTTAACATCTGGTTTCAGGGAACACAGGGACCTTTCTGTGACTGACATTGATTTCCACCATGTCATCAGCGTCTCCTGGGAATTCAGTTTGGTTATGGTACGGTGGATTAACGCCATTTCCTGAGGTTCAGTTGTAGACACTGATGGTTGGACCAGGCACAAAATCGGACTTCTACTCTCAGATACAAACTCGTCTCCCCTTCACGCTCTTATATTTCCTTCTCCTCACAGTCCTTTATCCTTTGTCCATCACTTCTTCTCTGCATAACACATCCTGTAACATGTCCCGTTCCTCGTCTGTCATTGTTTCTTGTCCCGACCCTGCTGGTCTGGTATGTGTTTGAAGCGACACTTGTCACCATAGAAACAGCCTGTAGTTCGCCAATAAACACACTCATCTCCATTTACAGGGAGCTTGCGTCTTGCCCTGTAATAACACAGGAAGTGGTGTCATTTCATTCACACAATAACACACTTTCATGAATAAAACATCTATGTGATGAAAATCTGGTTTTCTTATATTCCACTTCTTATATTCTTATACAGTATTTTTTGTGCTGCTTTTTTCATAAATCTCCTACACCAACTTCAGCTCTGCTTATTCAACAAATTTCAGGATGTTCAGTTCAATTAAATTTTATTTCGAGCACACAAAATCATCAAAACATCAATCAATGTGGTCGAAAATGTAAAATCTCTAAATGCCAGTTTAATTATTTGAATTCTGAATTATTTATTATAAAATATCTCACAAAAAAGGAAAGTGATTTTTTTTTTAAAAATACTATAAAATACTATATTTTCTGCACTATAAAGATGCGCTGTCAATGAATGGTTTCTTTTCTTTCTTTCTTTTCCATATATAAAGCACACTGGACTATAAGGCACATGAAATGACACAAAACAGATAAGTCAGTCATTCAAACTTTACTAACACAATAAGTCTCACCTTTGTTCAAACATTCATGAGCATATTCACAATAACTAGCTACTGGTAGTAGCAGTAGGGTTAATACTAGTGCTGGTAGTGGTAGTCCTTGTAGTACTAGTGCTGGTAGTACTAGTTCCAGTAATACTAGTGGTAATAACAGTACTAGTGGTGGTAGTATTTACCCTGTGACAGCTGAGCTCTGCTGTGTCCCTGAGGTGCTGGAGCTGAGTCCACTGCTGGTTCTGTGAACAGAGGGCATGGTCCGTTGGATCCACCGGTCCGGGTACCTCATCACCAGCCTGCTGCTGCCCAGCTCCACCCCCTGAACCACACACAGCTCACAGTTCCAGAACACAGTGACAGTGACCACATCCTACACACCTTCCTTTGTTCATTACCCACCTGTAGCTTCTCCAGAGCGTTGGCAGCCACGCTTGCATTCTGGAAGTTGACAAAGGCACAGAAGCGTTCGTGAAGAACTCTGATGCTCTCTATGTCACCGAACCTGTAACCATGGAAACATCTGTGAGGATACATGAACTAGGGAGAACACAGTAATCCCTCACACTATCGTTGACTCACTACTAACCCTGTCACTACTACTATTCAACTAGTATCTAAATCAGGGATGTCAAATTCACAGCCCGGAGGCCATTTACAGCCTGGAGGATGATATTTTGCAGCCTCCTATTTCACATCAAAGTTTAGTGTTAGTGGAGCTTGCATTTAGTTCTCAAACATTCTTGCCATGCTTTTATTTGATTTCATTTATTCCGATCATTTATTGGCTACCATAGATAGGCTCTTGACAGCAGCATTTGTCGTCAATGGTCGTTAAGCTAGCCATCTACAAAGTATGAACATTAGTCACTTAGTTGAAACATATTCTGAAGTGGACAGAAAATATCTGCCATCACACAGTTCCAATCATGTGTCTGTCAAAACTTGCTGTTGTCTGACATCATTATTGAACTAGACATGCTGAAGAGTTTACAAAATACCAGGAAGTTGAGAGAAAGAAGCAGGTTGCCAATCTTAAAAAAATGTGACGAGGAAATAAGATTCATACAAGAAAGCAAACAAAGGGAATGAAGCAGCAGTTGAAGCAGTGAGATGATTGGTAGGACCAGAAATACATTCAAAGGAGAGTTCATCCAAAAACTACATGGTGCAGCTGCCAGTAAAGTAAAGAAACCTATTTCTTCAACCTGACCCAGACTGGACCTCCAGCGGCCCATGGAAAAGTTAAATTTGCAACCCCTGATCTAAACTATATAAAAAAATTAGCAGTTATTATAACTTAATACTAGCCTAGCCACACTTGACTCCTACCAGCAGCACATGTAATGTGATACAGTAGTAGTCTAGTTACGATCGATTCAACTTTTAGCTAGATTTCCCTGAAAGTGGCCGACGAATCACTGTGAAGTATAGAGTCAGAGGGAGGGTGGACCTAGTGATGTTGCAATGATTCAGAGACAAACAACCGGAAACAGGTAGGGTCAGGGTAAAATGTTGGAGTTGCTGGCGTGACTGAAGTCTTTGAATGCATTCACAGGTTCCACAAGTAGCCAACCCCCACCCCCCACCCCCGTGCCTGCATAATGTAATTGAAGTAATTCGAGCACAATGCATGAGGTATTGTCTGACGTGAACGCTCTCACTAAAAAAAAAAAAAAAAACACTCCCTTGCATAGTACAAAATCTGGAATATTTTATCTGACTCGCGGACATCAGTGAGCCACTATCAATATCACTATCAATATCAGGGAGACTTGGGATGTCTGGAAATGGAAAGAATCACTGTAAATCAATTGGCTTCTTAGAATACGAGTGTGTGAGATTGTAAAAAAAATATATATTTATACATCAATTTCATGGCATTTTCACAATATGTCATTATATAGATTTATCATACAGGGTATGGGAGGGTCTTCACCACACACTCACAGTACATGTATGATAAACTACACAATAACATATTCAGAAAATGCCATGAAATTAATGTTTATGTATTGTTTTTCATGATCACATACCCCATATTATAAGATGACAACTAACTTACAGTGACAGTAGCAGACACACTTTCATTGCTTATTGTCTCCATGTTTGTTGCTGCTGCAGCTTTAAATTTCATAGCAATCCTATTGAATAAAAAAATAAATAAAAAATTGTAATACCACCAGTTGTGTTTACTCATCTGGAGCTTAATGGAGATGTTTATAATGACACCTATCTCTTCTAATTTATTGTCTAAATGTGCATTAACAAGTGTCAGTAATGTGATATAAGTAAATGAGATGATTGTGTGTTTTTAAATTCTGCATAACAATAATGTGTAAATCATGATGAGTCTATGAGTGTAAATCATAACCTAACCTTTAAAAATCTCTCCAATAGATTACATTTGTCCTCTTTCACTCAAACACTTAGAAGTTTTTACATTTTGAAGAGATCCCACAGATGCTTCTCAGTGACTTCTAAAGTAATGTTGCCAACCCACAGAGATCGACAGTTCCTGGAAGAGAAAGCAGGACAAGGACAATATAGAACAATCACAGGAAGAAAAAGAAATTAGCAGAAAAAAAAAAACTACACAAAACACATAGGATAAAAATAGATAATGAATGATGACAATGTCTATTTAGCTTACAATTTCAGCATGCACATATTTAAAGGGGACATATGCAAAATGCACTTTTTAAAGTCTTTACAACACAAATATGTGTTGTCTATGTGTGAGGAGACCTTTAAAGTATGAAAAAACACATCCACTCTCCTTTTTTTTCTGATCCATTTGTTGTTGGAACTGGATGAAAATGCACCGTTTTGGATTTTCTATGCACTTTACATCACATCCACAGATTCATTTGAATACTCCACCCCATCAGCTCAGGTAACCACACCTACTGGTCACCTCTGCTGAAAGATCTGCTATTATTCACTATCGTTAGTGGAGTGACACAGAAGGAGTATGTCGGCAAAAGCTAAATCCATTTCCTGCTCTATTGCTGGCTACACAGACGGACATACATCGCTACATGGACTTCCAGCTCCAGAAGATGAAAGACTGAAATAGATTGAATTTATTTTTTGATGGAAACGTACAAGCTACAGTCCCAAAGAAGACCCTGTTAGTGTGCGCTAACAACTTCACAGCTGACTGTGAACCTGTTAACCTGGGTCAGTACAACAGAAGCCTGGTTCAAAACTCTTCCTTAAACCTGGAGCAGCACCAATTATCAGCAGCGAAAGTGCAGGGGACGGACATGTAAGTATTTTTTTTACCAGTGGAATGTAATTAGTTTTAGAGGCTAGCCTTTGCTAACTAACACATAAACACCCAATAAACTAGCAGTAACTATGTTCAGCAACACCCTATAGTCAGTGTAGTAACAGACTAAAAGGAAATATCAAAGCAACAACATTAACTAACCATGTAGAAAAGTTTTGTTGTGTCGTTGGTTCTTAAATTTATTCGGGACCCTCTTCTTCTTTGGAGTATGAATCTGGCTCAAACATATATGGTCGTACTGCAATGTTTTCAATGGCGGCCATTGTTTAACAAGGGGTCATTGCACCCTATGCAATTGCCGTGATAGCATAATGCTGTTCCCGTGTCAGTACACCCCGCGAAAGAAAAGGGCGGAGTCAACTGTGGCTCATCAAAGCAACAGGCGCTAAAACTGAGCATATTGAAAGGGCCCGTTTTGACAGTTAGAAGAAGCTGCTACATCTTGTCATCAGTGTGATATTTTGACCAAAGCATATCACAGACAGGTCATTGAGACACCAGGGAAGTGTGTTCATTTGTGGAAAATGTGCATGATATGTCCCCTTTAAAAATCCTATAGGCTATACTATTTATGACTCATGTAAGGGAAATAGTGGGTACATGTATCAGTGTAACACTTAAAATAGAGATAAATAGACACCTGGTTGGTAGTTATTGGTTTCATTTTATAACGTACCTACTATGGTCATCCTGAGCTGCATGTTTCATCACTAAAAGCCAAAGGAGACAGAAGTAAACACCATATTATCACAGTGATATCAGAACAATGAAGAGATGAAGAGATGCCCATTAAATATTTTTCTCTCTACATCAACTCAGATATTTTATTTAATATAATATCACATTCAGTTATGATATAAATATTAGATCCTGCCATAAAACCATTCAGTTAAGTGACAAGTGTCACATTGAGTTAGAAGTCTCCTTTATTGTCTAATTAAACTAAATTAAATGAAATTAATGGAATGAAATTTCATTTATATGGTGCCAAATCATTAATAAAGTTATTTCATGACACTTTACATACAGAGCTGGTCAAAACCATACTCTAATATAATTCAATACTAATACAACAACTCCCCTCAAATAACATTAGGCTTGGTTCACACACACGCACAAGAGACTCTGGCATAATGACGAATGAGGAAATATGTCATGTTACACGACAAATCTGGAAGGCTAAGAACCTAGCGGTTTCTTTGGAAGAAGAACACGGTGGATGAAGATGAAATTAAAGTTAATTAATTTAAGAGATTAGCGTGAAAGGATGTAGATATTGTAGCAGATTATGGCCAAGTGTTTAAAAAAGACGAAAGGACACGTACCTTTTCACACTAATCTCTTAAATTAATTAACTTAAATTTCATCTTCATCCACCGTCATCATCTTCCGTCTTATTTTAGTGAACTTCTGTTTTATTGTGGAGTGAATTTGCAGTGTTTCTTTCTTGCAGTTGTTTTGGGAGTTTGCGTGTTTTGGTATTTGCAGCATTTTTCTTTTGCATTCGTTTTGGGGGTTTGTACATTTGTGCTTCTGCTTCCTTTCTGTTATTGCAGCATTTTTCTCTTGCGGTGCGCTTCTGTGGCATTTATTTTATGTGTTTGTGTTTTTGGTTGTGCATCTTTCTTGTGTTTGCAGCTTTCTGTCGATGCAGTGTTTTTGCCTCTGTCGGCCACCGTAGATTCAGGTCAAATGGCAACAAAAAGTCACATTTGGGCCACATTTGCCTGCAGTGTGAACATAGCCTTCGTCATTCCATGTGATTGCATCCTGGAGCAGTGCTGCCCCAGTGTGGACAGAAGCTGTACTGCATCTGTCTCTTACTTTGGGCTTCAGGAGAGGTGATGACGGCCTGAACTGTCCTGAACTTCTCTAGCAGCAGTCGACTATGCTCTTCACCAAAACCCAGCTCCTACAGTAATACAAAAGGAGAACCTTCAAAACACCCCAAAGCAAAGATGTGAGAGGACAAAATGCAAAGATGTGAGAGGACAAAATGCAGCCCTAACAAATTATTCACCAGCATTTTTTTTAATGAAAAAACAAAACAAAATAAATACTACTACTAATAATAATAATAATAATAATAATAATAATAATAATAATAATAATAATAATAATAATAATAATAATAATAATAATAATAATAATAATAATAATAAAACGTGTAATGGTGAGTTTACAGGATGCTGACTGGATTAAGTATTTACGGTGTTCAAGTTATTTCTGTTTAGATCAATGTAAATAAGAACTTAAGAAGCAGTACCGGGGACAACAAATCCCACCCCTTGCATGTATTTCACATATTATAGGTAAATGGGAACATTAAAAAAAAAATCTGAAAAAATTTTCCAAAATGCAATCGCATTTATTCTGGGTTACTGGCAATTGATAAAAAAAAAACAATTTGGAATGAACTAAACCAATGGTTTACTGATAAGGTGTTAACAAACAAACCATCAAACCAAACCAAAAACAATATGCCTTGGATCCCTTTGTGGGGGGTGGGGCTTTAATACATCATATGAAGGCAACAGGACGTCCAGGTCCTCACCACAAGTTGCAGGAGCTGGCAGGTAAAGCGTTTACTGGATGCTTCTTTACAGTTTGAATCCAGTTTCAACACCTGCTCCATGGCCTTTTCTGCCTCACTGTACCGCTGCATATAAAGAACAAAACCAAAACAAATCCATATTTCATTAGTTCACCCACAATTCAATGATGTTGAAATATGTACAATTTGTCTTTCATTTTCACCATTGTTTACTTTAATTAAATATCTTGTAACAATAATAATACATGACCTTGTGATGCCAAATGTGAATTCAAGAATGGAAAATATTATTATATATGCCTTTTTAATTAAAATACTAGTTATGCAGTAAGTACATAAAAAAAAACAGCAATAAAAGCAAAGAAAATAAAGACAGGGAAGAAGAAAAACATAATACATTGTACTACAATGACAAGGAGAAGAAATAAACACATAAATAAAACTTCTGAATGGATAGATAGTGGGATTAACATCATGTAAACATCAAATAAGAGTTTAACACCATCTCAAAGAAGCATTAAACATCTAAGATGACAAATTCATTTTTTTAATTTATGCTTATCTATCTATCTATCTATCTATCTATCTATCTATCTATCTATCTATCTATCTATCTATCTATCTATCTATCTATCTATCTATCTATCTATCTATCTATCTATCTATCTATCTATCTATCTATCTATCTATCTATCTATCTATCTATCTATCTATATCTTCACCCCTAAAAATGAATGAAACTGGTGAATATGTTGCATTTGTGTTTAACATATATTTAAAATATAGTTAATAATACTAATACTAATACTAATACTAATAATAATAATAATAATAATAATAATAATAATAATAATAATAATAATAATAATAATAATAATAATAATAATAATAATAATAATAATAGATTCGATTTCTATAAGTCTTTTCAAGGCACCATTATTCATTCACTCTAACATTGTCACTCTGGTGGTGGTCAATTATGATTGTAGCCACAGCCACAATTTGACTCAGACACAAAGTCGTGTTTTCAATACAAGATTAATTTGCTTTGCTCTCTTGTAAATAAAGTGTTAAGAAAAAAAAAAGAGAGAAACCTTGTACCTTTAACCCCATCAAAGCACAACCCTTGCGGAAGTATCCCTTTGCCCATTCAGGAGCCAGTTGAATGGACCTCTGAGCATCAGTCAAGGCCAACTGGTACTGCTCCAGACACCAGTAACAATAAGAACGATTCCCATAGAACCTGAGAGCAGCCAGAGCAGGGGTTCAAAGTCTGGATGGTTTTTAACTGAAGTGATGATGATTGTTGGAGACCAGTTCACCTGTGGTCCTTAGGGTGGCAGTGGATGGCCTCAGTGAACATGTTGACTGCCCAGCTGTACTGGCCTCGCTCAAACATCTGAATGCCCTGCGCTGAACACCAAACACACACATTCACAACAGTAACACGCTCACACACAATATTAACACATAAAACAAAGTGCATTTTATACTGTTTTTGGTTTAAGCTTCAAAGTTCCTCTCCTATATAATATATTATCTCATCTTCAGATTATATCCTACCTGATTTGCCCTTTCACTTATAATAGCAAAAACACATTTTTGGTGACTTTGACCTATATTCACCACAATTTAATGTGATCTATTCTGGACCACCTCACACCTTTCCTGAAAACTTCATGGAAATTAGTCCAGTAGATTTGTGTAAAGTTGCAGACAGACAGACAAAAAAAACAATACCCCTCTCCCTTTTCAGGGGACAGGGTAATAAAAAAAATATTTAAAAAATATATCTGAAAAAATAGTTTCATTATACAGTTTCCAATCAAGACAGTTATTTAATGTTTGAAGAAAAACTATGAAAATGTTCACTTTCCTGGGTGTCAGGAGGATATAATATATTTTCTATAATTTTCTATCACTGCTTTCACTGCCTGGAACAACCTACAGAAACTGAGCAGGTCTATATTGAAATGTATTTTAAATGAATGGTGTTTTACTATTAAATTGATTGAATTGGGTTCTATTTTGAGACAGTTAAAGGTTATGTCATTAATATTGCTGTCTTCTCCATTGTTATTGAATGGATTATGTGTTGGTTCTATTTTAAAAAATCGCTTTGTTTCAAGCAATTTTTGGAGGGTAGAAAAATGAGTTGAGGTCGAACAACAGAGTTTACTGGTACTTCTGCATACATGACCATGACGCAGTGATGAGAAGAAGAACCCCAGGTTTCATGGTTTCTTTAAGTCCATACTTCACATGTTCTCTCTTTTTTTACACTTTATGTTATTACAGAATTTAATATAAAAAGAATGTTCTTCCCATATACACGACATATAGTCATTGTTTCAGCCTCCAGATATTTTTTTCTTTACATGTGATCTTGGCTAAAACACATTAAGGCCCTTCATTTCGATGTGTTTTCAAGATATTTAACTCATTAACTGACCGTGTCCACATATGCAAAAAATGTACCATCTAAATACAAACAGTGAAACAGACAAAAAACAGAGAAACACAATAATACAATAAGAGCTTCAACACAGTAATCAATATAAAAAAAGTTTGCTTTAAGGAGCGCTACCTGGACTCAAAATAAGTAATAAAAATTAGAGGTGCTCTATTGGATAGGAGAGAACAGCATAAAACAAAGAAAAATTCCAAGGCCCTCTTTAAAAGTGAAAGATAAAAAGCCTTTATTAAACTGGCTTGGTTAAAAATACCTATAAAATCATATAAAAACATATAAAAACCCCAACGCGTTTCGGCACAAATGGCCTTCATCAGGGAGTAAGACTTGTCACAGAAACAGGAAGAGGCATTTAAAAGTAACAGTAATCAATATGTTCAGTTTCAGTTTGTAAGGATTAAATGAAGGAGTATAAATAGGATTCAGTATTCACCTGTCAGAGACTCTCCTCTCCTCTTCATTTCTTCTGTACTCTCCCCCTGCAGTCATAACACACAGATTTTATGAGTTGAATGTACATATTGTTAGCTCAGTTCATCTATTAGAAATTAAATGTAATTAAAAATTAAATTAAATGTACACTAGTATACTTAATTTAAGTCTATTAGTGTATGAGTGTGTGTGTGAATGGGTGAATGTGAGGAATTGTAAAGCGCTTTGGGCACCCACTGGTGTATAATATGCGCTATATAAGTAAAGTCCACTTACCATTTACCATTTAAATGTTTCTGTAAACTCATGAAAAAGGGTTAGCCAGGTTGTGTGTACCTGGCTGCAACTGGATTCATTCTCCTTGTTCTCTCTAGAAATCTGCAGTCCCCGTGTCTTTGGGCCTTTCACTTTGATGTGGCTGGCAGCGTTAGCAACAAATGCACTACTGACATCCCACTCAGGTTCCTGGAATGCCACACAGTAGAAAATAATAATAATCATTTTAAAGCAGAATTAACTGTTTACATGACAGGGGAATTATCGGATTTGGAATTAAGATTAGAATAAACCAGAGTTTATTCGGAATTAAGTTTAATTCGGAATTATCATTTTCAAATGCAATTAGGTCATCTTAAAGTGGAATTAACTTTTATTCAGAATTAAACAGAAACCCTGTTTACCCATGTAAACAGGGTTAATTTTTAGGTATGAACTGACCTCCTCTGAGGTCCTGTAGGGCAGTGGATGGTTTCCTTTGTTCTCTGTTGTCATCAGGTCAGGCTCAGGGATGCTTTTGTTCTTGGAACGAACTGTAATCCAATCCTCCTCTTTGTCCACTTTCAGTTCTTGTTCACTGTCACTCTCTGAAACTCCGCTTGCCACTTCAGCTTCCTGTCAAAAGCAAAGTGGCTTGGATTGGAAATTTCTTTCATGCTACTTTTTAATTACACCTGAATGTGACAACTGTAGTACACAACACTATCCCCCTGGGACTAATAAACTATTCTGATTCTGCTTATTCTACTGTAAGAGGTAGTTGTGATTTTGTGAAATAAAATTAAACCATATTTATTAAGTGCTAGTAAGCGACTTTGACTAATATTATTGTACTAGCACCCTACAGTACTAAACAAAATGTGCAAAGATTATTACGGTCATAATTAAAATACAGCACCTTAATTATTATCTATATGACATGAGGAGGAGGGTATTGAGGAGTGAAACTTTAAGTTACAATATATATATGTGACCCTCCAGCACAAAACCAGTCACATGGGTCAAATTTCAGAAATTAAGATTTTATATTTATCTGAAAGTTTATTAATAATGCTTACGTGACACTAATTCAACCAATCAGAGGCCGTTTTTCAACATCACCCTAGCAACAACAGATTTTGTTTACTGGAGAAGGCTTTGTTCTGAGGCCTCCCATTGGTTCAAATATATAATTACATAGATTTATATTTAAGGGTTGTCTAGAGGGAATCCCAATCTTTCCAACGGTACCAAACATGACAGGGAAATACCTAACGCCAGTGCGAAGGAAAGCTGTGTTTTGAGCTGATTTTTCTTTATTTTAGACTTAATTACTGTCAGTCAGTTGTTGTCCTTCATAAAAGGCATGATTTGAAGCACTTACGGTAGGAATTTCACAAAATGTCATAGAAGTGTTCAGGAGACATTTTACTTTTATTTTATGCATAAACTTCAAATTCTATAATTTTGACCCATATAACGTATTTGAGGCTATAGCTAGAAATACTGCTGTGCAACATCTGACTGGTTCTGTGCTGGAGGGTCACATATATGAAGAATAAAACTTTAGATTGACTAATAAAATAGCAATATTTTATATATATATATATATATATATATATATATATATATATATATATATATATATATATATATATATATATATATATATATAAAATATTCACAAGACCACACATGAATATGGATATTTTAATATTGACCAAATATCCAACGGAGCATAACCTACAAAGTTTGAAATTCCTATTTAAAAGGGTAATATTATTGTTCGGAATATGTATTAGGTAGGAATTCCAAAATTTTTAATTATTACTTTATCATTAAAATCCTGATCCAGCCACTAAAAGCAGCACATTGTAAACAATGCATATTGACATATTTTATTGAATTAATATTTCACCAAGCACAAGTAATAACGAGGCAGTCAGAGACAGCAGACCTCTGCCAAGGCTTGATATGGCATCATATGACGTCAAAATGTGACGTGATCGAGCCATAGGTGTTGATCCATCTGATGTTCGAAGGTGAGACGATGTGAATGGAAAAAAAACACACACCAGATT
Source organism: Siphamia tubifer (assembly GCA_020466265.1). NCBI lineage: Eukaryota > Metazoa > Chordata > Actinopteri > Kurtiformes > Apogonidae > Siphamia > Siphamia tubifer. The sequence goes on along the minus strand of CM035783.1, from coordinate 24,813,588 downwards.
GTATCTTGTCTGAATCCTGAGATATTACCACTGATGTGTTTTAGCTGTTGACCTTTAGTGTGTCTTTGACCTTTGACCTTAATTGCTCAAAATCTAATGGTTGCTTCCTTGACCCATTATTTATCATTTCTGAAAGTTTCATCAAAATCCATTCAGAATTTTTTTAGTAATAGACAGATAGACAAATAAACTGACTCAAATTGAATACCTACTTGGCAGAAGTAATAATAATAATAATAATAATAATAATAATAATAATAATAATAATAATAATAATAATAATAATAATAATAATAATAATAATAATAATAATAATAGATTAGATTTATATAACACTTTTTTGGCCACTCAAAGAACTTCACATTTGTGACCCATTATTCATTAAGTCTTACATGCTCCCTGTGGTGGTGGTAAACCACCAGCTGTAGCCACAGGTGTCCTGGGGCAGACTGACAGAAGCGTCTTGCCCAAGAACACAACAGACTGACTTGGACAGAGCAGGATTCAAACCACCAACCCTTCAGTTACTGGACAACCTGCTCTACCAACTGAGCCATGGCCACCCACACATAACAGAATTCCTACAGTTGACCATTAGAGTATGTAAACAAAGTTGAAGCTTTACTAGCAGAGCTTTGTTCTTTTAAGTATCTGGACTTTCTAACCTCACCTGCTCTGAGGCATCTCCAATCCTCTCCTCTCTCTCCAGGAGTTTCTTGCGTTCCTTCTGCCTCTGAAAGGACAACGTGGATACGATGGGATGACAGTGAGACACAACAGATATGTGTTCTGAACTATCAAGGCATAATTAACGCCATGGACATGAATGCATTCAACCACAATGTAATGTCATTACAGATAGAAGTAAGTATGGGCGCAGCTGTAATGCAGGAAATGCAGAACATATACTATGTACGTTAGAAAGTGTATTATGAAGAGGACAATCCTTGACCTGGATCATAGCTAATGTTATTTTTTTAATACAAGTTAATTTAGCTATGAGCAGATTTCCTCCATCATTGAAGTAGAAACAAGGTTAACTGATACATTAGAAGACACTGATGTTTTCCTGTTGCACTGATGTGGTTGTAAAATGTTTGTGGCTCAAGTCACTTCTCAGAACAGCCACTAATTATAGTGTTAATTTTTTTTTTTTTTTAAATCTGTCTTGTGATAAAATAGAAATTTTTTAAAAAAGGAAGAAAACTTATACGCCTTGAGCTGTGTCCTCATGCCAGTCAGATTTGATTTGTTTTTACTTACTTTCCTTTTAGCTCTCCTTCGCCTCGTTCTTCGTTTTGTTTTCTCCTCATCATCCAAACCTTCTTCATCACTCAGCACAGACTGTTCCAAACATGCACATGCAAACAACAACAAAAAGTAATAAAACGAAAATATACTTATGGAGGATTTTTTAAGGCACCATAATGACCAGATAAAAAAAAACAGCAACATAGAGGACATAAATGGTAAACATGATGTAAAACCATTGTCCACTAAGATGGGATAAGCATCCACTATCACAGTAAAAGACTAGAAAAGCACTCAATCCCAATACATATGTGAAACAAAAAATCCAGATACATATGTGAATTGATTTTTCTCCCACCCCTAGGTCATATCCTTTGTAAAAACATAATAGTGTTAAACTAGAAAAGCACTCTGAGAGCACGAACCTCCCCCAAGGCAGACCTCCCCCCTTCAAATGAAGAGAGCTCCACCAAGGAGGTTATGTTATGCCAGAGTTTGTCTGTCTGTCTGTTAGTTAGCAAGATAACTAAAAAACCCATTGCCGGATTTTGATAACATTTTTCGGATGTGTTGGGAGTGTCACAAGGAACAAATGATTGAATTTTGGTGGTGATCCGGAAGAGATCCTGGATTTTGGATCACTTTGAAATGTATTCTCCATTTACCGCAATGTCAAATTTCAAAGTGATCCAGAATCCAGGATCTCTTCTGGATCACCACTAAAATTCAATCAGTTGTTCCTTGGGACACTCCCAACACATTCTGAAAATAGCAAAATCTGGCCATACGTCTTTGAGTTATCTTGAACCCCCCTGATCACCACCAAAATCTAATCATTTCCAGATCTCCCCATTATGAACCTACCCTGCAAATTTCATTAAGATCCATCCATAACTTTTTGAGTTATCTTGCTAAATAACAGACAGACAAACAGACAGAAACAAACTGGCAAAAACATATCCTCTTTGGCAGAGGTAAATATTCCAAAGGTATCTGCTTAAAGGCACAATCAGATGTTTATGGAGCATTCACAGCTCTGTACCAGTCAACAATGAGCTGATGTCATTGTACAACAAAAGGTAACAAGGAAACTGGAAGTTATTTTAAGTGAACATGAATGCAGTAGTGTTTCAATAATGTTTGTTGTGCGTTTATTTACTTCCTTTACCTGTGACGACTTTGGCACTTTACTTCCATCTTTGGGGCCAGGAGCTCCACCCTGACCCTCCATTGTATCCTCCTCTCCTGGTCCATCTAAAAGGAGACACAAAGACAAACTTATAGATTAAAACCATTTGATTACCACAATGGCCACATTACATGGACAGTCCATGTAGACCAGGGGTGGCTAAAGTGAAGCTGTGGCACAGGTGGCTCCTAGACCCTTTTCAAGTGGCTCCATGTGACAATGTTTTTTGACACAATTAATAATAATAATGGATTTATATAGCACTTTTTTGGTCACTCAAAGCGCTTTACCATGCCATTCCATACCATACCATCTTTATTTATAAAAGCGCTTTCAACAGACACAGATGACACAAAGTGCTGCACACTACAAGACAACAGAAAGGCATAAAACACAAAACGGAGAAAGGAGAACAAGGCAATAAAATAAAAAAAATACAAGTAGAAAGTACATATACAATGAAAAGTACTAAAACTACACAGATTAAAAAAAAAAAAAAAAAAAGATCATACAATAAAATAACTAAAATCAATGAGTCACTGAGTCGAAGGCCAGGGAGTAAAATGTGTTTTAAAATTGTACTCTAGTTAAAAGGTGTGCAGCAGCGTTCTGAACTAGCAGGAGGAATGAGAGCGATGACTGGCTGACTCCAATATACAGTGTGTTACAGTAATCCAGCTGAGATGTAAAGCTGAAAGATGTGATGTAAAACCAAGCTTTACATTAGTGACTCATTCATTCACTCTCACATCCTCCCTCTGGTGGTGGTAAATTACATTTGTAGCCATAGCTGCCCTGGGGCAGACTGACAGAAGTGTGGTTGACAATTCATGCCTACGGCCCCTCTGACCACCACAAAGCCATTCATACACCAGTGTGAGTGGCACTGGAGGCAAGGAGGGTAATATGTTTTGCTAACTAGAACAGCAAGACAGGATTTGAACCGCCAAGCCTTATTGGATGACCTGCTCTACCAACTGAGCCATGGCCGCCACATTTTTGCTCTAATTGTTACAACTATAAAGTCATTCTGATCTTATACAATTGTAATGTATAAGATCTAAACTGTGTATTTCATGACACTGAAGGTATTTATCTGTATTCTCCATTGTAAAGAAAACCTTCACATTACAGTTAGTTTTTGCTGTAAAACACAGTGACAACTGTCGCCATTTTCTTCAGTGTAGTTCTGTAGTTTATTTTTGATTCTGTAAATCGGACACAACGGACGACTACTACTGAGCAGGGTTCGAACCACCAATCCTTCAGTTACTGGACGACCTGCTCTACTAACTGAGTCATGGCTGCACCTAAAAAGGGTTAAAGGGTTAAACTACGGAAGATCAAGCAATAAACAGGGATAGGAGAAGACTGAGGTGTTTTGAGTTGTTTGCGTGTGCACCTATTACACTACCTTGGTACATTTGCTAAAAATAATTACAACATGTGAGGCTACATGCTAAGAGGTGTTAGCATGAGGCTACATGCTAACAGATTCACCAGTTAGCAAAACATAGAAGCTTTAAGTCTGCTTTGACGAAGTGCCATTGAAGTGTGAATGTGTTTGGTTCAGGTGTAGCAAATAAGGCAGTGCTAGGCTAATGCTAATGTTATTTTGCTGTGTGCACACTGTTGTCTGTAAAATGGTCCCAAACATCAAATAATAATTAACTCACTATATTTTAAAATGTACAGAAACAGTCAAGATGAGACGCACCTGTTCTGTAACGTATTTGCAAGTTTGAAAATGGCCATTAGTAATTTATGTCACGTGATTGCCTTTTTGATCAGTATGTTTTTCTCATTGCTGATCAGGCTATTTTTAGGCAATATCGACTGATTATGATCAAAAGCTGATGGATCGGTGCAACACTAATTTTATGAGAGTGAATTGGTCTGAATGTAGAACCTCAACTAAAATGATACATATTTTAGTGTAATTTTTACATTTCACAAATTCGTCCACTGGACCCTTTGGTAGGCTAGATTTGGCCCCAGGGCCGCATATTTGACACCTGTGGTTTAAAAGAGGTTTTTGTAGATAGTTTTGATAATGATAATCTCAAAAGATGTAACAGTACTTTAACTATAAAACTGTAAACTATAAACTTTACTATAAAAATATTTTCACGCAGCTGAATATTCACCTGTTCAATCAGGACATAGCGGTTAGTGATTTGTCAGACTTTCTGATAGCATGCAGACATGAGAAGTAGAGGAAGGAACATTTTAGGATGAATGTTTACGTGGCTCCTAGAGGGAGTATGTGGCAGAGGGAGGAAAAGGGGGAGGGCTGCCTTTCATTCATACCACACCAGAAATACTCCACCGTTCACAGAGCAGGGAGCCATCTGGAAATACACAAATATTTCACTCTCTCTGCATGTATAGATTTACAGCTGAACCAGTTTGAGCCTTGGAGATCACTAAAGGTTTCATCTACCTTTACTAATGTCAGCCATTAGGTCAAATTCAACAGCACTGACGAGTCTCTATTTAAGACAGACCATGTAGGAAAACCACTATTTTAATGTGCTGTGTGAAAACAGTTGGAAAAACAGCCAGGAAATCTAATTCTACCTCATCTGAACTCTTATATTTTGTCTTTCAGATGGTCATAAAAGCTGTTGAGGAAGAAAGTACATAATTCTGAGCTTCCCTTGTGATGGAAGGTCACAAGGTCTTTTATTTGTCTTTAAATAGTCAGAGTTAATGCTATGAATATTACAAGAGGTGCAGACAGTACTATCAACGCCAGATACTCAATTCTATGTGAGTAAACTGTGAGTAATGTAGGTGATGTAAACAAACAGCAGAGCCAATGAAGACATGACAACTACCAGGAAATAAATAAATGCAAAATAAATACAAAATCTATCTACAAGCCACACAATAATTTCAAATTTCTATTCTATTCTATTTTATTTTACCTCTGGTCTTTTAATTTTATTCTTTATTATTTTATATTTGCTGTATACACAGCGACCTGAGGAACTGTGTTTTGTTCAATCATGCCACATGGTTTGAATGATAATAAAGCTGAGTCTAAATCTTAAATCTTTGAACTCAATTATCACAGACTATATTTGTGCTGTAGAGAAATAAGATGTGATTCTAGTCAATTAACTGCATCTGGTTTTCATCCAACACCCTGCCCAACCTTTACAAGAGGTTACTGATATTCTCACAGCAACAGAATAATCAATCAGGAAACTTTTTCAGGTTAGCTTTGTCAAAAATTATGATAGAGCTGCTCTTTTAAACATCATTTCTTATCTTATCAGCCAGCTGCTGCCTCACAACTCACTTGTTCTCACAAGATATTTTCAGCCTCCAAGCCTGGGATGTGACTGCCAGCCAAGACATTCATGGAATGTGACCATGTCTTTACCTTAGCAGGCTTACATAGAGTATTTGATGTATTAAAAGACTCTTAAAAGTGTGTGAATCCAAGTTGATGATAAAATAAAAAAGTCTGATTCACAGTGTGTGTAGAGTGCAGGCTCAGGCCAACATTATTCCCCCTAAACATTTTTGAAATGCAAGGAGACGGTGCTGTCCAGGAATAGACCATCCAGTAGAACCTTCTGGAATGAGCAGAAACTGAATCTCTTTGGCATTAAGAGCTACAGCAGCACCTAACCCAAAGGCAGGAGACGATGCAGGAGGATGTTTGATGTAAAATCAATACAAACCCAGCTGCTCTGCCAGTTCTACTTTAAGTATGATCAGTGTGCAGTGTTCCTGCTCTCACAACGGAAGGAAGCCTGGGCTAATGTAGATGGAACATGTGCAGACTCTCATGTAACATCAGGATATAAACAGCTCTGGGACTCACCAGTAGTCCAGACTGAACACACCTGTTGGTGATGAAAGGGTCAGATTATTCATTTAATAACACTGGGGGAAACAATTTTTGCTGAGTTAGGTCTGAGAGCTGCATGCAGAATCAAAAACTGATTGACCTCCTTCACCCACTTTCTCTGCTAATAGTGAAACAGATGGAGTGTTCAGTCTGGGTGGGGCTTTTGCTTGGATAACCCACAGACAAATAAATGCAGAACTCTTGGTGAATTAATTAAACTGGTGCCATCATAATACATAGTAAACACTTATTCACAATCATCCATTATAATATTATCATAATATTCATAATAAACTACATTTTAAATATGGAGTCAATGAGTTGAAATAGAAGTTGATATGAAATTACCACAATTCCTCAAATAATAATCAAGGTATGGACCAGACTACAAATTGCAGCAGGTTAATATTTGTATTTTATTTTATTTTATTAAAAAAAAATAAATTGTGTGTGTGTGTGTGTGTGTGTGTGGGGTAATCCATAGAGGGATAATATTTGCTATAGACAAAGACACAAGCTGTGACATAAAAATAATCAGGCTTTTATTTGTTAAAAAAAAGGTTTTAGAGACGAAATGCTATAATATGTAACTTGTCTGTTTTCTATTTTTGTAAAGCAGTGTGCATTGATCTGCAAATGAATTTTTCTCCATAAATAAATCTGTTTTGCCTTGTCTAGGTTTAACATATTTTAACAAAGCAATACATTGTATCTGACATTAAAATTCTGTAAAAGGAGGGAAAAACATAATGAAAGAACTCAGTGTAACTAACCATGCCTTTCCGTTTGATATGAAAACCACCTGTGGAGAGGTGCAGACCTCCAGCCAGCCATTACAGACTGGCCTTGACAGCCTCCTCCTTCTCTTAACGCATCCAATAACAGGCTATATACTAACATCCCTTCACTACTGGAATTCACCCACTGAGTTGGATTTCAGCTGCAATGGGAAAACACGTAGTAACATGAGCAGTAGTAGTGGAAATTACAGAACATTATCTGAATTAATGAAAGGTAATGACCCCATTTACATGATAATAAAAATCTGATGATTGTTCATAATCAGAAAATCATAATAATCAGATATGATGCATTTATACTGACTTCAGAAAGGCTGATTCAGACATTTAGTCCATTACCAGATTTCTTGGAATGTACATATGCACATAGCAGTAGTAGACTCAAGTTTGCTGTTATTACCTCCACCAAGGGTGTATTCAATTCAGGTCTGTTTGTCCGTCTGTCTGTCAGGATTACACAAAAAGTTCTGTACGGATTTTGATGAAACTTTCATGAATGAAAGATAATGGGTCAAGGAAGAAGAATTTAGATTTTGAACCATGAAGGTCAAAGGTCAAGGTCGCAATAAACGTCAACAGCTGATATCTCAGGATTCAGACAATATAGAATCTTGTGGTTTTTTTGCATTGACATGGTCTCACCTTCAAACATCAGATGAGTCAACAACTATGGCTCCATCACGTTATGGTTTGACGTCATATCAAGCCTTGACAGAGGTCTGCTGTCTCTGACTGCCTTGTTGTCTTTTAATTCACATTTGATTACATAACTTTGTTCTGTACAACTTTTTTTTACACATGTGCAGATGTGTAAATTATCAGATATACATGCAGGAAGACGTCAGTGTATTGGGGATTAATCCAGGTGAGTTAATCCAATTTTTCAATACAGTAATCAGGTATTATCTAATAAAATATATCAGATTATACCGTTTACATGATAACTAATCGCTTGATAACTCCAGAAATTGGATAATGATCAAAGTATCGGTGCACATATTGATAGAAATATTCTGTAAGACAAAAGACAAGAGTTGCTGGATAATTTCTTGTGGTCCAACTAAAGCAAAAAATAAATTTAAAAGGAAAAAACACTGTTCATTTAACCATACTAATCTGTCAAATTGTTTCTATAATGTCCCATTAGAGAGATTTCTAATATGGTGTTTTGATCCAAAAATAGTCTAAAAATGTACAAATATAAGAGACATCGAATGAGAAAACTTGAAAATGTTTAAAATTTGCTTAAAATTCCCTTTTAAGTATCTGTCTAACCCCAATGCAGAGCCCAAACTAACATGTCTAATTAGTTGTAACATTTTTACAATTATGCATAACATTCCCTGTAAAGAGTCGTTATTACCCGATTCATTATAGTCCAAAAGCTGAAAAATCCCCATAAGGACTCCCCATTCATGGCTCGTGTTATGTATGGCCCAATTATACAACACTTTTTTTGTAATAAATAAATACATGTTGCTCTCTGCAGCAATACTAATGCTATTCACCAAAGCCACTGCTCATAGGAGATAATGCCCCTTAAAAATGACAAAGATTTAGAGGAATAAAAATTCTGCTGTTAACCCCCTACTTTTAATATCTAGTCTTCAACATTTGGTTTGTGTAACTAAGGAATCTATGCTATATAGAAATATAAAATGTATGTCTGTAGCTTTAACAGAATTATCAGGGTAGCCGTTGCAATTTTAGTAATTTTTAAATATAAATTGTTTAATTTTTGAAGGTCTCAGAGGGGGAGTCCCAGAACTCGACCCCCATCTTCCGACCTCTGCCTGGTTTTTCCTGGTTTTTTCGAGCAATGACTCATAACAGTGTAAACAATAGCCACAAAAAGGTGAGATGGTGATCACACCTTTTTTCCACCACTGACTGATCTCCACAGCTAAGCCAAAGGAGGCTGGACTTTTACACAGTAGACCTGTGGAAGGAATCAAAGGGGAAATGTATTGTGCCCTGAATCAATTTCCCTCTAACCTTACTGTCCACAGGAAAATAATGAAAAGACAGATACAGCTGCTTTTGGGCATATAGAGAGCAAACTGGAATGCTAAAAAAAAAATTTTGTTCTTCGCTTGCACCATAGTTGCCCTGATAAGTGAGGAAGAAGAATTCTGGAACCTAATTGTGTATTTCTAGTCAAAAATCCAGAAGTTGTGAAAAAGGTCTATTTAAGCTGCACACAATAACAAAACATAACACCTTTAAATGCATATATTGAATATATACACCTGACTTTGTCAATATGTCAGATAAGTACAACTGTATATGTCATCTCTGCTGCTTCATTATCACATAAAAGTCACTTCACAACCACACAGTGAAGCAACACCATTAGCAACACGAGTTAGGTTTTTTTTTTTTTAACACTAGTACAGCTCCTACATACTATTTAATTTTTTTTGGGCAACATTTAATAATATAATTCCCTGTAGCTGTTTTCATCTGCTTCTGTGAAAATAAAATAATTATAGTTCCATATAGTTCTATAAAACTAAATGGCCTTGGACCCAAATACATCCTAGACCTACTGGTTCCCTATGAAGCATCCAGAGCCCTGAGGTCATCAGGAACAGGTTTACTGTGTGTTCCAAAGATAAGAACGAAACAAAGTGAGGCATCATTCTGTTACTCTGCTCCTCAACTGTGGAACAAACTACCTGGATACCTGAGGTCTGCTCAAACTGTCAGTTCATTTAAATCCGGCCTAAAAACATTATTGTTCACTGGAGCTTTTACTTAGATTATTATTTGCTTTAAAATGTTTTTATGTCTTGATTTTAAGTGTCTTTTAATGCATCTTTATCATTTTAATTTTCTTCTGTTTCTGTTTTTGTGTAAAGCACCTTGAGTTGTCTTATACATGAAATGTGCTATACAAATAAATTAGCCTTGCCTTGCCATAGTGTGAAAAAGACAAAGAGCGTTTGATGTTAAAACCATTCATCTTAGTCCTTTCAGTTAATTTCTGATTCACTGGGGAGAATTTTTACATTTAGTTTTTTAGAGGGACAGTGCATATTAATAAAGCCAATATGTATGAATACGAAAGATTATATAACCAAGGCTAATTTCCATCTTTGGTTCCTATATAAATACAAAATACAATGCAATGTACTCATTAAACAGACAAAACATATTATACATTTATGCTACAATACACATGACATACATATACACATGTACACCATTTCAGACTGACAATTTGTAATTTGTTTCAGATGGCTATAAACACCTTTGGAAAATACTGGGAAATAAAACATAAACATGATATGAAACCTATTATTTGTACTAAAACCCTCACTATCTTTGCACTCACACTCACACAAACCAGAAGATAATTCCCTTTTGTTACTACAGTACACAACAATAGCATTATGAGTCTAACCACTACAGTTTCCTCTCTGTCTGTCTCATTATCTAGATTATTTGAAGGAACAGAGCACTCAAGGCTAATGAGCATCAGTTGCACTGTATTGTCTGCCCCTCCCCTCCTTGGCCTTGTATGTTTATTACCTCCGCCAAGGAGGTATTAAATTTGGGTACATTTGTCTGTCTCTCTGTCAATTTGTCTGTCTGTCTGTCTGTCAGCAGGATTACGCAAAATATTCTGAACGGATTTTAATGAAACTTTCAGGAACGATAGATAATGGGTCAAGGGAGGACTCGTTAGATTTTCAGGTCAAAGGTGAATGCCACACTAAAGGTCAACAGCTAAAACACACAGGTGGTAATATCTCAGGATTCAGACAAGATAGAATCTCACGTTTTTGTTTTGTTTTTTTCATTCACATCATCTCACCTTTGGAAATCAGATGGGTCTACACTATGGCTCAATCAGGTCAAGTTTTGACATCATATGACGCCATATCAAGGAAGTCTGCTTCTCTGACTCCTCTGTTAACTCTTGTATTATGTTGAAAATGAATTACATTGATTATTTTATGGGACATTTTGACTTGCACTGTATAAATCCATTCAAAGCAGTAAAAAACTACAACAAAAACAGGTTAATCTAATAACTACTTTATTTTAGATGATATAAACATTTAGAAAGGAGACATGCTAAACATTTTTTTTTTTATTTATTATTTCAACACTGTATTTAAGAACTAGTTTGTTCAAGTCTTTTCCTCTTCACAAACACATTTTCTTTCATTTTTCTTTCTTTTCATTTACACGTGTTTCCACTGGATCCCCCTCCAGGTAACTTTACAGTCTACACCTGCTTATTCTAAAATACAATCAAAATACAGGAGATCATGAAGACATGTTTATTTTGGATCTGAAAAGGTAATTACCCACATTAAAGTATCTGGGTCAAAGTGAGCCCTGACATCATCTCTGTATACAAACTCTGCACAGATGTTCCACTACACACCAGTGTTCACAATTTACTCGTCAGTTCATAATCCTAGAAAAGCAAAAGTCATGAGAAATAAAGAAAAGATAACTAGTATTTTGGTCAACAAATGAAATGGGTCAAATTGACCCTTAACATAATATGAGGGTTAAACCCCACATTAAAACACATGAACACAAACAAATACAGAATGGAACAAAGATAAAGTATAGATGCCCTATATGAAGAGGTCTAACCTACGGATCCTCAAAGGACATTGCTTCAATACGACACACACTAAGGTCTTTTGTGGTTACCCATGTATGTACTGTACTTAACTCTGAAATAGTGATGCTCAGACAGATAGGTAGATTCTATCGGTATCTTTTGAAATGTTTCCTATTGAACAAACAGTTACATTTCTCTGAATATTTAAAATAAATCATACAAAGCACTCATCACAGACACGCCAGGGGTTAAAGGGTTAACAGTAAAACAGAGGAGCACAGGAAATGTTCAAGGACATGAGGACTAAGAAACTTCAGATGAAATGGGTGGAAAGTAGAAATAATCCTTATTAACATTGGAGAGAATATTAATGACAGGAAGAGCAGTTCGTATAGATGATGTAGGCGTTTCTCTGACCAGAAACTGAAAGGAAAAAAATAAAATAAAATCACTGCCAGAGGCTTCGCACTCGAACCAAAACGAGTCCAACTGGTGACTTTTCTGTGTTTTAAAGATGCTGATGTACTTTTTTATTAATCATTTACTTTTGTGTTATTTTATTTTTTCTCACCACTTTTTTTAGGAACGCTAAGTTTATATAAGAAAATGTACAAAAGCCACTAAACTCATTCTTGTGTCTTTACAACAACATTTCCTAATAGAAGAGAATAGAAGTATTTTATTGATGCCATAACAAAATAACAACAAAAAAGATGTGGGGGCTGTGGATTTCACATCTTAAGTGAATACACCTTTTAATACCAATACTATACAAAAAAAAAAAAATAGAACAGGGCATTACACTACAGATACTGTAGGTACAGTATCTCACACAGCAAGAATAACTTGAAACCCAATGAACACAACACTACAGCCACACCTGAACACCACCTCAAACACAATCAGCAATAGTCATTGAATAAACCAACAACAAAAACATGCAAATGTACATAAAATACTGCCACAACCAGGAAATGTTCATCCTGTTTTAATCCTGTATCTTTTATTTTGGTAGTAGTTTGTTTCTCTGCTTCTGCCAACTGTTCCTGTTCATCTAATTGTCTGTCCTTCAAAGTCTGTAATTAATTAAAATCCTGATATTATTATTATTATTATTATTATTATTATTATTATTATTATTATTATTATTATTATTATTATTATTATTATTATTATTATTATTATTATTATTATTATTATTATTATTATTATGGCTCACTATAGGACCTAAATTCTGGATAATTATTGTCTGTAAAATGTAAAGTATCAGCCAGTCTTGCATCAGAATCAGCCTGTTGCATTAGCCAGTATGCTCTTTTTTCTCTGCTATTATTTACTAACAGGGAGAGTTCATGACACCTCTTGTGTCCTTGGAGATACTGTTACCTGTTCTACCTCATCTTGGTGTTTATTTTAGAAAGAACTGGCTTTAAGAATTAATTGCACTGAGCACTTTGTTTGGTTTTTAAGTAATGTAATGTAAGTTTTATTATGTGAAATGTTAACTTTATCTGCTCTACTTTACCTTTCTCATTTTTACAAGTGGTGTAAGATTATTGTTAGATCAATAAATGTTTGTTTAAAAAAAACAACAACATGATTTTCTGAAATTTGTTATCATTTGACAGAGAAAAAAAAAAAGTCAGTATCGGCTCCAGATATCGGCTGACAAATGTTGGCATCCTACATCAGTAATCGTCTAAGGCCAATGTAAAACAAAAAAAACAATATCGACTCCAAAAATAAGTCATATCTGTCAGTCACTAGTTGACACCAAAATAAAGCTCCCAGCTCCTTATAAAGTTATCTTTCAACAGAGCTGCTCATAAAGAGTGAGTTGTAGTCAAACCAGTTTCTAAGCATTCTTTGGCCATTAGTAAACAATCTATTTGCCAGTCAAATGCTCATGGGTTGGGTTTATAAGAAGCTGCGAGGCTCATCTATATATGCCTCCAACAGACCTTTACTCTTATCTGTGTGTAGGACATAAAAAGACATGTAAAATAGATGTTGAATCTTAATGATTTTTCCCTTGTTCAAAAAAGCAATGAATAAATAAATAAATAAATAATGTTAACCTCTGAGGACCTGGTGTCCACATATGTGGACTCCACATTTTCTGATGTCTAGGCCACAATACCACATTTTGTTACAAGGGCCTAGTGTCCACTTACGAGGACATTATACTGACACCACACGATGTAGAGCAGTGGTCCCCAACCCCCGGGCCGCGGACTGGTACGGGTCTGTGGATCAATTGGTACTGGGCCGCTGGCCGCCTAATAATTCATTCATTCGTTCATTATTTCTCTTGCATTTATTATCCGAGTCTGAACAATCTTTTATTTTGAAAAATGACCAGATTCTCTCTGTTGCATCTCTGTCACTTGAATAATAATATATACAAATGCTGTTGATCTTCAGTACAAAACCACCACAAAAAGAGGCAGAATTGAGCAAATCAAATTAAATTGGACAGTCAAATTGGTGCAGTAGTGAAGTCCAGTTTTTTTTCCACCTCAGGCAGTTGGCAAAGGTGAAACCCTTCCTGTCTGGGCAGGACTTTCAAACAGTAATCCATGACTTCATTACATCTCGGCTGGATTTCTGTAACGCACTGTACATTGGAGTCATCCAGTCATCGCTCTTATGCCTCCAGCTAGTTCAGAACGCTGCTGCACGTCTTTTAACTGGAGCACAGAAACAAGAACACATACAGTAACTCCCATTCTGACCTGGCTCCACTGGCTACCTGTGGATTTTAGAAATGACTTTAAAATTCTTACAGTTGGTTTTAGATCCTTACTTCTCTGAGCTGCTCCACCAGTACACTCCCACCTGGACTCTAAGGTCATGTGACCAGTTACTGTTGGACACGAAGACATCTAACCGGAAGCTCAGAGGAGAGAGAACCTTTTCCGTTGCTGCACTGACCTTGTGGAATAAACTGCCTTTGCATGTCAGACAGACATATATACTGTCTAATTTTAAAACTCATCTTAAAACACATTTTTACTCCCTGGCATTCGACTCAGTGACTCATTGATTTTAGTTCTTTTATCGTACGATATTTTTTTTATCTGTGCAGTTTTAGTAGTTTTTATTGTATTTTTAGATTTATTTTATTGCCTTGTTCTCCTTTCTCTGTTTTGTGATTTATGCCTTTCTGTTGTCTGTCGTATGCAATGCAAGTTTATGTATCATTAATGTTGAAAAGATGGGAATATTTTCAGAACCAAGCTTTGGGAAGGTCCTGAGCACTAATACTTAAAGATTTTATTTTCATATGAAATACTTATCAAAACAAAGCTCTTACATGGTGGTACTCCAACACGTTTGTTTTTATGAAACAAACGTTTATATGTGTCATTTACACATATAAAATAACAAAATATTTGTGTCTGAATGTCTACAGTTGCAGCATCACCAGGTTCATGGACAGAATTTTGTAAGTCATTGTATTAGTACAGTATTTTGTCTTAAATTATAAATAACTGAGTCAGTATACAAACAATTGGCTCATTTTAACATGTTAAGGAACATTTTTCTTAGTTGACAACATTGGCATTTCTTTGTATGAATGACAAGTATTACAATATTATTGTTATCAAAATGTTGTACATCCACACCACATATCGTAAATGTTGCCAGTATCGTGTAGCCCTAGTATTGTGCATTAATCTCTTCCAACATTGGTTGGGAGAGATTATTGTAATCAGTGTGTGTGTCTGCAGAGACATATCATACTATAACTCAATGAATACTTGAGATATCACCATGAAATTACATGGGCATATACATATAGCTAGTGTGCATCAGATACAATTATCCATTTGAGTAAAGGTCAAAGGTCAAGGTCGTATTTAGCAGAAAGGTCAAAATCACATTAATGGCTCTAATTCAAGACCAGGTTGTCAGAGAAACTGGAGATTGGCACAAAGTAGTGGCGAGATTAGGCATTCTCTGAATACTTGTATAGTTATGTTTTTTCCTCAACTACATTATCAATTACACACAGAATAAGAAAATAATAATACAGTTATTAACCACACCCTGCCTCACTTCAGAAAACATGTGTGATCTCACGCGTTTTACTTGTTGACTATTTTTTAGAATGGTTCTTTTTTTGCTTTGAATTCTGAGCAACTGAACAGTTTTAAACAAACAAACAAAAAAGACAAGCCAGGTCATTATAACTTAACGAAAACAAAATTTTTGTATTATGGCTTTGGTGTTATAATGCTGTACCTAATCAGGTTTTAACTGCAGAAAATATTGTTATATTAAAGAAAATGCATACATAGGAAAAAAAATAAAAGTTTCTTGATATAAACTATGTTTATTCATATAATATGCTCTATATGACTGCCATTTCAATTCGTTGCTCTTCACTCAAATGCATTCTTTGGATTGTCTTAAATATAAAGAAATGCATTAGAACCATATATATATTATGTCTCCTATGTATGGAGATTTATCCTGTAAGAGTTGTGAAATCTCTAATATCTTAATACTTATTCCCCCACTACCTACATTTTATTTGGCTAATTTTCGCTGCTGCCCTTTACTGGAATTAACAAATAAAGTTACACATTTACAGACATATACGGACACAAAATTAACATGTACTGTCCATACCATATTTTCAAAAAATAATTTTAAAATGCCTTTTTTCATTAGAGCTTGCAGTTTTAGATAGAAGTTTGGATTTAATCTGGCAGTGGCTGTTAAATTAAAAATAGAAATTACTGCTTAATTCCCAAAGCGACCTGCAGAAGTTGTCACAGTTGGACTCACCGCTTCCGAAACCCAGCAGCCGACGGATGTCTCTGGTGAACTTCATCAGCTGTTACCGTCCAACATTATCCACACACACAATAAACTGTCTTCAAACGACCACGGCCTCAAGACAGTACGGGTTTAGTCGTCATTTACCGCTGACATGCTGTCATTGAAGCTTTGGGAGCGGTGAGTTACTCTGACGATCCTCCTCTGCTTGTTCACTCACAGAACGTCAATCAAACTTACGGACGCTATGATGGGTGGGACTTCCTGTAAGGGCTTTCCACAATAAAACAAATACGAGATGATAGCGAAGGTTTCCGGTTGTGACTTCAATCTAATATTAAACGGAGCTACTTCCCTTAAAGGTGTAGGAATTTTGTTTCCATTTAACTCCTGAGACTTTAACAGTTCCACAGTAAAAAAAAAAAAAAGAATAAAATAAGCAACAAAATTAAAGTACTGCCAAAGTGAACAATAAAAATGAATAATAAACTAACAAAATAATAAGTAACTAAACAAAGTAAGACTCAAACGGAACAAAATTGAAGGAATAATAAAATCTAAAACAAAAAAAATTAAAAACAAAGAAAATAAGCAACAAAATGAACAGAAACATAAAATTGTATAATATAAATATTAAAAAAAACAAAACAAAGAAAGACAGAAACTAGTATTGTAATTTGTTTCCAGGAGTTTTGTTATGGCTCAGTGTCAGCCCCTAAATAATGTTTATGTTGTTGTGTTGTGCTTTGGTGGATGCTCTACCCATCACCAAAAAGTGCAATACCACATTCCATGATGGGGAATGAAGTTAAAAACAGGAACAACACTTTTACTAACTTCAGTCCCTGGATATTCTCCATAACTAATAATAACTTCTAATCCACTTTTGTTTTTTTTTTTCCCTTTATCATTTAACCACATTTTGCATTAAGATGAAGATGGGCAGTAACATGACTAATTTGTTTTAGACTTGCAGCCACACATCCATGCAAACATTGAACAAGTCACATAGAAAACAAGTTAAAATAACAAATATAATCAGGAAAATATGATCAGGAGAAACATCCACATTTAGATATTACTGGCCCCATGTAATTAAATTCACATTTAATGAGTGTAACAAGATCAGCTTCTTATGTGTAAGGTCATTTTGAAGCTTGTTCCATGTACAGGAGGTACCAACGGCTGATTATTGCAGTTCAATATAGATTTTGGTATAAATAGTGAGAACTAATCCAGTGAATGAGGAACCGGAACTAGATAAATGACCCTACATATAGACCTAGAAACAAGTGGCACCCAACATAACCTGGCCCCCCTTGCACACATATTACCTGATTTGCTCTATATCTTGTTGCGAAAACAAATTTTTAGTGACTGTGACCTTGACCTTTGACCTACATTCACGAAAAATAAATGAGCTCTATTCTGGACCACCTCGCAACTTCCTTAAAATTTTCATAGAAATTGGTCTAGGAATGTGTGTGTAAACTATAATATATTATAAAATATTAGATGGGAGGCTTTTGTGTATTAATACAATATACATTTATAATACAATAACCAGTATACACAATAAATCTCACATGAAAGAAACAGGTGTCATTTCAATAATTAGTCATAATTGGTCATATTTTGTTTTGCCCCCCCCCCCCCCCCCTCGGAATTTATAATAAAAATGTGTAAAGTGGTGGTTGTGGTTCTTAACCGTCTTTCTGTTTTAGAATTAACATCATGAGCAACCGATGGATCAAAGTATTGATAGAGGAAAAAAAATCCCGCAATCTCTTGGCACGAACCTCTGTGTAATACTGATAGGCAGGTAGATTAACCAATGGCAGAAAGTAACAATTGTAATTTGGACCAATCCGCCGTCGTCTCGGTCTAAGTAGGCGGGACTTTAGCGGAGGTGTTGGGTAGTTTAGCGGCCATTGATGTGCTTTATTTTCAAGAGGACGGACCGTGATTCTTTCTTCATTTTGGCGATTTCGTGGAGTTTTCTGTGAATAGAAACCATGGTGTCACACTCACTGGCTCTACCGATGATCTGCTTCACTACGTTATGGGGGCTGGTGGGGGTCGTGGCCCCTTTCCTAGTGCCC
Source organism: Siphamia tubifer (assembly GCA_020466265.1). Taxonomy (NCBI): domain Eukaryota; kingdom Metazoa; phylum Chordata; class Actinopteri; order Kurtiformes; family Apogonidae; genus Siphamia; species Siphamia tubifer. The sequence goes on along the minus strand of CM035783.1, from coordinate 24,795,005 downwards.
AAAGGACCAAACCGGGGGTAGGTGGACTGGATGTTGTTAGCATGTTAGCTCCAGTTAATGGTCACAATACTGTCCAACGGGATAGTATGGTATAGTTTATAGGTCTGATGTAAATGTCAGTTCTGTAGTTGGTTGTGCGGAGTGTTTTTGTGTACGTGTTTGGGTCCAGGTGATGGAGGCCCTGAGCCGTGTGTGCGTATATCCTCTATCTGTCCGTCCTCCCATCCATCTGTGATTCGCAGGAAGGTTAAACAGGCAAATGACAGGTGTTAGATCATGAGTCCAATTTAGGATATATATATATATATATATATATATATATATATATATATATATATATATATATAAAGAGATATTCATACATACATATTCCTATTAATTTTATTTAACGCCGACATGCTGAAGTCATTCATCTGTCATGGTTTACTGAAGATGTAACCACACTTTCAAAATAAGGGCATTTAATTGTTTGCATATAAGTTCTCCAAAGACGTATGAGAATGAGTGGATAAATGTAAAATCTTATTCAGTTAAATAAAGGTATAAAAAAAAAGAAAAGGAAAAACTATGAAATTACACAGTTCGCCATAATGATTTGCAATTATGAGAAACTATGCTACTAAAGACTTAGTCACATAGCAATATGACTATGTGCTTTTCATTATGATTTAATGTTTTTTTTTATAATAACTAAAAAAAATTTTTATCTCAAAAGGACTTCGTATGTCTTGGTGTGCCAACTTCTAAGATGACATTCATTTTTGCAATCATTTGATATGTTAGAATATATTTATATATTCATGGTTTATTCAGTAAGAATACGTTCTCATCCTGTTTGATGGAAAAGGCATAATAGGTAACATAACACATAACAGCAATCCTATATCAGCATAATAGTGTTTGTGATTAATGTTAACTTGCCTTTACAGAGGAGAGAAAAAAAAATAGACAATCATATCTGACTACAGTTGGGAAGAAATATAGCAAAATATTTCATTGCTCATTACACCGATTACAGGGTTGCCATGAAAACAAACAAAATTAGACATGAGTACAAGTTTGTGGCTGTATCCACAGGGATTTACCACCTCATGAAAGTGGTGAAGTTCAGAGCAGATTTCAGTTGAGTGAGTTCCAGAGTTTAGTGATGTCTGAGCTGAGGATGCTTTACAGAACACAGGTTTTGTTCCTGCAGCTTCACGGTTTATGAAAGTCAGACATTCAGCGCCATTTAACCATTTTAGTAGTAGCTTTATCTAATTAAAACTAATAGAAATCTGCAAATCTTAACATCTTATATTTGCTTAAAAATGACTCCTTTTTTCTTTTCCAAAAACAGCCAAAGTCTTATGTGCATACTATAGATCTGAGTGTAGATCATATGGCTGGAGACCAGGTAGTCAAATCACATGACACATGTGAGAATATCATTGAGTCTCTAAATACAGCAAGACACAGTAAAGTTTTCTAACTTTCATTTTGGAGGCATTTTGGTTGTAAGCCAGTCTTAATGTACGAATGATAACATAAGGCATTATTTTAAGCCATTTTTTTTCCTGGACCACTTTATCACATCCCTGTCTTGAGCCTCATTATTTCTATCTTTTCTTGGTCTAAGAGGACTCTTGAATTGTCCAGGATCAGTCTAGTCCTGTTAACATCATTATTGTTGTTACTGTAGGGCATGCCATCCTCACTCCTAATACTGTATCTTTCTGTAATATCTGGCCACTATAATACCCTTATGGCGTATCTAGTCTGGCCTTGCTCTTTTATTTTTATTTATTTTTATTTTTTTATATTGAAATGTCTTTTTTAAACTTTATTTTGTGACTGTAATGGGCAATAAGGATAAAAAATGTGTTAAAGATTTCTTGTAATTTAAGTGATAACAATTATGGTGGTTGTTTTTTCTTGTACTCGATAAATACAGGACCTATTTGATAACTTTCTAGTGGCATTTTTTATTTGACTTCCTTTTTCAGTTACACATCTTTGAGGGTGATACATCTGCAGATATTTCGGCCCTGTCCACACAGCAACATTTTTGATTGAATCCGATGCAGTTTGTTATCGTTTCAGCCTCACATCCACACAGCAACAGTCTTTTGGGTGCACCAAAACAATCTATGTTGAGAAGGGGTTCCAGAGTGGGCAGATCTGGCAACAGTGTTGTTGCGTTGCTGTGTGAATGAATAAAATGGAGTGAAATGCTTCTACATCATAACCACATGACCAGAACAAATAGCAGCTGTGCGCAACATTCATTCATTCATTCAACCAACAGTATGAGCAGCAGAGACGTCTACACATGCCTTCTTGTTGATTATTTCCGGGGTGTATTTGGCACCGGTATAAGCCAGTATGCACATGCACTTTACTTCTTCTATTGTTCTGGGGTATCCGGTGGGACTGTCTTACAGTGCACCTAGAGGTGTGGCATGTATATTGCATGGTTTTCAGCACGGGTTTCGTTGCCAGGTTTAGGCAATACGTTACTGACCCGTTCCCAGTATGGACGTTATATCTTTTCTATTTGGTACAAAACGAAACCTTGTTGCGTTGTTGTGTGGACGGGGCCTTAATTTAGTTACTGTATAAGGAGTATATTTTCCAAATAGATTTAAGCAGCTGTGCATTTGGCTGGTTTAAGTTGTAGATGAGTTAAGGCATGAACATAAATAAGCAATGTCTTAACTTTGTTAACCGATGATGGTTTGACCAATGGTTGACCGCATCAATGTTGTCTGGTCATAATTTTCTGCCATCTGTTAAAAAAAAAAAAAATAAACAAAAAAAAACAGCCAGAATTTGTCATTACACTGCACAAGCTGACAGGCATGGTTACACTAGGGTTGTGTACTGTGCCCAGGCCGGATTGCCCCTAAAGTCTGGATACGAAAGCCAGCATGACCACCATCGAACTGGTCCTGGGCGCGGCACAGATCCCCAGTTTGGCCTGGGTGGAAGAGGTGGGGCTGGGCCTGGCTTGATTGGCCATGCATGCGCGCGAGAACGAGACACATGAGATGTAACAGTGATGTAATCACCAACAATGACGTATAAAGCAAGTGACTATATATGTTTCCATACAACAACTAGAGCGGTGCCTCGTACAGTGGAATAATCCAGAATTCGGGGAGGGCTGACTACTTTGCAGATAACTTGGGAAAAAAACAGAAGAGTGTCATCGAGGTGGCTCTCCATCACACTACTGAACCGTTCACACAAACAACAATCGCTTTACGATGACATATACTTCGGAGGCAACCGGGCCTGAGCGTGGATGGATTAGGGTATGGTGACCGGGGGACGGGGGAGGGGGAATAATCAGGTTTCGGCGCAGCCTGGATCAACTGGTCTTAGTGTGACCGTGGCTATAAAGAAGAAGCTTTGTGATCTCTCCACAGCACATCTTTAAAAATGATGAATTTGAACATTAGCAATACAAGATGGAATTTATTAATAGCAAACGCAGAACTCAATTAATCTATGTGGTGCAAATATTTTGTACCAGTTTAGAATGTTTGCTCAAAATGTAAATAAAACACAAAGCTGGCGTGAGACTTGGGACAGCAAGTTGCCACCATGAAAACCAAAACGCAGAATGAGAATTGTAACATTTTTGGGGTAAACGGTGGATGAGTTGTGTTATCCGTCTGACAGACCTACTTAACATGACATGACGAGTGGGCTACGGCCAAAGGAGTTTGTGCAGTAGTGACGCTGGCTGGTGGATATCAGTAAAGTTTTTTTCCATGATATTTAGCAGCAGAATTTCCTGTTAAGATTGAATGTTTTCTCTATGTGTGACACTTTAAAATGAACTTTTAACATAACATCACTTGACCTCGCAGTGTGACTCATGTTTAAAAAGCTAAGTGACTGCGTAAATGGCTGTTTGTGTGTGTGTGAGCGCCGGCTAACCAAGTGTTTTCTTTTCTCGGTGGCCGACTTCAACCGGTTATGAGGCTCAGTGATCGGTCATGATTTTTAATAAATATCGCCATCCCTAGTCTTAAAGTATATTACAAATGAAAAATCTGATGTCACTCTGTTGAAATGTAATGATGTATGAAGTTTCATTACCAAAAAATATGAATATATTGATAAACACCTTGTTACACTGAGACTTGATGGAACTGGGTACTGTCAATATGGAATGTTTTATTTGAATGAAATGACAATATGTGTTTTTTTTTTTTCTTGTTGTTACTGAATCCGTCTGTTTTTTTTTCTCAGAGTGATCGTCACCAGTCTAATCCTCACAGCCATTTGCTGCTACCTGTTGTGAGTAGAAACTTTCTTCTTTTTCTGTGGTGTGAACCAGCTTCTGACTGATTGTCAATGTGCTCTGATTCTGATCGAATCAAGTTTTTACTCAATGAAACCAGTGAATATTATCTCAGATAGATAGATAGAGAGATAATTATAAATAATGCACATAAACTGTGTTACAGGTGTTTCTTTTTGGGTGTGTTGATTGTAAATATTGCACATTGAGCAGAAATCTCATTCTACGTTTAGCTTTGTTGTTGATTTTTTTTCAAGGTTTAAATGAGCATGCATATTTATTTCTCATTCCCTTTTCTTCAGGTACAACAAGAACATACATGAAATATCTGCACAGCCTTAAAAGACAGAAAAAAAGGAAATAGATGTTTTATACAACTTGTTGCTGTTTTACCCAATTTAAAATGGTTCTTTTATTATCTTAAGTTGCTATGCGCAACTGAGGATGTTCCAAAAACCCCAAGGATTTAGAATAGATGCACCTAACTTACTCTTACAAAGCTATTTTCACAATACATCATTTTTGGACCCCAAAGCATGAATTCCAGCCAGCCAGTCAGATGATTAGTTTGATGCTGCCAGAGCAACTTGCCAGGGCTCTGTTTCACAAAGCAGGTGTAATGAAAAGAAAAACTATGAATCTGTTAACTGTGAAAATGCCTTATTTTGGGGTCAACAGACTGAAGAGTTTTCATTAAAGCTGCTTTTTGAAATGGGCCCCAGGTTTGCCATTAATGTGACCACTGCAGTCTCCAGCATTGTTATGCACTATAGAAAATGAATGAATGGTTACATCTGGTATAGTGCTTATAGTGTTTAGAAGGGTTACAAATTAAAGAAAAAATCTGATTGGACAGATTAATTTCAGTTTTCCCATTTATAGGAATCAACAACATTAACTGTCACTGTCACCAGATCTTAGTGTAAGTAAATAACTATGGGAGGGTGTGATGTCATCGTCTTGTTGGATAAAAACTGGGATTGCACTAATTTTATTTACATTTTATTTAAGTTAATTAAATATTAAAATCAGGTTAAAATCCAATTTAAAAAGTAGCCACTAAGTCACAAAACCACCTTTTGCTTTGTCTATTACATCACCTTCTAGACTATTTTTGTCTTTTTGCATGTTTTCTGAACAATTTACATCCACGAGTAACTCGTTTTTGTTTCTTTAAGTTTCCCTCAGGACTGTAAACCCTCCTTTGAACTTAAAGAATTCATGATTTGATATTATAATTATCATCAATGCTTAGTTTAAAGAATATAAAGTATTTTCTGCTTTCTTTCCTCTTCTGTGACTGTAAACTGAGTATCACAACCACTTCAGGCTTTGGGAAACAAGTTTTCACAGTTTTCTAAAACAATTTTAGATAAAACTGCTAGTCAATAAAATCTGAGCCGACATATCACACAATGGGACTGCACTCTAATGCATTCACCTGTGTGGATGAAAGCAAAGCCAAATCGAGACCAAATGCTTGGATAGGTGATACTTACCTGCATGCAGTATTGTCATTCCACCACTAGGAGGAGCCACAGTTCCTTCAGAGTAGAAAGAACCTCAGAACCCTTTTAGAGAAATCCCCCATCATACAATTTCAGTCAAAAAATATTCAGGAATGGTCATAGAGAAGGAAAAATGTATCATGTCCATGTATTCACTGGATTCTTTTGTGCAGGATACGCACAATTATGTAGCGATGACTGACGATTTTTTTTTTTTAGTCCTTCCTACATGCTCTTTGGTTCTCGCTTCTTGTGTTTTGTATGCATGTTAAAATACTCATGCTTTTACTTTCATAGCCATTTCTGTGTTCATAAATAAAGCATGAATTAGCACACTGCTTTAATTTGCCGAATATAAAAGGGCTTCTGTAAATGGTGTTAGTACACGGACACAGACAGTGGCCACACAACAGGATACAAGCCTCAATAGAGCAATCGGCTTTATTTTATCTGTGGGGGGAAAAAAAAAACACCTCTGGATCTGTGTGCGGATTGTATTAAAAATACAATACAATTTTAATGCTTTTAACATAGAAACGATACTGTTCTCACATATAAACTGTAGGTTTTGTTACTTGTATCATATTCATCCATGTATTTATTTTAAAATTACTCCTGTGCATTTGACACATGTTCATATTCATATGGAAAGCATTCAGTGCTACGCTCATTATTATTATATTTTACTATTTTATTATTATGATTTTTTAAAAATATGCTTTCTGTTGCCTTATTCCAAAATAGGGTTGTTTTTGCCTAAAAGCTATATACACAGTATCTCAAAATGACAAAAAAAAAAAGCAATCTCTGAAAATCTCTTTTGTTGGGGAAAAAAAAGGACATTCAGAGTTGTCCCATAACCACTACTTTGATATCTGGGTTATGTTTAGGGTCAAGGTCCTTTTCTATGAAAGATGAATATTTGTGCCAGTCTGAGGTGCCGAGTATCTGGAGCACACTGTAAACCCGAATAAGTTAGCAGAACTCAAAAAATGTAAGGTAATCGTTTGCCTCAATTATTTTAATTTGATGAAGATAAAAAATAAACTTTCAAGAACTTAAAATTTAGATGCTTATTAAAGTATACTTTAATTAAAACATTACTTATTAACTTATTATTCTAAGGTTCTGTCAGTCCTACTGGGAGACTAAGTCAGGGTTCAGTGTCTTTGTCCAAGGACACTTGGACATGTGGACAGACAGAGCCGGGACGCGAACCTCTGACCCTTCAGTCATTGGACGACCTGCTCTACCAACTGAACCACAGCCGCCCCTGAATAAAATTACTGTGTTTTGTGATTGCCATTTTTTTGGTGTGATAGATATTGGTGAAATTGTATTTCAACATCTACATCAGTTAAGTTTATTTTTTTCAATCATCTTTATTTGAAACCATAGAAATAACAGTAAAATATCATTCTCAGCATTTAATGACTTAGTTCCACTAAGTTGTACCTCATAGGTAGTTTTATGTTCACTTATATCTCCAATAGTTCCCCATAATAAAAAAATATATTAGTTGGAAGTACTTAAAAAGAAGAATATAGTAACTTAATACATTTGAGTTAGAAGTACGACTTCTGAAACTTTGATTATTCACAACTTAATATATTTAAATCATTCTGAACATGCAGGTTATCATTTTATATGTAAAAGACTTATGAAAAGTTTTATGTAAATAATGATTGATTGGTTGATTCACGGATTGATCATAAAGGATGTCTCTGTATGTTACTGCATTTATCTCTCCCTCCACCCTGACTAGTTTCCCAGTTCCTGCTGTTAAAACATCCCTATAGCCACAGATACTGCCCCCATCATGCTTCATTGTAGGGAAGGTGTTGGGGAAGAGTATCTACAGTCATGGTGGTGGTAGCATCATGCACTGCCCACCAACCTCAATGTGCATTTTAATGATGAGGGGCTTCTGTCTGACCACTCCCATATACAAGCCTGATTAGACTGCTGAAGAAATTGTTTTCTTTCTGGGCGGTTTGAGTGGAGATTCAGGAAGAAGTTTCAGTGCTGCAGGAATGTTTGTGAACACTTCACCATATCTGTGTCTTTATATATGTAATCCTGTCTTTCAGTTCTACAGACAGTTCCTTAGACTTCATGCTTTGGTGTGTGCTGTGACATGTATTGTCAACTATCCACCTTATATGGACATGGATGTGTCCTTCAAAATCATGCACAATCAACTGAAATTAACACAGATGGACTCCAGTCAAACATCTGAAGCATGATGAGTGAAGAATAGGATGGACCTGACTTCCATTTTGAAACATCCCATTGAGCACATATGTCGAACTCAGGCCTGTGAGCCACATCTGGCCCGCAGTGTAATTTTGTTTGGCCCATGACATCATATGAAATGTACATTAGGGCTAGCTCACCAGCCCGCTGCATGCATCACTAATATTACAAGTCCCAGAATGCTTTGCTAGTATGTTGGTGCGTAGTCAAGACCGGCAAGTACCCCTCCCCTCCTGTGCACTGTACAGCAACAATTCGTCTGGGTCAGTTTTGAGCTGTGCTCCTGCTCCAGCTCCAGTCCATACATACCTCATCAAGTATCCTCCAACACTTTTACAGAACTGTCGTAGGTCATACTTATCTGGCTAATATCACATTTTCTCGTGATTTATATTGGTGACAAAATAGTTTTCCAGTAAACTCTACATCCTAATATGGCTAATATAACTCGCTAAACTCTGGATTTGTTTCTTGTACTAGTGCTCCAGCGTCTGAGAGCATATGATTCATGCAGGTGTACGAACAGAAGGGGGGAGGGACAAATGGCTATTGAGTTTGATAGACATATCAGCATCTAATCATTTTGAGTTTGCACAAAATGGTTGGATGATATATTTTTTTCCAGTCTTGTGCATTCATACATGTATTAGCATTTTTAATTATTTGGATGTAATCAGGGTGTGAAGAGGAGTTTAAGAAATATAGTAAAAAAAAAAAAAAAAAATGCTTGCACACCACCTTAAACGGTCATTAACAACCATGCTATCGGTCACTTCAGGCAAATAAATTCCACCCCTCCACAAAACGGACCAAACAGAATATAGACAGATGGGAGGCAGATTATCTGTGCAGAAATATAAAGGACAAACCTGTTTGTCTTTTTTGCAGAGATAACGTGGCTGTAACAAAAGAATATAACATAAGAAGACACTATGAAACAAAACAAGTTTTTCAATAAATATTGAATTTGTCCAGTGACTCTCGCTGTTTTTGATTTTGGCCCAGTATGAATTTGAATTTGACACCCCTGACATAAAGTGCCACATTATCTTCTCATTGAAGTGACAAGGTTGACAGTTATGGTTTGTGGAATGTTATTCCACTCCTCTTCGAGTGAATCCTTGACTGTCTACAAAGCTTGTTCACAGTATTGACAAAGTTTTCCTAGAAATGTTCTTGAATTTTTGAAGTGTTAAAAATGTACCTTTTACTTATAATGGTCCATATTTTGATGAGTTATTACATGGAAATGGTTAAAGATATCAATATTATTACTATTGAGCATTGATGGGAAGTCATACACAGAGCTCTGCCCAGACAGTCGTATAGAGGGATGACACCTCCTTGCAATAATCTGAGTCCCTCCTTACCCCCTCCGGTATCATGCTAGCAAACCTTCGTGAGTGCCTTCAGCCAAATTAAAGGGCTGTCATTGGTGAAAATACTGAGGTTATGCCAGCATTTAAAAGGTCACCTTCCACACAATATTTTCCATAAAGACCTCCAGCTGATGCAAATCATGAACAAATGCTAAGCCTACACTAAGAACACAGACAATCTTAACTGTAAAATCTGAAATATAAAGTTGTCATAGACCTAACCCTAACCCCGTTTCCCATCTCTCCTCAGCTGGTTGATAGCCATTCTCGCCCAGACCAACCCTCTATTCGGTCCTCAGCTGAAGAATGAAACTATATGGTACCTGCGCTATTTCTGGGAATAAATCTGGTGAGTTGATGTAAACCTCAGCAGACGACTGTGTCTTTACCCATGGACATGACCCTTGACATCTGACTCCCTTACACATTGAGCTGAATTGATGCCCCTGCATTATTTTTCTCTTTCATGTTCTGGTAACACACCTTAACCTTCCACTGTGTTCAGGGATGCCCTTGGCTCTAAAATTTAGTCTAAACACAGTTATTGTTTTAACATTATAATTTTCAACCATTTTCTTAAATGCTTTGATAACATTTTCAAGTTTTATTTTGTAGAGGGAATCAATTTTAGTTTGTTTAAAAATTTTAGATTAGTTATTATGACACTTGTTTTTTTTTAATCCGAAAAAAAACTAGGGGAAAATGCCTGTCATCAAATGTCATAAGAAAATGATTAAAGAGATACTAAAACCTGTGATTAAAACCATATATCTAAACATATTGTACTGTGATTGTAATGAAACACATGAGTGCTGTTATTAATGCACATATAGATCTCAATAAATATGTCAAAAACTGCATGTTAGTTTGCAGATTTCTGTTTGAGAATCTCTATGTGCCTTTTAACCACCATGGTGCAGAATGGTACTTTTAGAATTGTTTAAGTATGACTCTTACCTTATGAAAAGAAAATCAGTATTTCCACCTCCAGTCAGAGGGGTTCAGTCCACCAGTCCAATCTGATTCTGCTAAACCTTATTCATAGTGTGACAGGTCAAGCTGATGTTTTTTCACTTCTTCATTAATTCATCATAATTTGTCTGTGATTGACATTTGCAATGTTGGTAGGTTTGAGAGCACTCCAGGTTTTACTTGCAATTTGTTTTATTCTTTGTTGCATAATTTTGTTTTTGTTTAGCTATTTTTCACTAAACATATTTAGTTTTTGCTTGTAGTTTTAGTTTTACTCCTAGTGTTTATTAATTGTTGCTTATAGAATTATTACAGACATTTAACAATGACAATTAGTACATAGGAGAGCTGGGGAAGTATTTATGGCTGGTACTCGTACCATGGGTATGTAAGGGGTTTAAGCCAGGAGTGACAAACTTAGGACCAATGTCCTGCATATTTTAAATATTTCCCTCTTCCATCACACTTGGAAGCTATTTCATCATTATCTGCCTTTTGCAGAACTAGGTGATGAGCTGATCATTAATTGAACCAGGTGTCCTGAATGGGGGAAATGGAAAAAAATGCAGGACACCGGCCCTTGAGGACTGGAGTTTAATACTTGTGTTTTAAGTAGTCTTTTGAGTCCCTTATTTTTGGCTGTTTTGAAGGGAATCCTATCTTTTGCCAGGTAAAAATTCTCTTTTTCCTTTGCATCTTTTCCACCATTTGCTGCTCTTTCCATAAAGAGAGCCTTTACTAAATGCTTGCATTAAAGCTGTTTGCTTTTGTTTAGCACTACATGTTGTCTCTGGCTGCGGCGTGGCTGGTTTTAGGAGTTTAGCTCTCAGCATACTGTTTGGGATTCTGTCTCAGGTGATTGAACAGGTTCATAGCGTTGACATCTAACATGTGAACTGTGTCTGTGCAAATGACTGCGCTTTGTCATTTGGACAAAAGCCAAATGAATTCCATACAATGGAAGTGGAGTTCTATTTAGGAAACAACTCGTCCCCTTTCTTGTCAGCCATGAGTCCCGCTACACAACATGGAATCCATGTGATGTGAACATAAACTAGTGTAATACATCTTTCGTCAACATGTAACTACATCCAGAGCTGTTGAATACTCTACGGTTCTGACTTCTATGGCCCTGTTCTGACTGCTGCGATCTCTCTTTGTCAAATCGTTTATACATTCTAATCCTTCATGATTTAATATCATTATATCCAGGGCTCTAGAGTGCGACCAAATTTCTCAAAAATGTGAGAGAAAAAATTGAGGTCGCACCGGTGTGACCAGCCCTTGGGGAAAAAAATGTCTGCAACTCTACAAGTCAAAAAGGGACGGGACTCACTATTTGCATGCCAGTTCATGCAGATGGGTTTGGGTTGAGATGAGATGAGAGCCAAGAGTTGTGAAAGTTGCTGAGTACGTTCTAGTAATGTTCTAGTTAATTGTAAAATCAGCTGGAGAGAAACAAAGTGGACCGAGTGCTGAGTTTTACAACCCCGATACCTTTGGGCCCTGGTCCGTTAACAGCCCTGGTACACATTCTGGTCTAGTTCGTCTGGACTCATGCCAGCCAGACAAGCCACGATACCATATGTTCACGGTGCCACCCATGGACCAGACCAATGCGATCAACCCAGATCAGACCAACCACGGACCTGGACGCACGCACAGCGATCAGGACTCAGACCCCAATGCACCGGACACTCACCAGGACTACCAATAGAGAATAATGGCAAACCTCTGAGTCCATTCAGAGGTGGCTATGACCAGTAGGTGGGGTGGGGTATTCAAATTTATGCATGTGACGTACGAAGCATAGAAAGTTCAAAATGAAGTGTTTTCATCCTCTTCCAACAATAAATGGATCAAGAGAAAAGGAGAGTGGATGGATTTTTTTCATACTTTAAGAGTCTCCTCACACACAGACATGTTGTTACATCAGATATTTTTTAGTTGTGGGATTACAAGGTGGCTCACACTTAGAACAGAAATGAGAGGTACTTAAAGTGCTTTCACATTTACATTATCAGCGAATCAAATGTCTGTAATGTGAGGGGGTTTTAAAAGGGAGACCAAAACAAAGCTAAATGACTAGTGAGTGTTGGATCTGTAGTCGTCATGGAGACTTAAGTCCACAGTAATGTCACTGTGTTGGTGAAGACATTCAGCTCTACATGGTGACAGGGCATCAGTGTTGTGTTCATAAGTTGTTAAACTGCCTCCAAGTGAACAGTGAGGTGACAGATCCTGAAGTACAAGACACATTTCCTCTAAAGGACAATAAAGTCAATTCTGATTCTGCGAGAGTCATTTAATGCAGGTTTAAAGCTAAAGTGCATGTTTGAGAGGAAAAAGTGTCCATATTTAGCACCCTGCGTTTGATAAATTGCATTGAAATTCCACACAAAGTGCTGAGTTATGTATCTAGATTGACTGTGATTTGAGCCACAATGTTTTGTGCTATTTGATTACCACACCACACACAGAGGATGAAATTGCATTAGAACATGTATTCCAAAAAGAGTAAAGAAGGAACAGAAACACAAAGACAAGAGTGAGAAAGGTTTTACTTTTGTTTCTTTCCTCTGGCTGCTTGGCACCAACCACTTGTGCTCTAGATCAAAAACCGTTCTGTTTTGCTCTCTCAGTGGAAGGAAAATCCCTTAGTTAAAGGCTGCCACAAACCGAACTGCCTACAGTGACAGTGACAGAAGTGGCATTCAGGCGTGAATATTTATCAACTCCAAGACGAAATGAGCTGGATTAAAAGTGCACTTACGTAAGGCGGTTTTACCCCTGAGCCCCCGATGTTCCTTTCACTGTTTTGAAGGGGACGTTTGATTGTCTCCACAGTAAATAGAAATAGTCCAGATAATGAAGGTGTGAGAGAAACCGAATCCATGCATTGAGATGTATTTTACAACCTGGAATATGAGTAACTACTCGGCTACAGTTATAGAATGCAGTTAACACTTGGAGAGGATATATTAGAATGCCTCTATCCATCATGGTTTTTGGATGGAGATGCAATGATATTTTCCAACTTTTTTCATTTCCAGTGCAAACACCAATTCCCAAGCTTTAATTAAAAGCCAATATAAACTACTAACCTAATACCAGTACTTAATGAATGAGCTCTGAGCATCAGTGTTTGGAAGGAACTGGCATCATTCTGAAATGTGTATAGTGACATCACTGGCTACATGACTTCAAAATAGAATGTAGTAAATACATATGCACACACATAAAGGAGAGATGTTTGTTGATATCAGCCAATATTGGTATAAAGTAAGCTACTTCAGAGGTGTAAATGAATTTGTATATTTCAGCCTATTTTGTGTACAGTATATTTTGTATCCTTGTCCCATTTTTATTGACAAGACATAGAAAACAGAGAAAGAGATTTGATTTGATTTGAATGATTTATTTCTAACATGTGCAAAGTGCAACAATAATCAATACAGCAATAATAATAATAACAATGACATGTCCGAAAAGGAGTAGGATGAAGCATAAGAAAAACGTGTAGTAGTTTTGCATTCAATGACAGTAAAATGGTTCTAAAAAGTTGTTACGGCTCCAGCTTTATCACTGTGTAGCATCACAAGTTCCTCCATCAACATTCTGTAAAAGGACTTAGCCGCTCATTCCTGGGTCTTCTTTATTACATTATTTATATTGCATTATTTCATTACGTGGTTTTTTTCAGTTGGTGAATGCAAGCACTCAAGTTTACGAGCATATGTTATTGTAAAGCCTGTGTGTATATGCCATTAATGGTGCCTTTCTATATCTGAACACTAGGCTAATCCATCATCACACCATCAGAGAGGCAGGTTTTTTTAACTGAGTGCTGATAACCATTTTTGTCCAGAGAATGCAATGTCCATGATTTCCAAAAAGAATATTCCCATTTCAATTTATCTGACATCAGAACAGTTTTTGTCTCGGGAAGACTGTGGTGTCTCTGGATCATGTTTACATATGGCTTCTTCTTTGCATTATAGAGCATTAATCTTCATTTGTGGATGGTGTTCAGACAGTAAAGTGTCCCTGAGCCTGTGAAGAATTATGTCTGGTTTTAATGCAGTTTCAAACTAAGGACCTGAAGGTCGTGAACACTGAGTATTGCTTTTTGAGTTTGTCTCTTGAGCACAGAGATTTCTTCAAATTCTCACATTTGATGTAGATCAGGGGTCTCCAACCTATTCCACAAAGGGCCGGTGTGGCTGCAGGTTTTTGTTGAAACCAAGCAGCAACACACCAGACTTCAATCAATTAATCAACTGATCTCAGTCTGCAGAGAGTCAATTGGTCAAACTGTGAACTCTTGGTTGGTTGGAACAAAAACCTGCAGCCACACCGGCCCTTTGTGGAATAGGTTGGAGACCCCTGATGTAGATCATGAGACATTCAATTTGCAATTTCACACAGAGCAGTGTTTTTCAACCTTAGAGTTGTGACCCCACATGGATTTGCCTTGAATTCCAATGCGGTGACCTGAATGAAAAGAAACATTTTACTTACTAATAAAAGTGTTTTAATAATTCAATATATATTTCATTATAATTGAAATGTCAAACACTTTTGCAAATAAAAATTACATTCAAATAAAATGCAGGATGTAATATTAAGAAGGCATATTGATTGACCCAAGCACGTGACTTTGAGATGTTTTATTGTGGTTTATTTAAGATTGCAATTTTTTTAAATTCCTGCAATAGAAAAAAAAATGACTCAGGGGTATATAACAGCTATGTGGTGCCGACACAAATGGTCAAACAGATTAGTGGTCAACACACAACATACCTTTCAGTATTATCCTTCTTGTAGCCAAAATAATTCCACAGAACTGATGTTGGTTTTCTTTTTGGCACCAAGCCTTGATTTTGGGTGTTTTTTTTTTTCTTCTTCTTCTTCATTGCTCACTTTTCAGTCCTGTTACCAGTGACTCAGTCCAAACTGGTTCAGAATGATTGTGATATGGCAGTGTGTATCAGGTACTATTGAAATTAAATGAGAAAATGTTGAGCTGATTTGTTTCCTACATTTCAGTTCCTGCAATGTGACTATTGTGCAGATGTACATTGCAATGTCGATGTTCAAACAATATATTGTGCATCTCTGTTTAAGATGCTGCACCTCTTTCATAATTCAGTTTGAGTTATTCTTTATTCAGTATTAACTGTCAGCCTTGCAAATACAAGCTTTGACTGACTGTACATATCTTAATCAAGGACAATTAACTTCTCCTATTGTGTAATATTCTACATCTGGCTTTTCCACCTCCGTCCATAATAATATACATTATATAGACTAAATGCCATCTAAAGGTAAAGTTTATTTGCAACATAGTACAGCAAACTATCACATGATCCAAAAAAGTGTTTTACAAAAAATTATCTCTGTTTTGAAGGTCTGGGGTCACCAGAAATGTATGATGTTAAAATGGGGTCACAATGATGTAGATGCTAGATGTCAACAAATCCGTTTTACTTGTCCATATGACAACGCAATGGCACCATTGCCAGATCTTTCGGCTCTGGAATCTATTCTCAAAAGAGATCAGCCATGTGGACGCAAGACCAAAGCCATAACAAACTTTATCCGATTCACTCGAAACTGTTACTGTGTGGACTCGGCCTAAATGATCATAGTGGCTGAAAACCACAAAGACTGGTTTCTTGAGAAGAAAAACTAAGAAGGTGAATAGCAAACCTGGTGACAACAGAGGAGGGTTTATTAATAAAGATACTAATGTAAAAAAAATAGAACATAGAATTGGAAACTAATTCAGAAGGGTAGTTGTTGTAAATATGTTGATAGTTTTTCAGTAACTCACACAGTCACTCTTTGAAAAGTTCTGCCATTCATGGAAATGATTCTGTTCAAATCTTATGATTGACACTGCACCGTATTCTCAGTCTGGGTACAGACAGAGACAGAATTACATACATAATGTATACAGAGAATGGACAGACCACTTGTCCATATCCATCTGCGTCTTTAAGGTAAAGTGTAAATGAGCCTTTATTTGAACTTGATCAGAGTTCTATCTAAGCCAAACTGGCTCTGCGTCCAGCTCCAACCAATTGCATTAGAATTCTGTAAGTCAAACACGGGTTCTCCAAAAACGAGACATAATTTGAAAATGACAAATAAGCCAAGCCGCATTACATGCTTGTATTGAACGACTAAGGGTGTACCGATCAGTATGATGTGTACTGGTGCACCCCAAGTTGTACATTTAAGCATTTGATGTTTTTATAAAAATTAATGCATTGTGATTTTTAGGCTTGAGAGGCCTTGAGCTATTCTGACAGCGCTTCGTCCAGTGTCACCATCGTTTTCATCGTTGTTGTCTTTATTGCCTCCTTCAAACTAGGAAATTATGGACGGACCAATCAGGATCACTGGCCGTGATTTTAACAGTTATGACATGAGGAAGAGTCTCTACACAGCAGCTTTGAAAAACATGCCGGCTAATATGAAGGAGAACGAATTCTGCTCCAATTCTGCAATTTCAACGGTGTTGTTGAAACTACCGCATATTGATTCTTTAAAAAGTGAACGGAGAACAGTTTTGAAAGAATTTATTGGTGGCAAGGATGTTGTGGCTCTTCTCCCAACTGGGTATGGTAGGGGCTCTCATCTACATTACATGCTGCTTTCAATTTGATTCGTTGAAGTAGTACATCATTCAAAATGACAAGCAGCTGGTTTCTCCAATCAGGGTGAATGATTTTGATTGACAATCCCGCCTGAGCAAAGAGAAGCTAATAGTGCTTTCCCAAATGTAAGATACAAGCAGCCATGCAAAGCATCCATACATCTCGATGTGAGTCATCTTCTGGGACGAAATCACCAATCAGATTTTTTGACAGGACAATTTTTACACATTTTGTGCAGTTTTCACAAATTTAGATTCTTAAAAGTTTAAAATTCAAGCATCTAACATTTTTTGAAATATTAAAAATTTGCCTTTACTGACAGCGGGCCATATTTTAATGGTTTATAACATGGAAATGATTAGAGACATTAATATAGTGACAATTGAGCACTGATAGGAAGCCAAATGTGAACCATATTTAAATTAGAGTTCTTTTCCAGTGAAAGTACCACCACCCACTCTAACATAAGGACAGAACCAGACAACTTCACAGCTTTAGCCTGGTACTAATTCTTGATAGAAAATGCCAGTGAGATGCATGGCCATAGGTTCTATCTTTATGGCTTGTACTTGACTTTCTAACTGTCTTGAGTTGAAATAGTACACTGCTCCTCTGCTGGCAGTAGACTAATGTAGAAAACTTCAGCTAACAGCAGCAGGTAGACTGGAGTGATCTGAGCATTCACTGTGGAATTTAACCGCGTAATCTCAGAATTATCACAAAATACGAGTATCTTCAATTTAATAACAATATTTTTTTATTTGTATAGCGCTTTTCATGGCACTCAGACACTTTACATTAAGTACAATAAAAGCCAACTACAATAAAAACAAACAATGGAAAGCAGAACACTTACACATTAAAAACAGAAATATGCAATAGCCATAGTCAACATAAAGGATGAGGTTACAAAGAACAGCCTTCATGTTTAGTTGACTACTCGAATTTACACATTATTGTTTTCACCTTTTTCACCCCTTTCATTCAATTCCTGCAACTGCTTAAATGGGATATTGAACACATCCTCCAGCAGAAATCAGTACAATCAGGAGCTTCTCAGCTGGGAAAGTGTATGTGGAGGAAAATAAAGGGAACTGGTATACACAAATAATTCAGCTCTTAATGGTGCAAACAATGGATTTGTTTGCACCATTAAAAGCTCCCACTCCCTTTCATTTCCTCCAAGGTACAAACTGCCTTTTGGTGCCACTTCTATTTTAAGAGAAGTAGTGAAGACAACATGTTCTACGATAGAACTATAAATTAACACTGTTTTACTCTTGCCTTTTTTCTTTTTACTTGTTTGAACAAAAACAAGTACAGGTCAAGACCCAAGATTATTCCATCTTTTTGTCAAGTTTTGTGGTATTTCTATACACATAAATTTTAGATTGTCAATTTACACTCAGTGTGACTTTTGGTTTATTTTACTGTAGGCAGCAGTAGTGTGTACATACCACATTTATTCACTTGCAATAATAATGTACCACAATGTTGAAGTAAGTCAAAGTAACAAACTATGTTGCTGTCTTAGTTTGAATAATTTCACATAGTTGCTCCCAAAACTTTCAGTTTTAAGTCCCATCATTTTTTTTGTCTCTCTTTAGGGCCAATATTTATAACTATAAATGACTTGACATAATATCTGCATTTTATTGAACCATCAGTAGTTGAGTTTCCATTACAGCAGGGGTCAGCAACCCAAAAAGGTGGAAGAGCCAAATTGGTATGTCCTGAGCTACAAAAAAAATGTATATCCTTATATAAGACTTATAATGAAGGCAACACATGCTGTATGTATCTACATTAGCTATATTAGCGTACTATCAAATGACTAAGTTGGCTACAAATACATAATGAGCCTTCATGATTAAATGTTTATTTTCCCTGCAGCGCATCCTGTAGGGAATGACGCACCACGTGACCACTCTGTTGTACAATGGCGCCTCAAGTTTAACTTCATTACAGTATTAATGAATTATGTTTCATTGCTCTGATGAAATGAAAGAAATCCAATAAAGAAATCAGATTTTTGATGTTATTTTTATTTTGAGGATTAAAAAAAACAACAAAATAGAACGTGCATAACGTGCCCCAACAAACAGAGTGCAATAAAACACAGCCTGCATTTATATAAATAAAACAGCAACCTTTTGAAAAGGTAAAGTATATAAAATCAAATGAATACTGTACAGTTTAAGTTTGATTTCTGTGCAAATGCCAAGCAAGTCAGTGCAAGGGTAAAACACAGCAGCATCCTCTTCTCTTTTGGCACACAACCAACACAGCTATCCTTTGACCTGAGCAACAGAACACGATAATATCCCTAAGTATCATTCCAAATATATACTGACAAAAATCAGAAATCACTTTATAAAAACAGCCACTTTGTTACTAAATATGAGCCTATGACAGGATTATGTTCTTACCCGTTTAATGTGACTTCTGTTTTCGGACATCACTGGTTAGCTTCTCAACATGTAAGATGTAACTTTAATGTTGACGCACGACTGCAAGCTGTCATCTGTGAGGCGAGTGTGATATTTTTATTTGATGTAGTTCGTGTTTGAGAATATCGCCAATATCCCTGTGACGTGTAGTGGACAGGGTTTTTCTGAGTCGCTCGTTTCTCTGTGTTTTCTATGAATGGGAAATGCAGCCAGTAGAGGTGACACACCACTTTCAAAGGCAGCATGTGTTGGTAACTCGGGGTGACCCATCAGATTCTAAAAGGAGTATGGAAAAGCGGTTTACAGCAGAATGACACCTGTAATAATGCATCATATCAAACAGTCCAAAACAGGATCCTACATGTATAGAACCTACAGCACCACCAATCACAAGTACACTGAAAAAAACACTGCTATTTCTGTCACATGACCCACTTCACTTATAGTAGACCCCCTGGCCAGTTGAAGGCTAGTGTGCATATAAACCAGTCATTGTCAAGTGTTGTCTCATTGTTGAGCTGACTTTAGCCAAAATGATATGCTACTGCAGAGTTTTCTTAGTTGTTTTAAAAAGCCCAGTAAATATGACTAACATTAATAAACACGTGGGACTGATGCAGTGGAGGATGAAGGACAAGCGAGTACTGTAATAATGAGTTTGTTAATCGGCCAGCAACAACTACAGTTGCTGCATAATGGAGATGTTTTTTGGATATTAAATACTACTAAAGATGCCAAATCATTAATAAATGTAATTTGAAATGACGGATAATAATGTGTTATGAGAGAATGTTTACGACAATGTCCGTCAAAATGACAGGCAGTAAAAATGTCTAACGCCACCTTTATAGCTGTAAATGTAACAAATGGGGTTTGATACTGAAATGTTAAGGTTTCTTCTACATGGATGAGTTTGATTTTAAGGCTCATTAAGGTATACATTTATGATGTGATGTTATTATATTTGATGAATTGCTGTATGTTGATCCATGGTTCAGATTAAACAGTGACAGTTCAGACCTTGTTTTTTTTTTATTATTATTATTCTAAACAGATCTTTAGTGCAGCTACTGACAACACAAACCATACAGAATTTATGGTTGTACTGTGTTTTCTGTCTGGAAACAAGAGTTAAGATAACCCAGCTGTAATAGAAGCTATCAACATTATAAGACACAAGCCCAATCCCAATCCCTTAGCCCTATCCTGATCCATTAAAAATGATTTGCAAGGGGTAGGGGTTGAATTATCCCCCTAAAGAAATGGAACAACACTTTGCAACCTGTTAAGTCAACAGCAGTCCTTCATCTGTTTTAAAAAATACAGATGTGGAAGTTGACAGTAAATATATTATTAATCCACATGATGACAGCCCTAATACTACACCATGGTCAGGCCAAGAGATTCAGTCTTTGGTGGCTGACATACAAATTCAGACGAGACAATATGAAACAAGCGAGTTTATTAGCAACTCTGAGCAAAACACACAAATGCACCACGCTGTTATGACAACTAAGTCAAGTCGAGCCAGTTCTGAGTAATGGAAACAGTGCAGTAGATGCTACTATTAACAGAAATGATCAAATGTTTTTCCAAAAGTATTCACCTACACACACCAGTAGCTATAAGTATCTCGACATGGTCATCTTTTCGTGATTATCAACCGTAATGTGATCTATTATACATTAAAACTGCATTAATTCAATTCAATTAAATTTTACTTATAAAGCCCCAAATTACATCAAAGTCGTCTCACAGGGCTTTACAGAAACACAGTCGACTACAGAAATATATGAAAAGTCCCAAGCATCCCCTGTCCTTACACCCTCCTTCTCTGCAAGAAAAAACTCAGTCAAATTATGAAGTTTTTTTACGAAAAGAATATGTACATTTGTGTGTTTCTTTCATCACTGCTGCATTTTTTTTTGGCTGTTTTCATCCATCTGGCCTATGATTTGAACAGAATTATGGGAAATTACTTCTACTCCTCCATTTGTAGTCCAGATTTGTCTCTGCTTTAAAGGTTATACAGTCCTTCAACTTAGCCAATCTAACTGAGATTTGGAACAACGCTACCCTTTATGTGAACACACAAAATGGAGGGGTAGGGGTAGGGGTAAGGCCAAGGGGTGAATTGGGATTCAACCACGGTGTTATTTTGAGTAAGAATCTGAGTTCACACTTTTTTAAGAGAATTTGATGATGTGTGGAAACGATGATGTTTCTATTTTATTCAGTGATTGATACAGTCTGTGGACATGTAGGGTTGGTTGATGGTGGTTTTGGTAGTCTCACATGTGTTCTGGTACATGACATCCCCCTGCTGGTGTGAGTGTGAGATACCAATACTACATAGATCCACTTGAAAAGTTAACAGCCCAGTTTTGCTTATTGCTTGCATGTGATTTACTCCTGCCTCTGGAAATAACATTAGCGATTATGTAATGTGTGAAATATTTTAAAATTAGGTTGGTATGAATGTGTTTGTGCATGTGAAAAGTGAACTGAATTGATCCAAAGGACTTGATTTTCTTTTTTTTTTTTTTTTTTTTAAGAGAAGGGGTGGGATTAAATAAGTTTTGCTTCTTCCCACTCCTTTTCGAATATGCAAACAAAATGACGTTTTGTTATGTGTTGTTTTTGTTTTTCATGTATACGTTATTATATTGGTTGAGTGCAATCATTTAAGCTGTTCCATATTCGAAACCTACTACTACTACCACTACTAAAAGTAACCATCACTACAGATAATAAGTTATAATAAAGTTTTTGAATGATTCATTCTTACCTTCTCCATTTCTCTCTGTTCCAGGACTGGGTAATCTTGTGCTTCTCATCGTTCCTGTCCTCTGGTTTGCTGGACTTAATCCGAGTGTAACTCCGAATCCACCGTCCACAATGAATTAATGGGACATTTTATTTGTTGCTGTATTTTCTAACTCAAATAATAGGCATCACTTTTGTTTTGAGTCATCTGGGCAATATTAAGGATCATATACAGTAATTTTAAGATTTTAAAGCAACATCGCAGTGTGGTGTTTTTGTTTGGATGTTCTGACTGTATATATATGTTTAAAAAAAAGAGTATTAAGGCTTCACGTGTTTTAAGAATATAATGTTTACGAGCAAATGTGTGTTAATCAGACATGCTAATGTATGAGAATTCTGCTATAAACTACAAAATTATAAAATAATGTGAATTAATTTATAGAAAATAGTTTTTATTCAGCTTAAACACCCAAAATCACTGCGATGGTCCTTTAAGACACATTCTTTAATTTTACAACAAAGTGACAAGTTGTAACATCGTGTCTTTTTTTTTTTTTTTGTGTTGATTGAATTTGTGAAATTGCTGATAATTTGCCAGAAGTAGATGTTGACCTTCCATCCCAAAATGTGTGATCCTCCAGTGTTTTAGTTTACTGTGTTTTTATTATTTATGTTTTTGTCATCAGGGAACACAAAGTAATTGTTGATATTTATTTTGACCTGGAAACACTGATGTAGGCCAGTTGTAATTACAGTGTCCACACAGCCTTGTTATATAACTGTTAATAAGTGTGATGTAATGCGGTGTGAGTGTAAATATGTGTATGTGTGATGGGTTCATTTCTGTGAGTATTTGGACTGCAGCCATGAGAATCTCCTAAAACCGTAAGAAGTGAAGAGCAATTCCCTCCACTTTAGACCACTTCAGCATGCAACTCCCTCCCACATTCCCCCTCGACACCACGGAGGTCCTCGTTGCCATGGTGATCTCATCGCCCAATTCAATCCCTTTCCACTCGACCCCTTTTGATGAAATCCTGCCTGTTCTAACTGGTTGTGTACAGACATACTGTAGGTAACGGCAGAGGGCATGCATTTCGTATTAATTTTGCCACTAGGTTTTGGTTCAGGGTGCATTTCTGTTTTATATTAACTCTCTCAAATTATTTAATGAAAGCAGATTCGCAGAATTCGTTTTACTTAAACTTTGGATTTTTTTTTTTTTTTTCAGGATTAGCTGCTCCCTAAAGCTCTCATTATACTGAGAAAATGACTGCCTTTAAATAAATTCATATGCAAAACAACAAACCAAGCAAAGAAGTAGTACATTTTATAGGAGACAGTTGTCCTGCATGCAAGACATATTTTGTGTGTTTATATTGTAGTTGTTTGTTGTTGAAGTGTATAAATGTGAAGAGTTCTGCACCCCGACTGATGTTTTCAGCAGTGAGAGTACAGCCCCAGTAATGGGAGCTTCATCAAAGTAGCACTCAGGCATGAGCTGTAGTCTGAGCGGCACAGCCAGTGGTGATGGCGTGAAACAACAGACAGGCTGACCTATTTCGTTTGGGAATCACTTTTACTCAGATTAGTCTATGTCTGCCAAGTGTGGTGGAGCTCATGAATACATCCAATAGCCTTTATCAGAGATAGTGCACTAACTTTACTACAAGCACTGTGGAAAGGGGTGTGTGTTGCTTGTTTACTATTGTTGTGGTAACACTCCTAAGCAGGAACATATATATATATATATATATATATATATATATATATATATATATATATATATATATATATATATATATATATATACACACACACACAAGGCAAAGTATGTAACATTAAATAGACTTATGTGATTCAAAAATCATTTTTGAGTCTTTGTCAGTGTGTAGTGATATTCCTACACATACCCTACCCTCCAATTGAATTTTCTATTTTTGTCTTTTTGTTTTGTGTGCGCTGTTTTCTAGATGTTTCTGGGTGTCAATATTTCCATCCGATCTATAACCGTGACTCTGGTTGCAGGCTTTCTCATCTTTTCACTCTTCTTACAGTTCTGTCTGAAGCATAAGTCTGGGCATATACCACACATGTGTACAGACTTAAGAGCTCGTCGCCGCACACAAGAGGAAAAGAGGAAATTAATGCATTACCCTTAACATTCCTGTCAAGATTTAGGTGCATTTGTGTTTTTGGAATTTGGAATAGATTTTCTTACCATGTTGCACATTCTTTTGCATTCTTGTTTGAAGATAGGATCAGTTTGAACACTACTCACAAAAACAAGAAAGACATGTTGTATACTTAGCCTTCAACTTAAGGTACATTTTCCAAGTAATTGAAAAAGGACTTAAAAATGCTTCTAGGTGTTAAACCATCTGCTTTTGCAACATCTGTCCCTCCACCTTCAAGTTGGGGCTTATTGACTTGTTTACTGCAGAGGTTGGAAGTGAGGAAAACAATCAGCTTGTTGGTGTAAACTCAGCTGAAGGTGATGTTTAAAGCCACAATATAGAGTCTGTTCTCGTAGAACAATAACTGTTGTGTTCGTATGTTGGTGTGTTCAGATACATTGGAGTCTGGAGAACATTAGTGTGCACTGAAACGGTCATTGATAACCAAACACAACAAATTCCATGTCCCTGCTTATCATTTACACTGATTCCTGAGATGAGGCTGTTTTATCATCAAATATCTCAAGGCTAGAATGTATTGTTTCATTGTTCTGCTGTCTGTACCTTCTGTTGACAGTAAAGTTTACCTAACTGGCCTCAAAAAGGTTGTTCTTTACCCACACATTACCTCTTTTTCAGAAACCTTTGCCTTGAATAATGCAGTGTTCTATATTTCTGTTTCTCTCTGATGCTTTAAAGAAAATGGAGCCTTGAGTGCAGAGTCACTACCACAACTACACCCCCCCACCTCAGGCCCTGAGATCCCCTCGACCCTTTTCCTTCCCCGTCCTCTCTAAAACCACTTTGCTTCAGCCAAAAAGAATCAAAATCAATATACAGCTACTTTTTAGAAAGACCAAATTGTGTTGTATCTTTTCCTCCTGCCCTTGTCGTAGTTGTGGTAGTGACACATCAGAATTTAATTTTCATTTGTGATTTTTACATTTTGTTGGACGTCTCTTTCCTTCAATATACTTTATTTTAAATGAACCAGAGGCTTTAAACAAAATGAACACCTTTCATCTTGTCAGGTTAGTGAAATTTGTTGGCAGGGAGTCAAACTTCACCAAGGTCCTCTCACCTTCTACTCGTGTTTGTATTTCTTTTTTTGTACGTCGATAACATAAGAAGAAACAAGCTGAATGCTCACATTTTGTTGCATCCTCTCAGGCTTTTTTTTTTTTTTTTTTTTTACACAAATCCTCATGTTTTGTGTTTCTGTCCTGTAACTGGTTTCAATTACATTCCTAAAGAAATGTGCTGCATTTTGCTTGGAAAAGGACAGAGTGAATCATTGGACAACAAATGGCAGTATTCTCACTCACCAAAACACTCCTGAAATCGAATAATAAACCCCCTCTGAACATGCTGCTTGTTAAGGCACCCTAATTTTTTCAGATTCTGCTCTGTTATGTGTGTGCGTGTTTTTTTTTTTTTTTTTTACTGGCAGCTATTATCTCTTAAATATTTCTGGCAACATAGATGGGTGTTTTTGGGTTTTTTTTCTCAGTGTATTTAGAGTCACCGTGGTAACAAAAACCTACATCAGATCTAATAGATGGTGGAAATTACATCTTATATGTGACCTTGTAGTAATGTGAATTAAAAGCTTCTGTGTTGACTGGCATCATCCAATAAAGAAACTACATGTCTCATACAGTCCTGCTGTTCTGTTGACATTATTGACATTCCTGTTGAATAGATAGGAGCATGCATGCGAATATAGTCATGTATAGAGTAGGCTACATGTCTAAAGGCTTATACTGTGGTTTCATTGTCAACAATGTTATCCTGCATGACTCACTGACAAAACAACCAAACCTTCTACCCTCATAAAACTGTAATTTAATCAGACAAGGTTGCAATAACACACCCTTTTATATAAAACCTTCTCTTAAGATTAAATGACACTTGAATCAGAGGAGTGGAAAAGATGTTTTGCGGGTGCACATTTATGTAGTGCAACATGAGTGGATGCAAAAGAGAGAAATAGATGTAATGAAGTGGAGGAGGAAGTATCAGCCTTCCTGTTGCATCTGTGCACTGCACACTGACAGATCATGTTACCTTGGTAATCAAGGACAAGGCACACCATTTATCATAAAAAACACTAGAGATATTTATTCAGTGTTCATGAGGATACATACATGTGGCCCCTCACTCAAAGCTGGCCATAGCCAATGTGGCAAGATTTTATATAGCATCCCTCTCCAATTTCCACATACTTACAAAATAAATGGAACAGTTTTTACCACTGTCTTTCATTTACAAGATAACACAAAACCCAGGTTACATGCTTAACAAATTACAATTAATATTTTTTTTAATTCTGGAATACAATATGAATGGATTTAACACAATAATACCACCACAACAATATTCATGTTGCCACATTCATGTGACATTTTGTTTTGGAAATCTGTTTTGAACTTGAAATGGACCTCTGTGAACTAACTGTCTTCATACTTGATCACTTAGTGAAGTTGGCCAGTCAGCAGTGTCCAGTGGTGCAGCCTTTGGTTCTGATGCTGCATCACTGGGCTGAACATTTGCAGAGTCTGAACTTAAATATCTCAGAAGTGTATCTGAAGACAGCAGTGTTATAGTTATTATGGAAAAACAATGATTCCTAACAGAATCACTGATTGATTCTGTTATGTACATTGCCAGTAAATACATGATACCAGGGGCGGAGCATTTGGTTGACTGTAGGGGTGTGAGCTGTACTAGGCCCTTTATAGAGATGATGCACGTGGCGTCACATGATCCCATGATTCCGTTATGCCACCACAATGGATGGCACGAAAACACAGTATTATGGCTGAAAATAATCATCTTTCTGACTATGCTTCAAAGTTGTCTGATACTCATAAGGATCACTATCGATCAAAGATTGAGCAGATAGGATGTTTCAACCGGTATACGCTACCAAATGCCATGTTAAAGCCACTTTTCTCAACAACTAGTGATGATGTGTGCCGACACTTCCTGATTAAGGGTATCCGTATATTTATAACTATTTATTACAAATTTCTACCGAGTCGGTACCCACTGATCAACATGATCAATGGGCAATAATTTTCACTCTTAGATCAAAATCCAAAGCCCATGAGGCTTTTGATGTCTACAAGGGTCAAAGAATGACTTCCTGGCGGTGTTGTCGAGTAGAAAAACAATTTAGTAAGAGAGTACTTACGCTAAACCTGCACAAAATGAGTGTGACAGATGAGCACACAAATGAGTTCAGATTTATAAATTATAACCCACCTGCATCTATGGTCTGTGTCAGGTTGCCTATGATGTTTTTCTTCTTAAATATTTCCTTATTAAATTTAACAAAAATCAGCTCATTTGTTGTCTTAATCCTTACTTTACAATGTATTTAATAGGTCTATAAAAGGAAAAGCATTCTGAAGAGGATTGACGGGCACCATGTTGGATTCTGTTACTTCTGTCCTGATTCTGTCTATGACTGTGACCTAATCATTGCTCCAACAACGCAACTGAGTCAATCACCACAAGACCATAGATGGTGCTTTTGTTGTCTCCTGAAAATCCACATGGCATGGGCTCGCCTCATTCACTGAACCACTCGATGATATATGAGGGACTGTGGCTACCCAATCTCCACCGCGCAAGCGCATTTCAGTCGGCCATCATAGCCACTAAACGATGGCAACTCCGTTTGAACAAAACCATTTGGCGGACCTTACACGATTTGTGTCTTTAAAAAAAGAAACTTTATTATCAACAGTTATATTTATTTAGATGTACTTGCCTGATACCAAACTTAGAAAGAGGAAGTAAATGGTAAATGGTAAATGGACTGCACTTATATAGCGCTTTTCCACCTTCATGGTGCTCAAAGTGCTTTACATTAGCCTCTCATTCACCCATTCACACACACACTCATACACCAGTAGGTTTCTAAGGTCAAAGGTCAGTCCTACTGGGGGCCTAAGCCAGGGTTCAGTGTCTTGCCCAAGGACACTTCGACATGTGGACAGCCAGAGCCGGGACGCGAACCGCCAACCTCTCGGTCATTGGGCGACCCACTCTACCAACTGAGCCACAGCCGCCCAAACTGGTAATACTAGAATAATAGAAATAAGAAGATAGAATATAATATAATATAGGGAAGTCTGTAAGGAATGTGCTGTTCAGTGTGGACAATATAAGATGTAGGCTATACATTTACAGAGAAAGATGTTTAACTAAATACAGAGAATGAACAGATAGGCTGTAACCTGCATATATAACCTACAGATGAGAAATACGTATATATATGTGTATAAATGTAGTATTTCAGTTCCTTGTCAGAGGTGAAAATCTTCATTTTGTCTGAATAAGTGTGTCACAGTTGGACTGTGGTGGATCACAGACACACTCCACACATTTGTAAATTTAACTATTGTTAATAAAGTTTCAGGGTTTTTTTTTTCAAGATGCAAATCGGGTAAGGTCCGAAGTTTTGGCTAAGCGTACTTGCCATACTTTAGTGGCCATGACAGCTAATTGTAGTGCGCATGTACGGTGCAAATCATATAGTGCAGATCGGTTAACCACAGGGGCAAGGAAGGTCACTCTTCTTCTCTTTGCCTCAAACAGGATAAGAGAAAAGTATTTCCTGTGCCCAGAGGAGTCGCTCAGTAGATGGCGTGACGGTTTGTCTTGTCCTGACTTACACATTTGTTAGCCTAGCCACGCTATCCCCATTCATTACATGTATGGGTCTAGTCGTGCTTCATAGGCAGGGGAGGTGAGCTGGAAGTTCGTCTTTCAAAACCCTCTGTATGCAATAGGACAGTACTACAACCAAACAGCGTAATCTTTAGGATGACGTAGTTAGATACTGGAAAGTTCATGGAGGAGTCCAGAGAAAGTTACAAATGACTTAACAAAATTGGGGATTGTGGAGCTTAGCGACTGTTGTCACTTATGTAAAAAGAATTTAAAAATTGCTGATGTTTTCTCACATTCTTCACTCTTTGATAAAAGGAAATCACCTCCCAGTCAGGAGCTATCTATCGGCATTATTGTTGTTCTTCTTCTATGGTTGTTTCTAGTTGTCTTTATCCGAATCCTCGCAGCTTCACTTTGTTACGCCTGCCCTCTGACTCTATACACGGTAGCCAGGTTCAGGGAAATCTATCCAAAAGTTACACTGAGCATAACTAGACTACTATGGTAGCAAATTAGATTTGCTGCTGCCAGGGACGTCTAGCGCGGCTAGCCTACACATTTGTTGGATAGCGACAGAATTCTTTCCACAACGACACCTACTGTTTCAGCTCTGTAACATGCATTGGTACCCAGGCATCAGCCACAGTACATGTTTTTGAATGCAACATCTGCAGGAAAGGTGTCCGACTACACTGTGTGAAACCACCCTAAGAGATACAGCCCAACTGTGTTATTTACCAGTGCTCACACCCACAACATGGTGTCAGAAGCTGTGTCACATTCCTGTGGTTATGTCATGCATTCCCTATTGCTTGAGCAGCATGTACTTATTTGTTTTGCAAGGCTTAGTCAGAAGTTTCAGTTAGCCTGCTAGCATTAATGTTGTGTCATTAGGATGGCTTCCAATATTCCACCCATGAACATGACTTGGGATCTTCACAGTAATTGGGCTAGTATTCAAGCAGAATTTGAGGACTATGTACTCACAACCAGGATCAGTAAAGAAGAGACAACACTGCAGACAGCAACACTAATGAAGAAGGAATGTTATCACAACTACAAGTACAGTCTGAGACTTGCAGCATATGAGCAGAAAGCAATACTTAACAGGCTGGGGGAGCACTTTACACCAAGGTTTCTCAATGGGGGTGGTACCACCCCCACTGGGACGCCATCAGGGGGCATTTGGAACAACAGGGGCGCTGAGACTGAAATGAAGGTATTATTCTGTATCACTATCAATATTATGCTACATGTTATGTCAGTGGCAAATCACTGCCCAGTGGTCCTCAAGGCAGTGGTAAGGCATAGCTGGACCAGTATGAAAAAGATAAACACATAACCATAGTCACTCAGCCCAGAGACTGGATGAACAATCTGGTCGTAATAAAGAAACCAGACAAATTGAAGTTTTGCATCAACAGCATCATGCCCACTTTGGATAACGTGCTGTAGAATCTGCCCAAGGCTGTCTTCACACTTGTGGATGGATGTGACTCATTCCTGTAGTGTCACCTGGATGAGGACAGCAAAATACTGAATGCTGTAGAGTACAATATAATAGGTGAAGCTACCTTTTTCAGTTACACTAGAGCTTTATTGGAGGAAAACACACAAGCTGCTGGTCAGCTTGAAAGAAATTGATCCCATTGCCAATGACACCCTTGTAGTTTGCTGTAGGGACATGGAAGAGGAAGCCATTCACAACCATGACAC
The DNA here is from genome assembly GCA_020466265.1 of Siphamia tubifer. Taxonomy (NCBI): domain Eukaryota; kingdom Metazoa; phylum Chordata; class Actinopteri; order Kurtiformes; family Apogonidae; genus Siphamia; species Siphamia tubifer. The sequence continues at coordinate 24,764,136 of CM035783.1, read as the reverse complement.
AGACTTCATTGGTCTGATGGGCAGATGCAGGAAAGTAAAGTTGAGACGCAACATAAAAAAGCAGCAGTTTTGAGTGATGTAGGTTCACTTCCATGGTCACAGATTGTCAGCAGAGGGTCTTAAGTCTACCCAGAGAAGGTCACGGTGGTCTTGGACATGCCAAAGCCCATGGATGCAAAAGGCATTCAACAGTGAATCAGCTTCATTAACTACTTATCAAGGTTCGTGCCCCACTGCTCAGAGGCGTTTAAACCACAGGTTTACTGGACAAAAATTGACCGTTGCATTTGTTGCAAAAACATGAAGCTGCTAAGATATCTAGACAAGGTTCACGGTTGTAACATTTATTGGGTTATTAATTAATGAAATTAATAATTAATTACCTCATAATTTTAATAGCAAAATACTTGTATTTTACCATTAATTTAAGACATGAAGATGATAAAGGCATTGGTCCTTTTTCATGAGTTTTGTTTGAAGGGATGTGATGATGGGCAGGTGCAGAGTCTTGGGGGGGGGGCTTTGGATATGCCTCCTACATAACATGCATGAAATCCAAGTTATTTTAGACAATAACTAACACTCATTTATCTTAGCAATCTAAGTGGACTAGATATCCAGGAAGATCATAATTTTACCTTTAAAATAAGATCAAACATGACAATTTCCAAACACAGATTGGAAAATACAAATTATTTGTGATTACATTGTTATAATGGTACTGAAAAATATCTGAAAAGAGGAACACAACTAACCTCAATAATAATATATAAGATGCATATCAATCACATGAACATAGGAAAAAAGTTTAGTTTTTGCATCTTTTGTTTGATTTCCACAAATAAATAAAAGAAATGGGGGATTATATATCTGTTTCTTTCTAGCTAAACTTTCAGGTGTCTAACATTGAACAAAGAATGGCATTGTTAATGTAAAGCACCTAAGACTGGCTCTGCACTCTATATGCTGGCTGCACACCTGCAAATCCATGACAACCTGCTGAACCTATGGGTAACTAAAGTTCACACCTGCAACAACATAGATACTGTATGTGCCTGAGACACTGTCCTATTATGGGCCAGTTGCTGGGTGTAGGTGTCACAACTGCACATTTTTATGCCTCTTAGGCTGTGATTATCAGACATTTTGCAAAGTTGCTCATCCATTCATGTGTGGAATGGTTGTTTAATCCAAATATTCAGGTGTATTTGAGCCTGAGCTGATTAAATTTATATAGTTGAAAATCAAGGTTAGTTTAACTCAGCAATATTAATCAAGAATTTAAATGTTAAGTATGTCAATTTTTTTTAAATGGTGCAAAAGGATAAAGTAATGAATTGAAGTTACCTTCAAATTCTGTCTATTATCCACCCCCCCCCCCCCTTAAATAATGACAGCACCAACTCTTCACAAGAAATTTTTCACCTTGATGTAGGTCTACCGCAATGAAAATTTCTATTTTGTTATAAAATACTCTTAGTAATCTCTGTTAAATCACTTCTAATTTATCACTTCCTGTTTGACCCTGCACAAGCAAAGCTGTGAATGAATCTAACCTGATGAGTAAAGACTGGGATTCCACCTGTTCATCTCTAAAGAATCATTAGTTCTGTTACACAAAGACAGACAGACATATGAACGCCAGCAAAAACATAACTCTGCCATTCTTTGGTGGAGTAATAATTTGATTAAAATATTATTTAAAAAAGCATTGGGGTCTGTTCAGGCAAATAGATTTGAATGTAAAAAAAAAAAAAAAAAAAAAAAAAAAAAAAAAAAACACAACAAAACAACAAGGCAGTCAGAGGGAGCAGACCTTCACCAAGGCTTGATTTTTCAATAATTTTTGATGAAACTCAATATTATTAAAAAAAAACGGGACATGATCGAGCCATAGGTGTTGACCCATCTGATGTCTAAAGGTGAGACAATGTAAATGTAAAAAAAAAAAGTGAGATTCTATCTTGTCTGAATTCTGAGATATTACCACTGATGTGTTTTAGCTGTTGACCTTTGACCTTCATTGCTGAAAATCTAATGGGTTCTTCCTTGACCCATTATCTATCATTCCTGATGGTTTAATCAAAATCTGTTCCCAACTTTTTGCATAATCCTGCTGATAGACAGACAAACAAACAGACTTGAATTTAATATCTCCTTGGTGGAGGTAAAAAACTAAACAAAACAACAACAACAACAAAAACACTCATGTGTAAAATGAACTTATTATAGTCAAAGGTCACTCTCACTTCACTAAAGTTGTATGATGATTGACAGGAAGATATTTTACACAGATGCGTAGTGAGATAACATAATATTGCCATAATGGCATTTTATGTCTCTGCTCAAAGGTAAACTTCACTAAGACATCCATGTCAATTGTCAAACATTTTTTCTGGGTGTTACTCAACACCATAAGGATAGATGATCTGAGACTTCAGTGTTGTGAGTCCAGTCTGTTTTTTATTTCTTATTTTTATTTGTTTGTTTTTTTACTTGTACTTGGTTTTCTTTGTGATTATATGCAAGCCACATTCACAGAAAATCAGTGTGAAGTGCAAAAAAATAAATGAAATTAACCTAGTCTGTTTTCCCAACATTATTGTGCAAAAACTTGTAAATCATAAGGGATGAAAGCAACATGAAATTTCATATTTTACTCAAAATCATTACATTTTCATCTGTAAGTAGAGTAAAGACATCCTTTTTAGCAATGCATTTAGTATTAGTCCTTCAAAACATGTGAACACTGTACTATTTAACAAGGTCATTCTTATCTTTTTGTCATCTATATGTTCTAATCAGTCCCTCCAGGATTTCGCGGGATTTTTTTTTAGATTGTTGCGTCCTAAAATGTCTGATGGTGCATGAGCTTTTCCAAAAAAATACAATGAAAGTTGTGGTGCTTTTTAGGCTTTTGTTGCGGGAGTAAGTGAAAGTTGCAATAAATAGTTGCGATTTTCCTTTTTTGTAATCAAAATTAAGTAATATTTCAAATATTTAGTTACTGGAAAATTAATTCAAAGTCATTGTCATACGGTCTTCAAGACTAACTTTTCCCGAGATGGCAAATAAATGATTATGAGGATTATAAAAATGCAACAAAACAAAACAAAACAAACAAATAAAAAAAAAAAAAAAAAAAAATATATATATATATATATATATATATATTGTTGGTTCAAAAGTTAAAGTTTATGTGACCTCACAACACTACATGGAGTTATAAAATATAAAATAAATTACATTATTACTAGTACTGTGTACTGTGTAGTACAGGCAGTTTATCTGACAAAAATAGAACAAAGACACTGAGATATGAAGACAACCTTTCAAATATGACAAATAAAATATTACTCAGATGACAAAAATGCAGCAAAAAAGTACTCTTCCAAATGCACCTGTTGGTACTAGTGTGTCATTTTAGTGTCAAATGCGAACTGCTGACTGCGCACATGTTGCTTCGTACTGTAAAGTAAACAGGAAAAGGTGGAAGGAGCCACTCTAGACGTCACAAAGGATTGATCACACTTTGCGGGAAAGTTGTGGTGATTTGTTAAAATTGCAACATCACATTGAATTCACAGGGATTGGCTGAATTTGCATTGAAGTTGCAAATCACAACATCACAAAATCCTGGAAGGGTGCATAATGAGACAGGTTTAAAGACCTGTAGAATGAAACATACAACATATATTTTTATGCTCTATGAATTTTGTTGCAGATGGACCCTGGTAGGCTTTTGTTTTCTGTTTAGTTAATGATACATTAAACTAATAAAGTCACTTTTACTTTTCTGTTTTCGATATATAACCTTTGAATTTACTCTGAACTTTTATAAATATGATAATGAAAATGAAGGTGCTTTTAAAAGCACCCAAAATGTTTTACAGTACATTAGTGATTCATTCACTCACACATTCTCCCTCTGGCGGTGGTAAACTACATTTGTAGCCACTGTTGCCCTGGGGCAGTCTGACAGAAGTGTGGCTGCCAATTCGCACCTACAGCCTTTCTGACCACCACCAAACATTCATACGCATTCATACATTAATTTTAGTGGCACTGGATGCAAGGAGGGTGAAGGTGTCTTGCCCACAAACACAATGCCCTGACGAGGACAGACCACCAACCACCAATCCTTTAGGTATTGGATGACCCACTCCACGTCCTGACATCGACATCCTGGGAATCAAATATTCAGCCCGTAGGCCAAAACCAGCCCTGGCCCATCGAATGAAATTGTGAAATGCAAAAATGACAGTGAAGATATTAACAATTAAAATGTTAAAGGTATTTTAGTTCAGGGGTCACATACAGCTAACATTCAAGTTCATGTGGGCCAGAACAAAAAAAACACCATCATAATAATCTATTTCTAATATCACTTTTAGATTTTTGTCTTTGTTTTGCTGTTAAAAAATCGAATCACTTGTAAATGTTCACATTAACATTAACATTTACCAAAAAAATGTGAATTAGCTGAACAAATGTAAACAACAAGAAGTTCTAAGAGAAGTTCAACAAGCACTAAATTGGATTTTAATAATACTAAGCCTATTAGTAAGTATGTTATGCCTTTGTAGATCCAATGCACACGTGTAAATAAAAAGCTGAGGCATATTATTAAAATGCAATTTATATTTCCTACGAAATTTCAGGTTATTAATCATCGCATTATATTTGCAAATGTAAATATTGTTCTAATAGAATTTTACTTTTTTCCTGAGTCATTTGAAATCATATTGTACTGTATGTGGCCCGCAAACTAAAATGAGTTTAACACCCTAATCTACAGGATCAATACATTTAAAAATACTTGATCCTTCTGCAAAATATGCCAAATATTGGGTGTTATAACAAATGGTGATAAATTATGCACGAACAGGTAAAGGAAGAGACACATTTATTTGGAAGTTACATTAGCTACATTAGTTAAAGCACAACATAATTTGTTAAGTCTAAAACCAAAACCAAAACCCTGAACATTTCTCTGAATTGTTGTGAGAATATTGATTTATAATTGTGATGATTCAGAAATATAAGCCTTTGATACACACAAAAAATCCTAAACACAGACCAGTTTACTTGTGACAAGTTAGTTTTTAAGAAGAAACAAACAACCTTTTGAAAAATATGTTCTTACAATCACGATGACTGAAAGACTGTACTCATCATATGACCACACTGTAAGTACTGAACATGAATTACTATGTTTTATAATTTAAAAAGTATTAATATACCATCTAGAGCTGAGGATAACATTTATATAGTTCACATCTGCAAACACAATAACAGATTTTCTCTATTAAAGCAGATGTACAAGGACAGGGACAGTTATTATAATCTCAAGAAAAGATGACAGAGTGAAAACTGTATTTTATTCATGCAGCTTTATTTTAGAATAAAGGTCACTGTAGTATATGACAGTATTGTCTTTTAATGATGATACACACTCCAACATTGGCCAGAACAGATAAATGACATGTTTAAGGACACAAACTCACCAACAGAAAGGCTTGGAAATGACAGCTCATCCTCTGTAATACTCATTAAATTACAGCATAGTGTGCCAACCTACTTTCTTCCAGCAGTAAAGATTGAACAAGCTTTATTCAAGCAGCCATATGAGTTGGCCTAAATAAAACGGCGAGGGCTGCAGACGGCTGTTCATCACAGGGGAGCAGCTGCAAGCCAGTTAATGCATATTTTAATCTCCTTCACGCTGCCCAAAATTATTTAAAAATATCACGGTCACATGATTTTAAGGTCAATATATGAAGGTAAATATGTGTGTATTGACTGTAATATATTTAAATAATGCAGTGAAGGATCTTATTTGTGAGAAATAAAAAAATATAAGCATCTAGGTATAATACAAAGAGATGATAAAGTCTACTTGGAAACTGTGCAGTAGTAAAAATAATTGGATAAATGTATCTGATTTTGGTGAATCCTGCAAAATATTAGCTGCACAAATCACACAAAACAATTTAACTGATTTTTTTTCCCCACTATAAACCTGTCACCTAAAGGATAACAAAGGATAAATAACACACCTTTTACCTGTTGTATTTATTTATATAAATGTATTTTATTTGCTCCAGCTGTCATGAAGCTACTGTATCTGTCATCATCATATTTTTGTTTGCACTAGCAATTTGTTTAAACATCTTCACAAAACCACAGATTTGATTCATTTAACATGTTTGTGTCTCTTCCTTGGGACAATGTCTGCAAAGTTTGTTCACAGTTTTGAGAAATTTTGATTCTTTTTTTGGATGAATTTTTGTAATATTCAAAATGTGACTATAATGAGCTATGTTTTAATGGTTTATTACATGTAAATGGTTACAAATATCAATACAGTTACTACTGATAACTGATAAGAAGTCATACATGGGCGGTAATTTACTTTGTTGTTTGTTTACCTGTCATCTGAACCCACTTCATCCTCACTAGGGTCATGGGGGTCACAATGGATGAGGGCGGGGTACACCCTGTATGAGTCTCCAGTTCATCTCAGGGCTGAACATATATAGACAAACAATCACTCTCACATTCACACCTATGGACAATTTAGATTAACCAATTAACCTATCAGTGCATGTCTTTGGATGGTGGGAGGAAACTGGAGTACCTGGTGAGACATGGGGAGAACATGCAAACTCCACACAGAAAGGTCTGGTGTGGGAACCGAACCAGGGTCCTTTATGCTGTGAGGCACGAGTGCTAACTACTGCGCTGCCCTTTTGTTGAGTTCTCCTCCAGTGAAAATACAACCCTTCTACTGGCAGATGTATCTTCTGCATGAACACCACAGGCTCTAACATAACAACAGAGCCTCATAATTTCATCTTATTGATTATTGATAGAATATACTGTGGCATACAGGGACATTGGTCTTATTTTAACTATGCTGAGCCATTATCCTTTGAAAGCTATGTTCTATTGCATGGATAATTTATAACACAGGGACATATTTCTTCAACATAATATATGTGATGCAGGTCCAGCTTCATAACTTCAAAACTGTATATTATTCAACTTGATCGACCCTCTTACACCTGTGTCTTTTTTTCTCTGTTCTTGTTCAATGCAAAAAAAAAAATCCAAAGCAATATGATATGCCTGAAATAGTCAAATAAGTGAGAATATGAATAAAATACAGGAAAGAAACTATAAGACAGTTCTTTTGATTTCATTACATTACATTACATTACACACACACACACACACATATATATATATATATATATATATATATATATATATATATATATATATATATTTTGTTGCATTTTTATAATCCTCATAATCATTTATTTGCCATCTCGGGAAAAGTTAGTCTTGAGGACCATATGACAATGACTTTGAATTAATTTTCCAGTAACTAAATATTTGAAATATTACTTCATTTTGATTACAAAAAAGGAAAATCGCAACTATTTATTGCAACTTTCACTTCCTCCTGCAACAAAAGCCTAAAAAGCACCACAACTTTCATTATATATATGTATATGTATATACATATATATATATATATATATATATATATATATATATATATATATATATATATATCATTCAGAACTCTGTTGCTAGAGTTCTCACTAAGACCAGGAAAATGGACCACATTAGTCCAACTTCCACTGGCTGGGTGTCCATCAGAAGATAGACTTTAAAGTTCTGCTGCTGTAGAAAACTGTAAGTGGTTTAGGGCCAAAGTACCTCTGTGACCTCCTGACCCAGTGTGGACCTACCAGACCCCTCGCTCATCTGGATCTGGTCTTTCATCAGTTCCCAGACTCAGAACCAGACACAGAGAAGCTGCGTTCAGCTTCTATGCTCCACATGACTGGAACAAACCCCCAGAAAGCCTCAGATCAGCTGAAACATTTGATTTCAATTCAGATTAAAGACCCACCTCTTCTCAGCTGCATTTGAATAAGTTTTTGTTCAGAGGTTCAGATCTGCACTTTCATTTAAGCTTGAAGTTTTTATCTGTTTACCCACTGTTTTATCTGCTTATGTTTTTTTTCCCTCTTTGATGCCTACATGTTTTATTGTTCCCTGCTGTAACTACCTCCGCCAAGGAGGTTATGTTTTTGCTGGCGTTTATCTGTCTGACATTGTACAACATAACTCAAAAAGTTATGAACAGATTTCAATGAAACTTTAATAATATATTGGGAAAGACACAAGAACAAATTGATTAGATTTTGGCGAAGATCTTGGATTCTGGATCACTTTAAAATGTATTCTCTATTTACTGAAATTTCAAAGTGATCCAGAATCCAGAATCACTTCCGGATCTTCACCAAAATCTAATTGATTGGTCCTTGTGTCATTCCCAAGCTATTATGAAAGTTTCATTGAAATCTGTTTATAATTTTTTTTAGTTATGTTGTACACAGACAGAGAGACAGATAAACGCTGGCAAAACATAACTTCCTCCTAAATAAAAGACATCATCAATATAAAAATATATACATTTAAATTCTATTTACATAAAGACATATAAGAACATGTCATTATTGTTCCTCCTCGATGTGGACTTAATTTAAGACACTTTTAGAATCTTGTTAAATGAAAAAAGTCACAAATACTCTTCATTAAAGTCGACTTAAGCAATAGTGTGCAGTAGTTGTGTTGTGTTACGCTGTGTACTCTGCAGCTTTGCACTCTGGGTAAACCTCCGGGTCTTGAGGAAGGCTCGTTCCCCGTATGGAAACGGGGCTCTAATGGCTCACAGATGTGTAAGGGTCACCAGCGGTGCTGCAGAGGTCACCGGGTTCACAGCCTAGGTGCTCCGGTGTCCTTAAAGACGGGTCGCGTGACCACGCCTCTTTGACGACGCCGTGTCGTCTACACAAACCATATCCGTTTTCACTGCGTTTGGTGAACGTCGAGTCTGCGGTAATCACACGGTTCACAACAGGAAGTACCAATGTCAGAGTGTCACAATAAAAGCACCAAGCGACCAATGACACTGGTATATTTGACAATATTTTAAAAAGGTAAATCATACATAAAACAATACAACTAAAGAAAGTGGACTAGGGCTCCAAAACAAAAGCACCAAGTGACCATACCCAGATACAAAACTATATAATGTCACCTCACTGTCATTTCACTTTCACATTGAGTCACTTTGACTCCAAAACACTTTTGTTGTCATTACTGTTACTGATGCATAAAATCATACCGGATCCTTGATTTAACTTCATACTTTATTTTATATTTCTGTGCAAGTGGCAAAAATAATAATAGTTTTAAAAATCACTGAATGATTGAAAACTTCATAATTCTAATTGAATGTACTATTGCTTTGTTGAATTAACATATTTTTTTGTTGTCATCATTGTTTACTTTCTATTATTTCTATTTCTATTCTACTTTTTGATTCTGTATTTTTTTTTTTGCTTATTTTGTATATTTTACTTATTTTGTCTATTTTAGTTCATGTTTGGTCATTTGACTTGTAAGTTTTTCTATTTTTGCTTGCCCCCCCCCCCCCCCCCCCCCCATTTTGTTGATTAAAAGCATGTTTTGGTGTCTGTCTGTTCGTTCATTAGTAATAACATGTGTTCCATACAAACGTACCCTTTGTCCCACATTTAGCTCGTTCATGTTTTTCTCACTTTCTTTCTGTTAAAGTAAAACATGAAAATTAAAAGCAGAAAACGACGGTTGCATATTTTCAAATTAAATGACCCATGCTTTCAAAATAGAAAGAAATAAGGACATTTTAAACCACAACTGCTGAAAATGTTAACATTTAAAAATGATTTAAAACGGTCGATTTTGTGTTCATCTTTGTCCATTATATTGATTATTATTCCGTCCATTAGTTCCTCGGGAGTAGCATGTTCCACACAAATAGCCTATACCCTTTATCCCATATTTATCTTGAGAAGAATAATAAGAGATCCCGAAGACGAAGAAAAATAAAAATAAAGAAGAGTTCCTGTTGTGGGCTTTTACTTCCAGTCCTGGTCCGGATATAGTGTGCTCATCTTTTGCGGAATTTGTCAGTCGGTCGGCGTACTGGCTTAATGGTGAACTCAGGTGCCCCCAGTTTGCCGAAGAGGGCTGCAACTGTTTTTACAGCTGACACACTTCCCTTTTCAAACAGGTCAGTCACTCACTACTCATTTCTCTACCTTTGGCCTGCACGCGGCCACGAACCAACTACGTAAACTACAACAACAGCAGCAACAAGAGCAAAACAAGACTGACAGTAAACAACAAAGAAGAGCGTTTACAACACACGCACAAACACACACACACGTACACACACACACCCGCGCGCGCTTGTATAAAGTGCTTTAAGCGCCGTTCGCTGGTTGATAAAGTGTCTCGTGCCCTTTTGTCGCACGCGCAGCGGATGACAAACACCATAGGACCCGCAGTGCGTTACCAGTAAAACTTTATTATTGCACGGATCAGGCTTGGGGGGGTGTTTATGACTGGTGCTGCTTTATTCTCCCTCCCTCTCATCTCCTGAACGGTAGGCTTCTGCACCAATGGAGGGGAGGGAGAGACGGGAGGGAGAGGAGGGGAAGGGAGGGGGGTGTAACAGCGTACAACCATCTTTTCTGTCCCGTTTCTCCGCCATACAGCCCAGCTCGGTACTACCGTAAACTAACTTCCTGCATGTGGCCGTAGGTCGGACCGGATCTGCGGGTGCGCGGCCGCTGCTGCTGTCCACGCGGGCCCCTCTCCCCTTCTCCGTGGATGGTGCGTAATAATATCATCTGGAGAGGCCGAGGCCGACATTTTAGCCCGGTCCGCAGGAGCCTTAACTCCGAGGGGACAAACGAGGACACGCGATAAGGTAAAGCCCATCTCGCAGCCAAATAAACGCACATTCTACGCCAAGTTCACCGGCTCAGAAGTTGTTTCCAAATACAAAAGATTCCAGTTACAGACATTTAGGCTTTTAACGGTCTCCTTAGATTAAAAAAATGGCCACTTTCACATGGATTTACATACAGTATGGCACAGAAGTGAGTTGGAATATTCGACAAACACAATAGACACATGTTTTTTTTTTTTTTGCCAAACTCAGTATTTATCAAATGAAGTAACATTTAAAAAATATTTTCAGAAATACAGTTGTGCAACTCTCATATGTTTATTTATTTATTTTATTTTATTTTTAATAATACATGCATATTTTATATTTCTAATTTCCTGCGCGGATAAGCTCTCATTGAGTGTGTGTGTGTGTGTGTGTGTGTGCTTTTTCTTCCTTTCTTGGAATGACCAAACTTTACAGTTTTATAGATATAAAGTCCTCATTTTCCACCCAGTGTTCTCTAACTTGTCTGAGCCCGTAACATTACCACCAGCAGCACCTGCAGGTGGACAAACAGCAGCCAAAGTTGTTCTGTGATTTATTCCTCGCAGCAACTTTTATGTATTTAACACAAGTCTGAGATGTGGACACTAAATGGAGGCTTCGCACATGCACGTGTCCGTATCTGTGAAGCTCATCCACATGCTCACAGATCGGCCGAATTACCAGTTAAATGTTGGACATCCGGTGGCACTGCCAGCTGCGCCCCATTTTTTATTGTTGTCTGTGCGCTGGAAGGATCCCTGTTGTCTCGGCTGGAGACTCCTCGGTGTGCGTGGTGGCTGTTTTTAGGTAGGAATTTCTAACCCGATCGTTTAAAATGAAACAAAAATATACAGGTTGAGGATGTGCAGTGTGGAGTATAGCGGAGGGACTGTGGTGTGGGAGAGCGGCTGTTCCGTCGCCGTGCCATGCGGGACACACCACCGGCTGCCACCGTGCCACCTCTGCCGCTGCTCCGCCGGGGCTGCTGCTGTTCTCTCCAGCTGTGCGGATCCACGGCACCGCCATGACCCGTCAGGCTTTGTTGTAAGGGTTGTTTGGTATCTACATGGCCAGGGGTTTCGAGTTGTTTACGCGCACCGGATGGACAGGGAGCGAGGGGCGGTGAAAGGAGGGGGGCACTTTGGCTCTCCATCATTACGGGGAACGGAGCTCCAAGGACACGGAGAGGAGAGGCAAAAGGGGGCGCATCCTCGGCCCTTTTTTTTTTTTTTTTTTTTTACGTTATTAGATTTTTCCGACGCACTGATTAAAGTTTCTTTTAATTGGAGGAGAAAGGGTGATTCGTCAGGCGAGACGCAGCTTTGTCCGCCGCCCAGATTTTTGGAGCTTTAATTTGACAAATTGGCTTCCCAGACAGATCGACAGCCAGTCCGTCTCTGCTCCCTGCGTCCCCGCTTCCCCTCTCTCTGTTTTCGGGCACGCTCTCTGCCATCGCAGCCTTTTCATGGACTCCTGCCTAATTTACTTTTCAGCACCGCCGTCCACGTCTCTCCGTGCGTAACCTCCATCCGTCCGTTACCCACTTGTCCTCTATCAGACTGGTACATTTCTTTTCTCATTTGAAGAGGCCTCCAGCTGCTAAAGGTTCATTGTCTGGTCAGGCTGTTGTTGCTCCCAATTAGCCTCATGATCTGCTCTCAGATTTTCCAGATGTGTTTGGTTAGTTCTTTGGTTTGGAGCTACACTTATGTTATAGAACCCTGTATTTATTAGAAAGTTGGGATATAAAAATGGTCTTGCAGTAAAACACTGATGCCATATGGGATGTTAATACCTTAAAGTACTGAATGAAGACTAAATAAACATATATATTTTTAAAGAAGAAAGTGTTATATTCTGCTTAAAAACTCACTTTTATTATTTTGAAACCTTCAAACAGATGCTGTTGTGCTGATTTAACACTGTTTTTGTGGACAATACCCCATTCTCTGTTATATAACAATCTGCTGCATGAATTTGGGGTCATTTTTGGTGACTGGAGTACTTCCTAATCCTATGATTGCGAAGTGAGTTGCACTATCACCTAAAGAGACAAGACGTCCTCTGTGAACTGGAGCATGAGCTATGGAAAATCACCTCAGGAATGAAGTGTTGCACACATGCTGCTCTACACAAACCCATAATATTACTGCACGGAGAATGGAAGCTCCTGTGTTTACGTTGTCAGTATGTATTTGATGTAGTTGTTACATAAGCTGCAGTTGTGTTGGCATCCGCTTTTCTTACAGAGTCCTGTTTAGAGAGGACTATATGAATCGCCAGCTGCATGTATTGGTGGTTATTGACCCATGGCAGTTTGAGATGAGACATATCCCCTTTGTTTTTCTACTGATTTGCTGTCATTGTGTGTTTTTGAGCATGGAGACGTTTGGACTGAGCTTATGTTGAACCAACACACAATAATAAATGATTGCAGGCTTGTTATTTCACAAAAGGCACACCTCAGTCCTATATCAGCCACAGAAAAAACAAATGCAGGTAAAAAAAAAAATCTATGGTACATTGGGTTTTACAGTTTAAATTTACTTTACAGCAATAGCAAATACCTTCAAGAGACCGCAGAGTGATAAGAGAACATCACTGAGGTGCATGTTGCTGAAATAGTGAAGGGAAAAATCTGCTTTTATAAGCTTCTGGAAGCCACTTTGTTTTATCTGGCTGGCAACTAAAAGGTTCATTTTTATTGTATGTTTCTGTAGGAACTCAAGTACTTGCACTGTTTATGCAAACAAGCAGCTGACGTTGCAACTACATAGGTTTAATCCTTGTTAAAGCTCAGTGTTTTGTATCCCTGATGCTCCTACTTTTACTTTTGCTGCTGTCAGTTCATATTGTGTATCCTTTGTACAGCCATTATTATTGTCATGCCATTAGTTTATCTCCTCCAAAACACTGTATGTGTCTGATAACTGTTTGTGTACACAATATGTCAGTAGCTGGCTTACTCATTGTGCCAAATACCAGTTTTCCATGCGGCATGCCAGGGCAGTGTCATAACCGCCCCGCCAGTCCTCATTTCCTCATTCTTGTGTGCCTGAGGTCAATCACAGAGAACGTATTATGGCATTGTTCTTAAATCACTAAACTGAGGTCTATAGGAGCTGCTTTTGCCTTCTTTTTTTTTTTTTTTTTTTTTTTTTTTCCGCAGGTACTGAATTGTGGGTCTGCATTGTTTCTGCATATGTGTGTGCGTGGTGTAGCTGTTGCTCAGGATTTCATCATGCCTCCATCTGAAAGAAGCTTGGCCTGATGAGGAGTTTTCACTGTGGCTTCCTTTTCTCTATGAGAGAATTAGAGTTTTGGCCATACAGAGAAGAATAATCTAATTGGTTGAGCTTTCCCGTAGTAGGTGGAGTTAGAAACCAGCACCTTAGAGGATGAGTTAGCCAAGTTAAAGGGTAACGGCGGGCATGTCTCTGTGTTTGTCAGATCATTAACAAAGGTCATGAAAAAAAAAAACAGAGCAATGACAGGGTACAGTTTAATGTGTTAGCTGGGTTCTATATCTTCATGTTCTGTGCAGTTGAGATCTATTGTCGTCCAAAAACTATTAAAAACTCATCAGTGAGCTATGTCGCTGCATGGGGTGACATGTTCCTTCATTCCTGTGAATACACACTGTTGTTTTTTGGACCCATACCACTTACACTACCTCACTGCCACAAATATCTACTAAAGCAACAGATACAAACTAATCTGTGGATGAGGATAGTTCACATGATTTCACATTTTCCTCTGGTTGAATTTACATCTGCTGAAAACCAAAGAGGTCAGCTGTTCCACACTAAAAGTCTGGGGTTTAAGCTTTGGAATAAGCATCAGTGTTGTTCTTAAAAACCAAAAATTTAAGTACAGTTTTGAAGCATTTGTTCTGCAGATCTATACTTGTCTCTGAGATGTAGTGAAGTAGCTATATAAAAAGTATTATATGTTTTACCTGATGACATTGTTTTTCAGATCCAGTTTTTCATTGTCTTCTTGGTGTGTACATTTGTCAGGAGTGTTAAACATACGGCGCATGGGCCAAAACTGGCCCACAGAGGCTCAAATCTGGCCCATAGGATGAATATGCAAATTGAAAAAAAATTACACAGAAAATATTAACAGTCAAAGGTGTCACTGACAAGACGTTTTGATGGATGGACTGTTTTTCAGTTCCAGATATCTATTGGTAAATATGAAAATATTTTTGTGCCTTTGTCAACCCCTGTAATCTGTAAATTGTACTGCACATGTGTAAATGATTAACTAATGCATAATGTTACTAAAATCACACTTAATTTTCTTTAATTTAATGTTATTGTTTTTTGTGGGGGGGTTTGTAAATGTTAATATGTTTCATACTGTAATTTTAGTTTATTTAAAACAAAGATGCAAAATTGGATTAGACATTACTATATTTCTTAGTTGCTTTGTTTTTTATTTTGCTGGTCTAACCCGTGTAATAGTACTAGTACAGAGCCCGTAGAAAATGTGAGATTGTAATGAGTTGAAAGGAGCAGAAAAAAAAACTTATAATAATTAGTTGGTGCTCTTTTGGAAGTGTGTACTGGAATCTGTGAGTATGATAATGCTAATGGTGTAAATTGTTACTGCTGGTGGAATTAGTAAAACCAAGTTTCAGGTCTGGCAGGCAGACCTTTTCTTCCGTTACCACTTTAGTGGTACCAATCAACACCCAGTAAGATATATTACGGTAGTATGGTGGCCGACGGGCAAATTCACCGCATCAACAAAATGCTGCAAACACAAGAAAGATGCACAATCAAAAACACAAACATATAAAACAAATGCCAAAGCAAAATGCTGCAAATACCAAAAACACACTCTCAAAACAACTGCAAGAGAGAAACACTGCAAATTTACTCCACAACAAAACAGAAGTTCACCAAAATAAAATGGAGCAAGAAGACAGTGGATGAAGATGAAGTTGAAGTTCATTAATTTAAGAGATTAGCGTGAAAAGGTGCCGAGCAGCAGAGGTACGTTACTGATTTTATCACCGTACCTCTGCTGCTCTTCTATGATATGGTAACAGATTATGGTCGAGGTGTTTAAAAAAAAAAAGGGAAACATACCTTTTCACACTAATCTCTTAAATTAATGAACTTTTACTTCATCTTCATTCACTGTCTTCCTTTTCTTCCGTTTTATTTTGGTGAGCAGTTTTATTTTTGATGAACTTCCGTTTTGTTGTGCAGTGAATTTGCAGCGTTTGTCTCTTGCAGTTGGACTTGCTATTGTAGTTGATTTGACAATAAAGGCCAAACCAATATATCTTTTAAAGGCTGATTTCTCTTCCTATGTGAGAAATGAAGACATCAGATATTACTTGTATGCTGAAATGATTATTTATTGCCAGATATTTACAAATGTTTCAGAAATCTTGATGGAGAACATTTATAATGATAGATTAGTAAAATGATTTGAAAACACACTCATTTTGTATTTTAGATATCAGCAAAATGAACCACAAAGATGACATAAAAGTGTTAATAGCAATGACATTTACAACACAATTCCCATTTAGTAACAAACCACCTCAACTCAATGTATCCTGATTCTTTCAGGACATCTCTAAATGTATGAATTTTGTGTTTCGGTTGTGATGATCTTGCAGCATGATCTGAGTCAATTGTGGGTGTTTACCATTTCTAGATTGCCCACAATGGGATACTTGAAAAGTTTAGTCACTAAATATTCTTGTAAATATCTCTGGAACTATTTGTCTGACTTCAAATCAAATGCAAATGAAAGGTCATGACCTGGGGATGTCTCATGTCATGATATTAAGGATTGGGGGTGTTTGGTGATATACCCCAAGCTGTTGCCTCTGACAGCATGAGTCTAGTTCTATCAATCCAATAATTGGTGCAAAAGGCAGTTTGTCATCTTTTTATGGTCGTCAGATATGGCTCATGGCTTTGTAGTTGCCATGGAAACACCATCATCTACTACATGATTGATTCACCAGTAAAACTAACTAGTTTAATAAATCATAATGGACAGAAATGCTTGTTTTATTTTCAGTTAATGATGTATCAGGGTTGCCACCTGTTCCGGAACCTGGAAGATGACTGACCATTTTTCCAGTCATGGTAAACATGGAAAATGGGGTGAAAAAAAAAAGGTCAAACCTACTGAAAATGGATAGGTTATCCAGGGAAGTTATTTATCCTCCCACTGCCTTGTAACCTCATGTGCCTAAACTGAGATGAAACCAACACATTTGTTTTTCAGTGATTTATTTAAAAAAATATTACAGCTATAGAAAGTTAGAGTGAAGAGAAAGTTGAGTTGGGAATTGTCCAGTTGAACATTGTAACTGTAATGAAATGTTATGCTGTAATCTGTTGGTGTGTTTGCATTATACTATGATATGTTTGTCATAATAATTTTTGATAGATAAATTATAACCATAGATTGCACAGCAAATGTCTTTGAGTAAAAATCCAAACATGTACCAAGGGAAAGTCTAAAAACTGTTACCAAAGTCCAGAAAAGGGTCAAGCCCTTGGGAGGTAGATTGAGATACCGACAAGGATTAGGTAAAGTCGAGGTCCAAAACAGGCTAAACATCAGAGCACAAAAAATCCACAACAAGACAGATGGGGACAAGCAGAAACTAAAAACCAGTTACCCAGAATAAACACTTTAGAAACTGAGAAAACCATAGACATTAGAACTAAGACTGGGAGATTTATCGGGATTTGCGATATCTCCAGATGTTCTATGAAATCGAGAAAGAATTTGGCATATCGAATATCTCGAGATAATGCTCTAAATGAATACGATTTTGCCATTCTGCTTTTTTCCTTCACGGTGCCTTCATCTCCTCCTTGCATTTGTTCCCCCTCCCTTTGCGTGTAAGCAGCGTGTATGTGTTGTTAACTTATTCAACATGGCGGCGCGCACGGAAGTGGGCATGACAGAATTCGTACCAAAGAAAAGAACGGCACCATTACATGGCGATATTTCGGATTTAAACCGTCGGATGAGGAGCAGAAAGAGGTATTTTGCAGAGAATGCAAGAAATTGGTGCCACCTGAATCATCGAGCACTATGAACCTCTTCAATCATTTACACACAGCTGACAACTGTCCTGTTTTCCCGGGACTCCAGTATTTCAGACCCATCTCTCACCCCCCTCCCGTTTTGTAATATTTTCCGGTAATCTTCCGTAATTCATTAGGTCTGAACGTCAAAAACAAAATCTTAAGACATATTTGGCTGATGTTCTTCAGTTGACACAGGTCATGTATGGAACGTATATATGTGATTTGTTGACTATCTGACAACACTGATCTTTCCACCCACCCAGACATTAACACACACACACACACTCACACACACTCACACAGGCCAAGGATGGCAACTCAGTTTTAATGTAAGAAAGCACAAAACATTAACACGTTTGAAGATTCTTAGTCAAGTTAAATCCAACCAGGGGATATATCTCTGAGCCTGTGTGTGTGTGATTAAAGTGAGAATGAATAAAGTTAATGTGAATTCAACACAACAAAAGCTGATGCAGAATAATTTGCTAAGATAAATCAAATGCACACACACAAATATAAAATGTACTACAGTCACAAAACACCAGAATTCATAGATTTAGGATCAATTCATCTATATTGAAAACAATGTCTGTCTTTTATCTTAAATGTTAAAGAAGCACTTCAACTGTCTACTCTCAGATTTTATGTTTGCAATTAAAATAAGCCAATATTCCATGGTTCCTTCCTGGGTTTGATGATGTTAAAATGGTGCACAAGCACTTTCTTACTAGTACCAGTCTACCTCTAGACACTTGGCTGCCTACCTGTTTGCACTTCAATAAAAAAAAATCTTGCTGAATTTGACGCATTTGGTTTTTTTGTTGTTTTTTTTACTGCATAGATATCGAGATATATGTTGTATATCAAGATATCGCCCAGTCCTAATTAGAACGTTCATAAGTCGCAGACAAGCTCGTACTGAAGAAGAGGAGATGGGAGCTTTATATAGGAGGTGTAACACATGAGGGGTAATTTATGGGGAGGAGCGAGAGCGGTGACAGGGAGTAAAGCAGACTAAATGAACAACAAAATAAAATTCCAATAGTGTGTCCAGAGTTACTTATCTTAAGCCAGTACCTTTCCTGATGCAGAAGACATCTGTAGAAGGAAGTCTGTAATAGTCGATTGCTGAGTACAGAGTTACACGCTCTGGAAATTAATGATTTTGTTCGATTCTTTTTTCCAAACATAGTCCAGTATTTAATTAGAAATTGAAATGAAGCTGTAGGCAACAGTAAAGCTAAGCCTACTAACAGGTTGTTGTTTTAAGGTTGCTGTGGCTCAGTTGGTAGAGTGGGTCACCCAATGACCGAGAGGTTGGCGGTTCACGTCCCAGCTCTGGCTGTCCACATGTCAAAGTGTCCTTGGGCAAGACACCGAACCCTGACTTAGGCCCCCAGTAGGACTGACAGAACCTTAGAAACCTACTGGTGTATGAGTATGTGTGTGAATGGGTGAATGTGAGGCTAATGTAAAGCGCTTTGAGCACCACGAAGGTGGAAAAGCGCTATATAAGCGCAGTCCATTTACCATTTAAAAAAAAAGAATGCAACGAAATGCAAATTCAACAACTGGATTGGACTGCAGACCTTTTATCTGCTTCATTTGTCATAGCATACAGAACAGAACACATCTGGACATGAAGCTGAGTGTAACCCAGTCATCCAGTTACTTTTGAACCTCTGAGAATGGAGGGAAATGCATTCAAATGGTTGGAATTCCTCAGTGGTTTTTGCAATAGTTTTGTTAAACCAGCTGAAAAGTTCACACTTCAATCAAATCATATCTGTATTATTTAACTTCATATCTGCAGTGGTTTTGAACAGAGGCAACCTTGGAAAGTCTGTCACTATCCAAATATTTATGGATCTGACCATATAATGGTATAAAACTGGCAATTTTATCTATTTATTTCATTTAAATATTTTTTACTTGAATTAAGTTTTCAGTGCAGGACTTGTAATTGTGTTGTATTTTCCTCTGCTAAATAGAAATACTTCTGTTAATTGAAAAGTGGAGACAAAGAAGGTACTTGTGTTAAGCATTAACTCAGTTCACTTTGTTCATTTGTTCTTATACATTTGAGACAGTGCTTAGATGCAGCCTTCAGGATGTTGCAGTCGTCCTCTATTCACCCATTCACCATTTATGACCCCCCCCCCCCCACACACACACGCACACGCACACACACACACTGGACACTTGAATGTCGCTTAACAGTCACAAAACATCTGCTTTGTGTCCTCTGAAGAGTTTGTCAAACCAAACCAGTGACAGAAACCTGCTGTGTTTCTACTCTTATCTTTCGGAAGCTGTTTCTTAATTCTTTCCTGTAAAGGTTGTGTAATTTTTAGCACTTTAATTCAACACTTTGATGCAGCTTGTGGTAACAGCATCACATCACACTGGGAAAAAAAGACAAATGTTACTCTGTGTTTATTTCTGCATTAATGCACAAACTCTTGAATATTTGGCAACTCTACAGAATGAAATCCAACCCTTTCCTAGTACATGAAAGCATCTATATTTGTTGGTCTTAAATGCTTATTGATGACAGGTCTTTTTCAGGAAGTGATATGTCCTACATTTCTGACAACAGCACAGTGTTTTTATTTCTTCATGTTTAAAAAGAGATATTAATAGAATAGCCAGCTGTAGCTGTACACCCAATAAGAGATCTAACATCACAATGATTATTAACATAAAATGCAAAGTGCCAAAACACATCACACTAAAAAGACCAACAGCTGACAGAAGCTTTGAAATGTTTTCTAAAAAGATAAAAAAAAAAAAAAAAACCAAAAACATTATTCTACAGTATTTCAGTATGTCACTGTCTTTTGTGTAGTCCTCTTTACTCCGTGTGGCCTAAACCTCTGCTGTTCTGTGTGAAAGAAACAGTCACATTGTTGAAACTTAGGATTCTACTTAATCCTCTGCTGAGTCACAGTCCATTCTCACTTCTCCACACTTAAAGTGTTTACTCTCACTGTTTTATTGCTCTATAATTTGCATCTTGGCCTCCAATGAACCCTTTTCTGACTTCCCTATTCTTTATTCGTCCTGGTTTTCTCTCTTCCAGACGGGAGGGCTGGAAGCTGCAGGACTGAGTCATGTGAAAAGGCATCCACTACTACAACTCTCAACCTTTGGTAACGACAACAACGTCACCTCTTTTCCATCTCTATCTTTAGAAGTTTGTCCTTTAGTTCATTCTTTTTTCCCTTCATCCTCTTACGTACATGTTCAGATCTGATCTTGTGTTTTTGCAGCCGAACCCACTTGAACTGACGACGTGACCGCGACCTGACACCCTCCTGCCTCGGGCATGCCTCAGGTAAAGTAGAAGCGCCGCCAAAAGCCTTGTTTCTTCTGAATCATCGCTTCTCTGCTGGGCTGGGGTCTTACTTTGTATTTCTTTGTGTTTCCACCTCCTCAGCCGGGTATGAATGGGATGGAGCCTGCATTTGGCGAGGCCTACGGGGGCCACAGGGGTCTGCTGAGCCCCTACCCTCTGGCCATGTCGCCACAAGGGGGCAGGACTGAGTATGACCAGGTGAGACCAGGTTAAGAAGTTCAACTCTTGCTCATATCACTGTGTGGCAGCCCAAAGACTTTGGAAAACCTTTTGAAAATTGACAGCTGTTATTTATCTGCAAAGATTAAGAGGCATAAGTCGATGACCTTTAAACACTTTAATTAATGTTTTATTAACATATAAATACATGGATACACCTCAGCCTGAACCCTTTCAACCTTCAGATCAACCTCATTAAAAAGGAGTCTAAATGTTTACCTCTTTCTCCTCAAATACATTTTTTATGCCTTGATCATAATGAGCAAAAATTACAGATTTGTGACAAATCAAAGGAAAACAAAATTTTTCAGGATTTTAAATTTCACTCAGGTAATGGGGATGTTCTAGCTCCATGTAATAAATATATATCATCAATATCACTCTGTAGTCATACATTGTAATATTAAAGCTTCATTTTTTTTCATGCAGTTAACATGTGTTACAACATTTGGTACAGACCTCAGAAAAAAAAAAAAATTCTATTCTCACTAGCAGAGTGACTCATATTACAAAAGTAATATCTCTCACACTCAGTGGTGATAAAAGCCTGCACCAAGATCAATGTTTAGAATAACTATTTGGCCAAGGCTGATGCAGATGCCAAGGATGGTTTTCATTACAGTTACACTGTTTCTAAAAATCTGGGTTAAAAACCTCTATCATATTCATATGAAGTCTTGTTTGGTCACTGTAGCCTATGTTATCTATGTTTATTCCCATTGTTTTTAGTTGTTGTTATTCAATGTTTGGTGCCACAGAAAACCAGAACTGTTCAGTATGTAACTAAAACTAGTGTCAGTCCATCATTACATTATATTTAAATAAACAAATAGTCATTCACACTAATTATGATTAAGCCTGTAGCATAACTAAACCTATATTGTCTGTCATCAGTGAAGTAACACCTTAGATTTGTGTTTCAGTAACTGTCAGCTAATGCAACTCGATTTTTACTTGCGTACATGGTTTATTTTCATACTGTTTTGTCAGTAACTGGTTATGTGTTAACTGTTAGCAGGTGAAGTCACAGTTTATATCAGAAACATTAAGTACTGTTTAGTGTCTGAGAATACGGAGTTTGTGACAGAACACTGGCCACAGGAGATTCAGGCATGACATGTCAGTGTTACTTTTGAGCAGAGTTGGTGCTGTTGAAACTGCAGACGGATGCTGTGGCTGAGCTATAAACAGACACAGAACTTGAACAACATCAGCTAAATGTCAGCCATTAGCGTCGGTCAATATTATGTAATTTGGCAGTAGGTCAAAAAGGTGAATATTGATATCGTTGTTGATGATGGAGGCTGATTAATCAATGCATCCCCAGTCAAAATAATCATAATGTGATTTTTTTTTGCTTGATATATCTTTTAATATTAATGTAAGCACATTTAGTGTCTGTTTCAAAGTTGTCTGTTCATGTCTAGCACATGAGTACCTCCTCTATAAAGCTGGAGCTGCAATTAGGAGGAAAATATCAGTTTGTAAATTCACCCCTTCCCCCTGCAGCTATCTCCTCTCAGTCCAAAGATATGGATATAAAAATAGAATAGAATAGAACAAGTGGCCGTGGCTCAGTTGGTAGAGTGGGTCATCCTATGACTGAAGTGTCAGTGGTTTGAATCCCAGCTCTGGCTGTTGACATGTCAAAGTGTCCTTGGACAAGACGCTGAACACTAAATTCTTCCCAGTAGGTCTGGCAGCAGCTGCCTATTGGTGTCTGAGTGTATGGGTGAATATGAGGCCTATGTAAAGCACTTTGCGCACCATGAAGGTCGAAAAGCACTATGTAAGTGTAGACCATTTTAGAATAGAACAGATCTTTATTTTCATTGTCACACGAACAATGAAAATCTTCTTAGCAGTTCAGTTCAATTTAGCAGTAAAACATTATAGTGTAAGAAAAATAAAATAATAATATGAAAATATCACAGAGTATTATGAAAAAGTAGGACTGCAAAGGCTTTAGAATAGAATATGAATACATGTGATGCTAAAGTAATGCTAGAACTCCTGAGGCAAAAAGAATATACAGAAAGAATATACAAAAACTAACCATTGTACAAATGAGAGATGTGTAAAATGAATAGGCTATATACAGGTAGTAGTGGTGCCTGTGTTGTGGCTATATAGATACAACTGATGGCATTATAGAAAAGCTATGTCACTTCAGAGAGTTACCTTTGAATGAATCTGATCATTGATTGGTTATGCCAACTGTCAGTCACATACTTGGCCCTCCCACTTACCTGAAAACATCCGATTAGATGGAATTTGAATGTCACAGGTGGATTTTCTACAGCCTTAAAATCCAGTCAGTGAATAAATGCAGACATCTCATGGCCCCAAGGAACACTTCAATTATAATCAGCTGAAATGTAATTCAAAATCAAGCAGTGCTGCTTTAAGGCTCATAAACCAATCTAAACAATTGCTTTATTTCATTTTGACCACAGTTCTATAATCTATGTGTTGACAACAATGTTGCTACTCGTAAAATCTAATCATGAGCAGTAATTCAAATGAGTCATGTCCTGTCCACAGTATAGTATGGGTGTTTATCATTTGTTTTCTTCCTCCATTTTCTTGATATATTTTGCATTTTTGTGTGTACAAAAATAAATAAAATGATTAAAAATGATTCTGTCCACACAACAATGCAAAATGACTCGAAACTGGTCCAAACTGTCAGACAAACAGTTGTATATGTTGTTCACTGGATGATACAGGGTGTAGCAGATGCTATAATCTGTCATGAACGTGAAGCAGCAACAAATTCAGTTGTAAACTTAAACTTGTTTGTGGTTATGGAAGTGTATTCTTTCCATGATGTGTATTTGTCCATAATGCTGGTTCAGTCCAGTCCATCTTCTAAAGGTATCAGTGCTGACCTCCATCTATTGCAGCTCATACACTCTTTTATATGCATGGATTATGTGTTTCAGGTGTGGATTCATCTTACAAACACATAATAGACATGATCAGAATAGGGATGAACACCATTGTTTTCCAGTCCACATTTTCCACAAACACAGATGTGCACAAACTACAATGAATAATCCTTGCATATATATTTTTCATTCTACATTAGTGAATATCAGATTCCAGACTGGACACTTACCCTGGACTCTCCCAGTGAGTAATTCCACCCAGGGCAGCCATGTTACTCAGACGGTTTATTATGAATTAATTTATTTATTTCAGTTACACAAGATAAAAAAGAAACACATATACATTAAACACACCCAATTTACACAATTTGTAACTGAAAAAGAAAAAAAGTTGAAGCCAGAGGCTTATTTTTGCTTCTCCTGCTTACATTATTTGAATTGCCACAACTCAAAACAGTAACACAAATTAAACTACATTTATTTTCTAAAGTCAGTTACCAATCATTATATTTCCATACCTATTAGTTATCTAAAAAACTAAAGCTTTTTTTTAAAAGCTTGACAGTGAACTAATTAACTGTACTTTCATTCGCTTAAAGGGCATCTTAAATATAAATCAATCCTCGGCAAACAGGATTTAAAGAATATAGATGAAGTCTGGATGAGTTTTGAGAATTTGATATCAAAGTATTAAAGTAGTCTTATCTATATCTAAATGAAATTTGACTCTTTTACAGTAATGAGGAGAGCTTTAAATACAGTTTTGTTGAACCTTCTCATAATTCATGCTTTATAAAAAAATGTCCTTCACTAAACTGTCTTATTGTGCAAAAGACTTTTATAACTATGAACATGTCAAAACACTTGCATTTTGTGGATAAAATATATTTATTACACAGCATGGAAATAGTATTTACTGTACAAGAGCAAACAAAGAAAGTCATTTTCATGGCTGTGTTTCATGATCTCAGTGTCCGATAATTTTATGTTTATAGTTTATGTATCCAAACAATTCACAAGATCCTGAACCTAGCATATGGAAACAAACAACAACTTCTTTTGACTGAAAAACAGCTCATTGATAAGCCTTGTCTTTTTCCCATATGACTACCTGATTTATTATGCAAAAGGATCCAGTGTTTTTAGCCTTCACATGACACATGGAAGCTTTAACAAACCGGAATAATCATTTCATTTGTCTAAAATATCTTTTAATGTTGGATGCAATTCTGTCTCAGTTTTTATGATTATACAATATAGCATGATGTAAGATACTGACATTTTAGTTCCATTACTCTTATACAAATAATGGAAAGGAATGCTTTAATTGCCTTCCTGTCTATATTCTGCCATGATAATCATATCAACAATAAACAGCTTTTTATATATTGCCCAAGCCAAAAGAGGTCACACAGACTCTAGTTTATCATCATTAGCTTGTATTACAAGACACAATCACCATTTTATCACATATACAACACAATGCTTGTGCAATGTCACAATAAATGCCAGAATATTTGTTTCAGTCCATCGTTGCATTAATGTTTTGTCCAGATGGATGATGGGAAAGATGAACCAGTGTAATGGTTTGTCCAGCACATCTGCAAAATTCTCCTGAACCACCTGATCTTAAAGCATCCTGTCATTGTCATTTTAAAATATGTCTGAGTCAGCAGAGAAAAAAAAAACTCCCCTGATGTTCAGTCCTTGTCCTTCAGTATGTTCAGCTTCAGCTGACCTAATTTCACAAACACATAATATTATTGAATTTGACAAACTGAACCAACCCCAGATCAGAACACTGACCCCACAGACTTGGTCTACAGGCACTAGGCTGGTTAATTACGTCCTCCACCTCTTAAGAAGGGGGTCAATTTGGACTCATCAGTCTACAGGACTATGATCCATTAATAACAGTCCAATTTTTCTTCTCTGTACAACCTGATAGATGTTTTAGGAATAAGAAGCTTCTCACTGCATCAGTTAAAGAAGTTGTTAACGCTAAAACATTCATCACCACAGTAAATATCCAATAGAAGGATCTGAACTGTTGGAATAGTTAAATCCAGGTGGTTTCTCTTTTTGTGTATTTTGTATTTTTATTTGGGCTGAGAGTATAGACCTGTAGAAGGAAGATTCACATGACTAAATCCTGTTTTTTTTGTTTTGTTTTGTTTTTTTACTGATAATTTCAACTCTTGCAGTTTTAAAGTAGTTACTACACGTCGTTCACTTGTGCAACATACTGACTGAACCTACTTATTTTTTTTATATAACTGTTGTAGCATATGCCATTCAGAAAGCCATATGTACATTACAGCTGCCACTGTAAATCATTATACAAGCAAAAACACTTGAGCGATCATGTACATAAGCCCAGTGATGTCCCCACAGAGCATCAACATATACAACACATATTGTGATTTGCTAGGATCTCAAATACAGACTACAGTTATAATGGTCCAAATGAGCCAGATTTGTCTGTCCCCTTTTAGAGCATACTCCTAATGCTAGGCTCCCCGGCATCGCCAAGGAAACGGCCCTTTGAGTTGCTTAGCGACCTGGTGGATGACGGTGGCTTCGGAGAGGACCTGCACCCAGAGCGCTGGGATGTATCTGCCCTGGACGAGATGGCCCGCTACACCAAACTGGGCCTCGGGGTGGGAGGGGAGCTGCTGGCCTGCTCAGAGGAGGCTATCCTGATGGGCCGCTGGGGCTGGAGTCGGGAGGATGAAGAAGAGGAGAGGAGGAGGAGCAGCAAGCCACCTGCACTCTCTGTATCTCCCATCACCCAGGAGGTCCAGGCCACCGCTGGAGGAAGGGAGGAGGGGTGTATTAGCGTTGCCACAACAACAGAGAGGGATTTAAATGTTGCAGGAAGAGCAGCGGGAGGACGACAGGATGGGAGGTGCACAGTGGAAGTGTATCAGGTGGCACAGGAAGAAGAGGAGGCGGCAGCAGCGGCGGCAGGTTTGACTCTGGAGCACTGCAGTGAGGAGCACAACTACTCCCTGAGCCAGGGAGGAGAACTGGGGACAGGGCCCACCCACAACTCCCAAACAGGGGAGGTGAGCGTGGCGGAGGCGCCAAAGGAGTCGTGGGGCAATGAGGAAACCTCCCCCAAAACAGAGCTGGAGGAAGACGACGAGGAGCAGGAGGAAGATGAGGAAGATGAGGAGGGTGATGAGGAGGACGAGGAGGAAGAGGGTGCTGAGGAGACGGCGGTGGAGGCTGAACTCTCCAGTTCATCGGAAACTGAATGTGGTGAGTTTTGAAGATTTTCTGTTCAGATTCAATGCTGGTGTGTTTGTGCTGATGCTGATATGACAACACGTTATGGTTATTGTTAAATTCACTGCACTGCTTATAAAGATGTTCTGCACTTTAGAGCATGTTTTTGTGATGTGACTAAAGTCATGTGACTCTGCTGTGATGAGTCACTTCGGTGCGAGTGTTATTTAGTAAATATATTTTTTAGTATTTACTTATAAAATTGTTTTTTGTTTTAAACCTCTGTATTCCCTAAAAGGCTGCTGTAGAATTAACCGGTCGAGTCCTCTTTACATGATGAAGTTTATATAAAATAGTATGTTAACACCCTCCTGCCCCTGGTTGGGGGAAAGTAAAACTATGTTCATTATGTCACAGGATTCAAGCCATTACATCAAGTCCTTTCACAAAAACATCTGTTTATCTTGCAGAACGCCTATCTTAATATGTTATTGTATTTGTATTTGAACTAACATGTTGAACCACCAAAGCTCCAAAATTAATAAATTAGCTAACCAACAAGATTTTACCCCTCGACCAACTTCTGGCCAAAGAGGTATTGTAGTGACTTTTGTCATCTGTCCGTCCATTGAACAACAATCATACAGTCTGAAGAATGCATAGAAGTACTGTATCTGCACCAAATTTATAGTGTGGATGTATCTGCGCCGAAGATTATTATAAATAGGTCACCATGACCTGTTTTCTCTAGGCCCAATGGCCTCGTGCAATTATAATATCTGAGTACTTTCCAATATAAATATGTATGTAATAAGTTTATCAAAAACACAATTTAATCTAAATTATAGGGCAGTGACTGTCAGCAGAAGCTTACATTATATTTGGCTGCGGGGTATTAAAAGTCTGCAGCATGTTATGTTTGTCAAGTGTACCAGGTCTTTAAATCTTTTTGGGAAAGGCTTATCTGATGGTCATGTGAGAGTACTCTAAATATAGTGTATATGTAGACTTAAGTGAGCCTAGTTTCAAGCTTAGTACTGCAGACGTCGATGGCAGCACAATGAAACAGAGCCTTTCAGATCCACTCATGGCTCAGTGTTTATACCACATGTTGAGTCTACACTTTCAAACTTATTTGAAAAGTATTCCCAGTGAAATGACACGTATTAGATATAAAAAGGGATCATAGAGGGAGAGTCTGACTGTTGAAACTGATAAGATATGATTAGTTTATATTGTTATGGCTCATTGTGTTGTAAATCTGAATTACAGAGATTATCAACCCAGATAGTTATTGAAATAATGCATCTTTTGCTTTAGAAACATTCTCTGAGGGGTCAAAAATGATGCATAAATCATACAGCAGCAAAGGTTCACTTTGCCTGTTGTCAAGTTAAGCTACAGAAGTAGTGATGGTAAATACTGACAGATGGTGCGATGAAAATATAAAGACATGAATTGAGGACATTCTTTGTACATGTGGAGTTCCAGAATTCTTAACATTATTGTAAGATGAAATTTGTTTTTGTACAAACTCTGACTTAAGTAGTGTAAAGTATCATGTTTGATGATTAGAGATTATTAATGCATGCATGTTGATTTGCTGTGATTATTAACTCTCACAAAGACAAAGCATTAGTTGTGGCAGAGTGATATTGTGTGTGTCTATTTATGTCCCTGAATACCATTTCAGGGATATAATGTTTTTGGTTCGACCTACAGCGCTGGATATCCTTCCAGTTAAAGTGATAACTTGAAAGATATTGAGTTTAGAAATGTCATGTTTTTCATATCAATGAATATCATGCAGAGGAAGAACTGATTTAATTTTGGATGATTTATCATTTCTAGATTGCCCACAAGGGGCTGCTCAAAAGTTTAAAATCACTAAACACTCTTGTTCATATCTCTGTAACTATTTGTCTGATTGATGGTGCAAGGTCATGACCAGGGGGATGCCTCATGTCATGACATCCTAGCCATCTAGTTAAAGATTGGGGGCATTAAAGGATATACCTCTAGCTATAGCTTCTGACAGTGTAAACCTAGTCAAACACATACACACACACACACACACACACACACACAGACAAAGGGGAAGCAAGGGTATTGTTTTTGGAAAGGTGGTCCAGAATAGATCCCATTTTAGATTTTGGTGAATGTAGGTCAAAGGTCAAGGTCTGCAAAAATGCGTTCTCATAATGATAAGAGATAGGACAAATCCAGAATTTCCTTTTTAGCCTTCCTTTTCTTTTGCTTATAGCTTCTTTTTGTTGTCACAGTTGATGCACATTGATCTCAGAATCTTGAAGACCAAATTTGAAGACTCTAGGTCAAAGGTCAAAGTCAGGATAAAGGTCCACAGTTTAGTCCATACCACACCTCCACAGTTCTTGGACCATGCTTTCAATACATCTTTGGTGTGTAAAGAGAATGTTTTGGGGTTTTTTTGTCTCCTATAATCAGATTTTTATTTTGTTTCTCAGCAAAAACTGAATTCCATTGTAACAACTAATTCTACTACTATACTAAATAAATTAACACTTTATGTACTGAACAATAGAACCCTTTCTTATCCCTTCAGTACTTCTACATAAAAACAGGCGCACACACACACACACACACACACACACACACACACACACACAGACACGAGGCCCAAAGGGGCCTTTTTTAAAGAAATAAATTATTGTTTTGCATAGGGATGCAAACAAAAATAATTGCATAACGTCATCACTGTTATCTACCATACATTGGGTGGGTTGGGGTAAGCATCACAAATTCATGGGGCCCATAGATCAGTGGAGGGGGCCCAGTGGATACAGGTGAGAAGTTGTGAAAATGTCATGTCAGGTCTGCGGTATATTAGAAGTATAGAAGTCCAGAGTCAGATGTTGAAAGAATGTTAGGTTTCACTTTTGCTTTACACCAGCATTAGTTATGTTAGTTATAGACTGCACCCCCACCTAGATAACTGCTGTTCCTACCCTATATACATAAAGCTGCTTCTCTCTGACCATGTCTCACCAAGGCCTTGTTCTTTGAGCATACCTGCCTACATTTCAGTAGCAGAATCCGGTAGATTTTTGCAGCGGTGGTAGGTGTTACGTTTTCAGGACACATAAGTGAGCAAATGTTTTTATGATCATAAATGATGGTAAAGTAGTATGCCAGTAAGTAGTAGTCTATTTATGCAGAAAGATCATTTTATTTTTTTCAATGGATGGCATGTATTGTTAAAGTCACATTAACTTTATTATTGTTAATGTTAAATTCACATTAACTTTATTAATTAATTTTCACTTTAATCTCTCTCTCTCTCTCTCTCTCTCTCTCTCTCTCTCACACACACACACACACACACACACACACACACACACACACACACACACACACACACACACACACACAGAGTGACAGATATATCCCCTGGTTGGATTTAACTTGACTGAGAATCTTCAAACATATTAATGTTTTGTGCTTTTTGACATTAAAGCTTAGCTGCCATAGTTGGCCTGTGTGTGTGTGTGTGTGTGTGTGTGTGTGTGTGTGTGTGTGTGCCCGCATGCGTGCACCCAGGGGAAAAGTTTCAACCTGTGGACAGATCAACTACGCATCTATGAGTTGTCAGATAGTCAACAAATTACATGTATACGTTCCATACATCTGCGTTCTGTGTCATCAGCCAAATGATATGTCTTCAGATTTGGTTTTTGACGTTCAGACCTAATAAATTATGGGAGATTACCGGAAGAAATGACAAAACGGGAGATGGGTCTGAAATACATAAGTGTTGGCAGCTATGCCTTCGAGATAAAATGCAAAACCATTATTGTAGGACCAAGTAAAATTACAGCCAAGTCAAAATTATTTATGTGAAGGTGTGTTAAGAGTCCAGTACATTAGAAAAATAAATACATAAATCTACAGACTCCAACTATGTTCATTAAGAACATTAATTTGACTGAATAAATAAATGTTTTATTTCAGACATATAAAATACAATACAACTGATGAAAGGAAATTATCTACATAAAGAAACTACATTTTATCTTAATTTACATATCCAAAAGGGGATGGGAAGAAGTAAGCACTTATTTAATCCACCCCTTTATTACTATACAACACACAATTTACAAATTTGTCTTTACTTATAAAGGCATTTATTTTGATGGCTTATAACATGTAAATGGTTCAATTTATTACTACTGAGCACTGATAGGAAGTCATATTTGGACTTCCATTTTAATTAAGTTCTCGTCCAGTGAAAGTACCATCCACTTCTATTGAAAGATTGATCTCCTGCATGAAGACCACAGGACTCTAACATAGCGGCAGAACCTGACAATCTTACAAATTCAACTTGGTATTGATTCTTAATAGAAAATGCTGGTATGATACAGGGATACTGGTTCCAATTTTCTGCAGTGACACCATGGCTATAAGTTGTTTGTCTGAGCAGTGCTGTTACCTTTTCACAGTGTGTTAATGAGGTGTTCAAGTGCTGCTAAACTGCGTGTTGATTTGTCAATATAAATAAACTTCTTATGCACACAAATACTCTGAGCGAAACGTCTGCTTTTAATGCTCTCAGGTTCTAAAATAGGTTGGAAAATGTAATCTGGGCCGGTAGTTTCAGCCTGACTTTCTCTGACTTAATACCGGTACTGTATCCAGTAGTGATATTAGGGCTGCAACTACTAATCGGATAATTATAAATTTTTTGTTATATTTAGCATGAAGGTGATTTAATTACGTGGCAAATGATAATAAACGCAAAAAGATGGGTACAATGAAAAATGCACGTTTTGTTGAACATACTGCAGATTTATAGAAAACTTCAATAAAAATGGCCTATCTAAAACCAATTAGGCACAGTGCTGGGTGTGCATGTCTGCCTCTTTTGCAGGAAGGAGTCCATTCCTTCTTCAGACTGCATGCATTTAATTTAAAATATAGCACAGTCTAGTATAACACTTAAGCTCTCTTTTATAGTGAAAATACGCTTATAAAATGTACAATGTATATCATAAAAACCGTATTGGCTTGAATGCTGCTTGAATCATACCGAGACGAGTCAGACTCCATTGTGTTCAACTGCCCGAAGTGCTTTCTTTTTAAATGTTGGTGCATCACAGAGGTACTGTCATTATACGCAAGGTCTGCTTTGCAAACCTTGAAAGTAGTCTTTTTATTCACCATATCCAGGCTAAAATGCTCCCAAACTTTAGAAATTTGGGTACACGTACTTGATGCTGACGCCATTATTTCTGTATGTTACCACTCAGAGACAAAGATGATATTGCGTATGAATAACTCTCAGCAGAGATTCTAATAAAAAAATACGACCTTGTAATTCATTGTCAAATATTTCTAATCGTTGCAGCCCTAACTGATACTGGATCTACTTAGTCCCAGCTCTTACAGTAAATGCGGCTCTCTGTCTGTCTGTATCTGTGGCAGGGCCATATTGGCTTATGGTGGCACTGCCAACAGCCCGTCTGCCCACACGGAAACCATCTGAATTTGTCTGGGGTCCAGACGTGACTTCAGACTGCCTCGTCCCACTTGGTTGGCTCAGCGAAGGTGCATTAAAGTTGCGGGTGTAATTCCCGGACAGCATACGGCCTCAGTGGCTGCATTTATGAAACAGCTTTGAGGATTGGAGTCTCTTCATGTATTCAAATGCCATCTCTAATGACCACCCCACTTTGTCTGTGAGTGAGGAGGAGGAAGGAGGAAGGAGAGGCGTGGAGTTGAACAAGCTAAATAGACGATGAAACTTGGTACAGATTGTTCAACAACTGCTACCGTAGAAGTGGATTATCAGGCTTCAAGCAGAGGAGAAACATGTCTGATGCACACTGCAGGATTTAGCTGGTGTCTCAGGATCAGAACAATAATAACACAAATGAATTGCAGGACATTATGTTATTGTTAACAGTGACGAAAATGTAAAAAACATTATAAAGTTGCATAAATAATGGTAATTAACTTGTGCAGAAGGAGTGGGAATAAATATATTCCGACCTTTTTTCCCTTTATATGTAAGTACTTTTGGGTTATGTTGTAGTTTTGTCCATAAGTCTTTTATTTTCTTCTACTGTACTGTACATGTACACTGTACCCACCCCACCCTAACCTGGCATCAAACTTCATTATTATTTGTGCATACTCTATATGTTATGTTTGTAGATTTTTAGCCCCTCATCCAATGAGAATTTATAAGAGAATTGTATCAATGCACAAAATTGCTAATGGAATCTAAATTGTTCAATTCTCATTCCTAATTATAATACATAGCAGCTTCATTTCCATGGTTTACCACACAAACAACAAGCAATTGAGAAATTCAAGTATAAAAGCTAACAGCAATATTACTGTCATCTCTTGTTAATTTGCTTGTTAACTAATCACTGTCTGTCAGTATCCAGTATTTAGTTTTGCACTGATTTGAGCAGCTTGTCAACAACAGCATAATAAACCTGGAGAAGCATAGAAGTTGAAGAACAGTTATAGCCTGACTCCAAAAATCTGAAAATTATGTGTATTTATTACAATGACAGAAGCTGGTTCGTGGTTTCTTTGACTCATGTCCACACTTATACCAAACATACATTTTCTTTAGAAGTGAAAAATAATTTAAGGACTGATCATTTTGTGAAACGAAACAGAACAGAAAACACCCAGAAAATAATGCAGTGTATGGAAAGATGTATGGAAGCAGAAGAGAAAGTTAATTAGCACAATAACAGATACTTTGTTTACTCTTAACGTGTGAAGTATAATGAAAAATGTTAAAATAAAAAGGTTTTAATGCGGTTGATGCAGGGAAGCACTCTTGGAAACACTGGATTCAACTGCGCGGCAATTTATTTAGTTCCTTGCATTTTACTGTCTTCCATCCTCGCATTGTAGAATTTGCAGTGTTAATTTGAAGACAATGGGACCAAATACACTCTAGAAGAAGTTAAATAAACTCTCTAAGTGTTGATTTAACACTGCAAAATTTACTGTGCACATTTCTATATCAGTGTAAAATACAAGCCTGTCCACAATTATTACATTCTCACATTAGTGCATTTTAACACAGTTTACCTGCGTGATCCGTCGCCATACATAAACGTCACAAAAATTTGAAGCAAGAAACCTAAGCAATGGTATTTAGACACATTCTGAGGTTTTGCTTACTTTCCCATAAGCATCTGATTGTAACAAAGAGCGCAGGCATATTTTCAGTATAGAAGACTGCCTGTCCACACATGACATGAGGGTATGGAGCTGCAGCACAGCCAGGACAGGAATGTATTTGTATTCTGGAAATTCAAGGATCATTTCACATTCATAAGCAGCATATTATTGTTCAATGCTGCCCCTGTTTGCCAGGGGAAAAACCTGCTTTCTAACTTGAAGAAACACCTCAAAGAAAGCTGCATTTTCGTCCAGCTAAAGGTGATCGTCAGCTGGTCAAATTGCCAACTGAGTGAACTACTTCCATACTCAGCCAAGTTGCTAGAAGGCTGGCAGATCTGCAGTCTGTTGAGAGAAAAAAAAAGTGTCTTTATCTTTATCTTTTTTTTTTTATTTGCCACACATTGCTTTGGTGTTTCTATAAATCTACAGCTTGCATCTCTACAACATATGTTCATACATTCACAGTTCCATCCACTACAGGGAGCAATAGGTAACAACATGGCTGCAATATGAATATTTTCATTGCCACTTAGTCTGTTATTGGTTGAAAACCTATTAAGCAAACCCTTAAGTATGTTGTGTGGTCCATTTTTACAAATATATTCAGTTTAGAGTTGGAACGAAAGTAGAAAATATTCACTTTTACTGTAAATGCTAGAATCATAAGTTTATTGAAATTTGTTTTCAATGGTTAAAATAGTTATTGGTTTATTTAATAGTCAACGGTGATTCAGTTAGTATATTAACCATTGCAAGTTTTATTCAAAATGCTCAATGAAATAGTGCTAAATGTTAAATTATGAATTATACTTAAGGGAATATCCTCTGTGTGTTGCAGTGAAATACATTTTGAAATAACAGTCCAAATGCTGCTAAGTGTGCATGCAGACCAAACGCATTATCCGTCACATACAGATTATATCCAGATTGATTCCAGAGAGTCTGGATTGCAAAACAAAGAACCACATGAAATGTGATTTTTATGAATGAGATCCAAGCAACGTTTGGAGGTGGACTGAAATGTGATTCCATTTGGGTTTTTACAGATGTTTCAGTTCTGCTTCTGCACAGATGAGAGGTTCAGAACCCTGTAAACAGACCCACGCATGAAAAACAAGACTCGAGTGGGAGATTGATTTAATACGAGCATTAAACAGAACACATTATATCACCATTGGAGTATTATTTGAGGAGATGAGATGTGAGAAGGGATGTCATGTCTTGGGTCTGATTCATAAAGACAGACTTTACATAATGTTTAGACTTCAGATTTGTTTTCAGCAAAAGTTCATCACACACTTGGTGTAAAAAAAAATTAATTGAATGGTATAGAATAGAATAGAAGTGCTTTATTGACTCTACAATTGGGAAATTGGGAGGAAAACATTGAGTGCAAAGAAAAAAATATCTAAGTAATTTGCTTGAATCAACTGATTATAGGGTGTCAACAGATGGTTAAAGCCCTGCATGCATTGACTGATTATCCTGAATTATAGCCTTCATCCTTAAACATCCTTCAACATTAATAAATAATCCTTAAATCTGACATTCAAAGGTCTTAAACTCCCACAGACACAATAAATGGTATTATTATATTTGCTTTGTGAATCTGTACAGAATTAGTCAAATTGGTATTGATCATCTTATCTTAATGGAGCCTCCAACAGTCATTCATGGATGGGGGGGGGTTCACAGGCTTTAGCAGCTTGAACATCCATAGGTGAAACATTATTCATGGCCAAGTGTAAAGTTTATGGATTGAAACTTGAAAACTGAAGCCTGTTATTTATTTTCATTTTCTGTCGTCAAGTGGGTCACAGCGGTGCTGGTGTTCGACTTTCCATGACTTTCTTACTGTGAGGCAGCAGTACTGCATCACCGTGTTGCCCTATTGATATTCGTAAAATCCTAAATGTGTCTTCTTGAAAAATGTCTTAAAAAGTTGCTTCATCAAAGCTGCAGATACCTGTATATTAGAGATAAATTGTTGGTAGAATTAAGAAATTCCACATCATATGAAATGTGTGAAACTGAAGTGACTACATCTAATTTCAGAAATTGGGAAATATTTTGTTGGAAAAAACTTGAGATTTTTTAGAACACCAAAGATCAAAAAGGCTTCACTATCATTACATCAGCCCTGCAGGAAGTTGTGCAATAAACAGGATGTGAATCGCACGCATGATTTTTTTGGCAGCACACTATATTCTGGCAATAATGGAATAATATCAGCAAACCGTTTGGAAAAATATTCGGATACAAATGATCAAGAACATGTTCCTTGGGTCATTTAACAGGAAAAGACATGCCATGTAAGGGTAAATATTTGATTCCAATTATCTTGATAACATCTAAAAAAGACATATGAAAATGACATAAAGAGTACAAATAAAAATGAAGCAATACAATATAGGTGAAAAAAGAAAATAACTGCAGATGCTTCATGGATTACTATAGTATCCATTGTTGTTCCTGTATAAAATAATAACTGAAGTCAGTATCATAATAAAAATGGAATGGAGTGAGACAAATGTCTAGTTGGTGTGTTTATGTATCTTTATGAATTTGATTAGTTTAGAGCAAAGATGAATAGAATAGGTTTTTATGTCAATACACAGTACAGGCATGCAATTAAAATTACATCAATTCTTGTGAGTTTCAAGGAAGAATATTTGTTTTTAAGTGTTTTTTTTCTCCAGGTTTGATCTTCTTGTCATCTGGTTTGTTAAGATAAAAGCGGAATCACCAAAAAATAATGGGAATACGCCTGTTTTCTTCCTATTGTGTCTTGTGGTAAAGTGTGTTTTAGGCCTAAAATAAGCCAGAGTTTTTTTGTGATGAATCTCAAAGCATCTCAGTGAGACTGAGCTGATAACACAGACTGGTCTAAATCACCTTTGTGAAAGTGGCTCCTGAAATATAAACATTTAGATCAGATAACAAATTGTCTTCACTTCAGATAACCATCTTTTCCCAGGCTGTTTCTCTCTCCAAACGTCCTGGTGGCAGACAAAACAAATCTACGGCGTCTAGTTGCGAGGTAATGGAGAGGTCGTCTGACCACTCTTAAAGAGCCGCCCAGGTCATATTTCGTCGGTCGCAAGACGCCATTGTCTCTGTGCATTGTTGTGGCGTTGTTGTGTGTGCGTCTGCATTGACCTATTCTTCCATTAGCCTGAGGCGATCGCACCGGGCTGGAAGATGGATGGAAAAGTCGTGTGTGTTTGCAGTGAAACGATGGATTTTTAGATCACTGAGACTGGTAAAGAATGGTGTTTGTGTGTGAGTTGAGAGTGGAGTGCAGACAATGGTGCTATCTGCAAACTGGACCAGACAACATGATGTTACATAAGCCATAAGCCTTTGTGTCTGTCTGAGTGAGGACCAGGCTAGTCCTGCCTAATGGCGAGGACAGCAGCTCCCAGTTATTAACTTTCAGTCTGATTTAATCCTGTTGAAAGTCATTATTTTCAGCGTGTCTTTGGGCTCTGGTCGATCCAAAGTGTCTGCGCTCTCCTGCTGGTGGAGCTTTTCCTGCTGTATTATTTATGATGCCATTATTCATGGCAGTGTGCGTGCCTGAGGCTAATCTTGTGTGACGTCTGTGCACTAGCGTAGGTGTCTGCCTCTGAAACTGCATACATGCGTGGAGCTTGAGCCGGTGGTGCCTTTGTCATTAGGACGTACAGCATGTGTTTGTGGATTAAGGTTCACAGCATGAGTTCATATCAGGCAAATGTAAACAGTAATACCTGTCAGCTGCGATTAGGGTTCAACTGTCATATTAGGACACCGGGTATTTATTTTCCATTAAACTCTTATATACAAGTGTCAGTTTTACCCACCTCTGTAGAAAAGGGTCAAATCCTGCCTTCACATCATTTTAATATTATGGATGTGATACACACTCATAGTGGATATTTAAAGGTCAATAGAATTAGAATTTGCTTAAATTCTTGATGATGAAACAGGATACATCTTTAATTGAACATCTAGTTTCCCCACCATTATAAGGTTTAAAGGGGCTATATTTACTATTTCCACATTTAAATACTAATAATTTGACCTAAATATCATCTGTCCATTTAAAGTAAAGAGCTGCAAAGCTCTGACAAAAATGCCAGTATATTAGATTATAGAAATATAAACTGAATTTATTTATTGTATATATATATATTGGCGTCCCTG
The DNA here is from genome assembly GCA_020466265.1 of Siphamia tubifer. NCBI lineage: Eukaryota > Metazoa > Chordata > Actinopteri > Kurtiformes > Apogonidae > Siphamia > Siphamia tubifer. The sequence goes on along the minus strand of CM035783.1, from coordinate 24,725,127 downwards.
TGCCATTGGTTTCCTGTCTGTATTATTATTATCATTATTATTATTATTCTTATTATTATTAGTGTTGCACCGTTGTTCGGCTGCTGATCATAATCGGCCAATATTGCCTAAAAATAGCCTGATGAGCGGTCAGAAAAACATGCAGATCAAAAAGCTGATCATGTGACGTAAATTACTAGCAACCATAACCATTAAACTTGCAAACAAGTTACAGAACAGGTGCATCTCGTCTTGACTGTTTCTGTACTTTTAAAATATAGTTAGTTAATTATTAATAGAAGTTTGGGACCATTTTACGCTGCGTAAGGCAGACAACAATTTGCCCACAGCAAAATAGGATTAGCATTAGCCTAGCACTGCCGAACCGAACACATCCACACTTCAACGGCACTTCGTCAAAGCATCTGTTAGCATGTAGCCTCATGTGTTGTAATTATTTTTAGCAAATGTACCAAGGTAGTGTAATAGGCTTCACATATCCAGGCGTGTTTGCCTGTGTGTGGATGTACGCGCACACAACTCAAAACACCTCAGTTTTCTTCCATTCCAAATTATTGATTGATCTACTTTAACCCTTTAACTCCTGAGACATTTTTTCAGATAAATGTGCTGCTGTGAATTTGTCTTAAACACTACTGTGAGTCTGTGTTTGTTCCTTTTCTTCAGGGGTTTAGTTTTACTGTGGGTCAAAATAATAACAGAGAAAAGACACAGACCGTGTAAATTGAAGGCACTCAGAATGTCCATCAGTTTAGGATGTTGAACATGGACTGTGAACTGGAACACAATGAACAAGTATTTGAATTTTGGCCCAGCAGGTTTTGTTTTGGGCTCTTAAAAAAATCAGTTCAAGTGCTTTCTGGCACTTGGTTCAATTCCAAACAACAACTACACAGTCAAAAGATTATAAAGATACAGTGGGGAAAAAGGAAAATCACAACAAAACTGTAAACCATAGTAAAAACAAACAAATCCCAAACCGTTTTTTTTTTTAATCTCACTCACTGCTTTGCTCTATTGTATGTTTGAATTATGGATATTTAAAATAAATCATACATATAGAACAATCACCAATGATGGGTCAGAAGTTAAAGGGTTTAAAAAAAAGTTATTTGATTACTTAAGAACATTGTTTAATCAATTACAATTGCAGCCCTAGATGCAACTATCAAATAGTTGTATCTATCAATACCTAGATGAAAGGTATGGACATTTAAAATTCCTTCTGTGATCAGCAATCGGCAGATGAAGTTATTTTGTGATGCTGAAAGAAATGGTGATCGGTGCATCACTAATTATTATTATTATTATTATTATTATTATTATTATTATTATTATTATTATTATTATTATTATTATTATTATTATTATTATTATTATTTAATAATAATACGTATTATTAATAATTTGGAGGCATATGAAGATATACATTTATTATGGGATGTTGTCTTTGTTAAGTTGCTGTTTATTGATCCATGGTTCAGACTAAACTCTGACAGTTCTGACCTTGTTTGTTTGATTCCAAGCAGATCTTTAGTTCAGCTATTGACAACACAAACTGTACAGAAAACCAAGGTGATGTGTAGTTTTACTCTGGCTGTTTTCTGTCTAAAAACAGAGCTAGGCTATCAGAGCTAGCCTGGTGGTGCAAGTTGGTAATCTCAGTCCTGCACAGAATCACTAAGCTGGTTTAACATAAAATCAATATTGATCACATCAATATTATATGACCTTTCAAGGATTAGTTTTTTCTTGGTCTCTAATTTAGCATCTTAAACAACTAGTCCTATTAAGAATCCTTAAGCATGTTTTATTTTTGCATTTAATGGATGATTATTTTCTGCTCTTCTTTTTTCTCCAAATTTTTGTCACAGATACTGTAACCATTCAGAAGTCTGTGATGTTATTTTTGTTGATATGTTTTCCTATGCAATGTGTCTCTGAATACTATGAAACACTAAATAAACCCTATGTATATTATTATTAATATTATTCCAATTATTATTCCTCAACTCTGCACCTGTGTGCTAAATTTTCCTTGAGTTGTGAGAATACAATATGTATGCATGAAATCATAATGAGAACATAGAAACCTTGGGTGGTTTGTAATAATGGAAGGGTCATATCTTGTCTTAATCATATGCAAATCTGTCATGTTTTTAACATGCAATAATCTAAAAAAGTAAACTATTACTAGTATACTATTTTTCCATAAACACAGTGGCCCTGTTCTCACTCCTCCTCCAAGACACTTGTATCTGTAATTTTAACCTTATGTTCTCTCTACTTTTACAGTAAATGTATTCATTTTTATAACTATTAACTTTATTCTGCTTCTTAAGATCCACTCTGAAGGTTGTGTTTATATACTAATGAACTAACACTAATGAATGAATGCTCTAAAAGCTATTTTTGTTTCATTTTCAGCAGACTCATATCCTGACACAGACCTATTCATAAACTAAACCGAACTCCATGAAAAGACCTTTATGCCAGCATTTTTTTTAGCTATTTAAGCTTTATAGTAGGACTGTCAAATGATAAAATGTTTTAATCAGATTAATCACAGGATCGGTGTGGATTAGTTTTGATTAATCGTGATTAAATATTAATTTTTAAACTACAGTATATTCATTGAATTTAATTTTGTGTGAGCACACAAACTCAAGAAAGAAAAGACACTGAACGTGTTTGTCCAAGTTGGGTGACGCATTAGCCTAGTGCTTACAGAATCCCTGACTAACATATGCTTCGTGTTAATGTGATGTTTTAACATGGAAGTGCTTCAGTGAAAAGAAAACTGTGTTTTTAACACAACTTGCAGAGGGTGCAAAACACTTTATGCTGGTCGACTTTTCTGTCTGAGGGAGTTTTTTTTTGTCATCAAATTTCCCACAAAATACACTAAGACACACAAAAAAGTAATGAAATATCCAGAACATATTCTAAACATCAGACAATATCTGAAATACATGCAAAACTATGAGGGCATATGCAATGTTTGTTCAACACCTTCCTGAAAACAACTTGAAACAAAACAACTGTAAAACTATTGTTCAATTTAATTGCGTTAACAATTTTAATCAGATTAATCATGATGATGGATTAATCCACATTAATGCATTAATTTTGACTGTCCTACTTTACAGTAAACCTTAAAACAGTATATAACTTTCATCACTAATTTGTTTTCAAATTTGTAAAACCCTAACCCACACTTGACCACATAAATCATCTTCCTCATGGTGAACAACTTCAAAGATAACTCCATCACAAGTAGTCCGTTTGTTTACATACCAAACCAATACATAGCTTCGCGTGACGTCACCACATCGCCTACTAATGCTTGCCTCCATTTTAAGAGGGGAAAACAACTGCACAGCAACACTAGACAGATACCTCTTTTACAATGTCCTACGACTATTTTAATAACCTTCTGCCCTCCGCAAAAGCCCGGTATGAACGGAAATTAGCAAGGATCAGACTGGAGAGATGTCCATATAAATTACCGACAGGTTCTTGGCAAAATGACCCCACAACGTGGCCTAATTTTGAGAGGCCAGACATCTACAACAATCACATTGAAATACCTAGCATATATACACAAGAAAAATGGCGAACTTATAAGAGTCTGGAAACATATGTTTAGTTTAAAGTAGGTTACATACATTTATTTGAAATACTTCTCTGCCCTCACTCACCCAGCCTCCAGAGCACTCCACTACTTTAGGTTTACTTTATTTTTTAATTTTTTTAGTTCATTAGCCTTTCTTTTATCATGTTTATTATTTTGTTTATAAGGGCAGGCTCTCCAGTCTTTTCTCACTCTCATTTTATCATCTCTAGGGGCCTATGTTTATGTAGACCTATCAAATTTATATTAATAACAAACTATAATTTATGTTGCTTTTATCAGTCAGATTGGCTTAATATAAATATATAATTTAAAATATAAATAGGATTCATAAATAAAAATTAAATAAAGATGGAAAAAAAAACAAAATAATTTTGCCATTCATTTTAGGTTAGGCCTAGCAGGTAACTTCTTAGCTGGCGTAAATACATAATAGCGAGCCTACAAAAAAACTGCTAAAATGCCTCTATCTCAATTTCATGAAAAAATGTATATTTTTAGGCACTAAAATAGTTGTGTAGCTAGACCTACCACTGGACTCCAGGACTTGCCATCATCCGGAGATATTCTATTCAGCGCCTGAAGCCATGCTGCACGTTTTTCACCCTTTTCTGTCGGTACACGGAAAATAGTCAGCTTCTCTTTCATCTGCATGTTACTAGGTGAAGTGACGTCACTGCAAAGCTATGTATATGTCAGTCTTGCGTTTTTGGAATGTTGCCACAAAGTGCATTGTGGGAATGAGAGTTCCATCTAGAAGCAGCAGCAACACTAAGACAATAAGAATTAAACCATGCGTAAGTGCAATTTTACCAGTATTTTGGCTCAGTTTATCATTTACACATGCGTTACAACTTAGAGATCACAATGGATCTACAAATACTGAAAACCAAAAAAAAACAAAACCCACACATCTCATCACCAGTCAGAAAATGTTATTTCATCTACTGTGTTACATTCCTTAAAGTTGTGCTCAATGAAAGATTGAAAAGAATTAAAAGAGACGTATTTTTACACTGAGAGTTTTGTTTCCTTCCCAGAAAAATGGGGAAAAATATTAATAGAAATTAAATGAACAAAGAGACAATAATCGTATGTTAAATTAGGCCAGAGTGCACCAGAGCTTAGCGCTGCCTCTTTAGATCCACAATAAACCAACCAGTGCTCACTCCCCTCTCCCTCATTGTAAAACAATCTTCTACTATTTCTGTTATTCAGTTTCATCTCCTGATAAACCACATAAGCTATTCACATTCATTTTCTTAACCCACTTTCAATCAATCAAACTTTATTTATATAGCACTTTTCATACATGGTACATGTAGCACAAAGTGCTTTGCATCAGACCCCCCCCCCCTCCCCATTATTCCACAATTGTCAGAACAAGTTAAAAGATTTATTAAATTTAAAAGAATAGAACAAATAATTAAATGAATAAATAAATAATAATGGTAATAAAGTAAAAGTAAATAAAAAAAATAGAGTAAAATAATGTTATGAGTAAAAATATGAACACTCACAGCGGACCTCAGATCTTCAGGTCAACTGTTCCATAGTTTGAGGCCATAAAAACTGAATGAGGGCTCACCATGTGTTTTAGTGCGAACTCTAGGGACAATTAAAAGCTTGCTACCTGAGGGTCTGAGTGGGTTCATATGTTAAAAGCAGATCCGATAAATAAACAGAGCCACAACGATTAAGACTCTTAAAAACCAATAAAATCACTTTAAAATCAAACTTTATCTTCAATAGGGTCACTGGAGCCTATCCCATGTACTTATAAGGGTACACCCTAGATACATCACCAGTTCATCTCAGGGCTGACACACAATCATTGTCACATTCACACCTATGGACAGTATAGATGAACTTAGTGCATCTTTTTGGATAGTGGGAAGAAGTACCAGAGAGCCAGAGTACCTGAAGAGAACCCACGCAGACACATGAAAAATATGTAAACTCCACACAGAAAGGTCCCCTCCCTATTAACTGGTGTTGGAATTGAACCTAGAATCTTCTTGCTGTGAAGCAAGTCCTATCCACTGCATCACAGTGTCACCTAAATGGAGTTGAATAAATGTAAGATGATCTAAGTGGATCAGTGGGATTGTCAAACGTCATGTCAAAACCCATTCTGTGATTCTAGTGTCTCAGAGCGTCAATATCAGTCCTTCTTTCATTTAACCATGAGCTATTTTAAATAGATCCTAGAATTTTAGAGTCGACAGCAGGTTTGGACACACTTTCTCATCTAGTGAGAGACTTTTAAAATAGTCTACCACCACTATATACAAAAGCAGATAGCTCATTAGGTAATATTAGTACCAGTTATATCAGTAGTTGCACAGATCAGTAGGCAGACTGGGGTTTGAATGCCAGTAGATGTTAAAGTCAAACTATTTTAATCATGTTAATTTAAGTTTTTTACAATTTGCATTGTCCATACACTGTATTCTGACAACCTGAGGTTGAACTATATAAGGCATAGATTACTGTTTAATCTATATGCTGTACTGCATTTTATCTCCATGCAGTTTTAGAATGTGTAAAATAACTTAATGTTGTATGATGAAAGATAACAAATTAAAAAGCTCAAACATCCATGCTGCTTGGATGACTATTAATTTACACTACACTGCCTACACAGTAAAACCAAACAAATCAAAATATTACATGAATTGTGGGTAATCTGAGGCCAATATAATAAAGACGCTGGAGGAAATAAGATGACCAGTAATCAAAGGTTACATAAGGGCTCCCCCTCCTCATTAAAGCATATTAAACCACTGAAAATAACATCAGTATCTGCAAGAATACAGTCACTTTATAGTACTAAACATCTTATATTTTAGCCAGGACTGGTGCTATTGGTTTAAGCTCTAGACTATATTTTAGATTTGTTTTGGGGGGTTTCATAACTCTGAGAGATTTACACATGGTCAGGGTTAAGAACAATTCAGGATGTTACTTGATGAACAGCTGAGACTGCAGCTGCAGGGATATCACTAAGCTCCAGGTGGATTTTTTACTTTATTGAACATCATTTGAGTGTACTACTTTCAGATAAGCTAGTTTTTGCAGATTCTTGATTCACTGTCTCCATACAGACGTGTTTTACATGACAGTGGAAACCCAGAGTACAAAGTTAGTTATTTCTTAATGAAAAAAAAAGATATATATTGGTTTCTTTACCTTATTTACCTTTTAAGGGGATGAGGAGGATTATTCTCTGTCAGGAGAATCTCCTTCCAAGTTGTAACATTTTTGGTGTGTTCCCTCTTGACTTATTTTGTTCTTTTCCGGATGCACTTTCTTTATTGTTTACGCTTGCAGGTTGTTTTATTCAAAATGTATCTGGACAAATGTGTGTTGTTCAGTTTTTTTTAATTAAATGTTCTGAAAATCTCCAGAATGTTGTCATTAAATAAAGCAGCTGTACGACCGGAACGTCATTGGTCTGGTTGAGTTTTTTCAACTAAATATTAAACCTGTCCACTTTACCTAACCTCACTCATGTCATCTGGCTGCGTTTCGCTAAACTACACACTAGGCTCACGCAACCATCTGAGTATCATGTAGTTGAGGCTTTATGAAAAACAAAGGAGCCAATCAGTGTCGCCGGGTGGGACTTCCCATGACTGGGTGGCGTTGTGGCTGTCTGTGCCACAGCTGATGTCTCTGTCGTCTGTTTGGCACTCAGTTCCTCTTCAGTTTTTTTCCATTCCCTTATAGTGTCCAGAGTACTCTGGTGTCTCCCTACCATGCGAAAGCATTTCAGACATATGCCAGAGGATTTTTCTGGAACATCTGACATGTTAAGAACAAGTTCTACAAGCCGCTGGTCTACCCATTTTCCATTGGGAAGTTCAAGGAATATCCACTGGCTGTTGTCGATGTTGCCTTTTTTCATCAGATTTTCCCTGCACATACGACAATGGTCATTTACAGACGACGCAGCGGTGCGTTTAGGTGCAGCCATACTGTGACATTTGTTCTGATGGTCTGATTGGAGTATGGCTCTTCTTCCTGCTGTCACTCTGAGTCATGGTTCGAGTTCAACGTGAGTGGCTGAAGTGGTGCGTCAGTCAAGATGACGGACAGGTTCTTCATTTAATCACATGCAAGGATTTTAGATAAGACCCCTCCTTTGAAAACAGATTGGTTGTGGAAGGGTCCCAGATGGTATCGTAATACCAGGTGGTGACAGTCAGGTTACACTTTACCAACATTAATTAATTTCATGATAAATATAGCCTCCTCCACTGGACTCATCCCGGTGCTCCTGTGGCTGCACCTGTTGGAGGAACACTATTTACACTCATGCATTTACAACCATTTACACTCATATTTACACACAAACATTCCATGGCTCATAAAGTGAATTCCTTGTATGACGTAAGATGAATTCCTTGGACAAGTACTGCCAAGTTGCACTGTATATTGATTTGGAATATGTCAAAAATGTGGATATCATATCTCTGAACAGAATTTCAGGTATGTTCGTTTTATGGTCTGATCACTGCTGCTGGCTCCACCATCACTGGATATCCTTTATATGAACACGATAACTTAAAAGATATTTGGTTTAGAAAGTTCAGGTTTTTCATATCAATGAATATCATGGAGAGGAACAACTGGTTTGATTTTGGATGATTTGTCATTTCTAGATTGCCCATAAGGGGGGAACTCAAAAGTTTAAAATCACTAAACACTTTTGTGTTCATATCTCTGGAACTATTGTCTCACGTCATGACATCATATCTGTCTTGTTAAGGATTAGGGACCCCTGGCTGTTGCTTCTGATGGTGTAAGCTTAGTTTTAATACGTTGTTGGTTATCTACTCTGATCCTAGTCAGGGTTTATGCTACATACACAGACATTGCAGGTCTTAATGCTCAACCCCCCCCAAAAAAAAAAATAAATAAAAAAATAAAAAAATAAAAAGGGGGAGGGAAGGAGTATAGTGGATTCCCACCCACGTGACCCGTCCTTTTCGTGTCCCCAGAGTGACAGTCTACCCTTCCTCCCCCAGCATGCAGTCAGCCATGAAAATTCTGAATTTAGTTGTAAATTATTCTTAGATCAGTTCTGATGTAACTGTGTTTAGTCAAATCTGAGTTCAGGTTTATTTTTGTTTTGTTTGTTGTTTGTTGTTTTTTTGTTTCTTTTTTTGTTTTTGTTTTTTCTTTTTTTACAAATTTAGCCCTAGTTTAGCCTCAATTTTCACAGCAATACACATTAAAGACATCTATGCTAGGTTTTCCATTTCAGCAATGAAGTACTTCTGAAAATATGTATTTTAGTACTGTTTAGGTACAATCCTAATTAGGTAATTTTCCATATTTTTCAATAGTAGTTTGTCCTGCTGCAGCTTTCACAGCAGTTGCAGGGTTCCTTTCACTACTGACCAAACTGAATCAGGCTAATGCTAATGTTTGCTAGTGCACATAAACGTGGTGCTTTTCTTTGATAACAGAAAATGTATACATTTTACTCCAATGCTAAACTATATTTGCAGAGAACTCATTTAGTTACTTTAAGAAGTGCAATTTACCTGATGAAAAATCAACACTACAAAGCTGCATGTGGTGAGTTGGACGCCAAACATCAGTGTTTTGCCTGTTAATTGCAGGCAACCACTTGTTTCTCTATGTTGTTTCTTTTCGGATACGATAGATCCATTCGCAGGATCATGTTTTTGATTACATCCAACTGTACAACAACGGAAGAGACTAATGTTACGGGAAGTTCAGTAATTAGCATTAGCACCGTCAAAATGGAGGCGCTCTATAATGTGATGACAAGTGGGAATCCCCTATTCTTTTTGATGAATTACTTTCTTTGTTTTCATTGTTTAACACTCTAGCAGCAAAAGTATTAGTTCAATTCATACCAGATTATATTTATATATTGCCAGTGACACAGAATAGATGTGGTTACATTTTAGAGAAAGTAGTTTTAAAATGGCAGAAGTTTTACATGTTTGCAGCAGCAAAGCTATGGGTTGAATTTGTACCAAATTGGGTTTATGGCTTGGCAGAGACTCAGACAAGACGTGAGAGCATTTTTCAAAGGTCTGTATGAACTTTTTTATTATTATTATTATTATTATTATTTCAAATTTGCCATATTCATATATAAAAGTAAGTGACATGCTGACATCAGCTGGAATAATGTCAAAATAAGCTGCAATGCGTGTAAGGGTATAGGTTTGTTGTGCCTGGCATCACCTGTTTGCACATTTTTTTTGCATAGTTGTTGCAATCAAACTCCAGTGTAAACAGTCTCCGGTCCTGAAAAGAACCTCGTGCACAGAAGAATACATGATGTCACATGTGACATGACTGTTCAGAATGAAGTCACATTGAAAAACATTAGATATGAAACTGATTTAGGACTTAATATAGAAGTGTCTTACATCTAATTTGGAAACATGGCTTTGTGCAGTTCAGGCTGCCATTACAACAATTAGACTTCTGCCACATATACAGTAGATGACAAGGTCAGATTTTAGTTACTTTTACCTGCAGTGTGAACACAGTATTGGTCTTATGTCTTTGGCAGATATTTTGTTCTACTTATGGAATTCTCATCCACATGTAAAGGGTGTTTTAGGATTGCATGAACTCCAGTATATGTGCATCTATGTGACCAGTGAAAACAAAGGTGTTCCCATTTTGTTGAAGCTACATCTGAAACAACTAATCCATGTGTATAAATCAGTGTATGAGCTGTAGTAGACGGAGGGTCAGCACTGATACCTTAAAGAGACGGGCTGTACCAGAATAGCATTATGGACAAATAAATGGACTGCACTTATCCACCTTCATGATGCTCAAATCACTTTACATTAGCCTCACATTCACTCACACACACCAGTAGGTTTGTAAGGTTCTGCCAGGACAGCCAAAGCCGGGACGTGAACTGCTGTCCTTTTGGTCATTGGGCGACCTTCGCTACCAACTGAGCCACAGCAGCATATTGCATTGAAAGCACAGACTAATGGACAAATATTAATACTTGCTCATTTTAATACATATTTTATTTTAGTATTTCTTTTTTTACTTCCCATATTGACAGGTAAGGCTCATAATTGTTCATTATTGGTCATAATTAAATATATATTATTTAAATTGGCTGATGGACCATAAAGTGATGCTCTAAGTGCTTGATTTTGAAGTACCTTTCAGCATAATGTAATTGAAGTGGTCCTAGGGGCCATGAGATTTCTGCATTAATGCACTGACTGTCTTTTCAGGTTGTCAAAAATCCACTCTTGTGATGCTCAAATGGAGGCCACGTCCACAGGAAACATTTCCTACCCAAGCTTTTTCTCTCTTGTTTTCAAAAAAGTACTCCATGAACAGGGAGTCATTTCAGCAAAACTACACAAAACACACAAAACTACTGAAAACAGTAAAGTACAAATGCCAGACCTGTACGAGGCAGTGTAAAAAATAATAATTTTTTTAAAAAAAATTAAAAATGAAGACGTGGAGCATGTGCATGAACCTTGCTTGGTTCTATTGCGTCTTATCTAATAGTTCCTCCTGGTTGTCCTTCTGTTTGCCCCTCTCTGTGGTAGATCCAAGAGTGAATATTGTTGCTATGGTTGCGTGTTGCTCATTATAATGAAACAATAGCCAAAGATTTTGATTCAATATTTCCAATAAGATCAATAGCTGTGGTAGCATGAGCGTTACTCACTAGTACAACATTGTTGTTGTGAAGTGGCCTCTTGGTGAGAAAAGGTTAGAGAGGTGGGGCTATGACATCATCATTTTAGAAGGGTTATGGTTTGGTCATACAAAGGCATAAACAGCCATGTATTTGTTCCAACCATTCACTGAATCAACCCATTTTAATGAGAACAACTCCTCATCCAGGTAGAATCACCTGTATGAAGAGAACAGTAAGAACCAATCCATGGCAGGACTTTACTGTTTGGAGCTGGGATTACCCACCTCTGGACATAAAGCTGGTATTTAAAGATGTATCCACTCTAGATAGATATATGACTTTATTAGTACCCATGCCAGAATACATCCAGGCCTGGTGTTGGTACAATAGATAACAGTGAGGCGTCATATTAAAAGTGTTATCAAAAGGTCAGTCAGTGGGTAAACAGTTACAGTTAAAAAAAATAATCACAAAGAAATGAAAACAGGAGATAAAATCAGATAAGATCATTAAAACAAATCAAAACTAAGAGCTGACAGTAAATTCCTGTGAGGACCAGAAGTCACACTCTCAGACTTGTGAGGATTAACACCAGTGATTCTTTTTTTTTTTTTCTTTTCACAAAAATAACCTTGAATTAGTGTAGTAGTTAATCCTAATTATTCTGATAATCTTTTCCCTGCACCTGCACAAAAAAGAGCACATTTCAGGCTCAAAACATGGACGTGTCACACAACGGCGGGCAAACAAAATAAACAACTGTGCATTAATTCAGACTGAAATCAAAGCCTTTTTTTTTTTGTTTTTTTTGGCATCGGTGCAATTTTTTAGTCCCGCTTGTGTTGAGGATCTAAGAGTTTCAGAGTCGCCTGTTCATTCTTTGAAGCTTCCTCTAAAGTCTAACTATCATTGGCGCACTTGTGTGTTTGTGCTTTAATACGGTACATATTTTTACATTATTCTTTGACATGTGTGGTTTTGGTATTTTATTTTATTGTTTCACAACAGCAATAGCCTTGCAGATACAGCCAAGCAGATACAAAAGGTGTAAATGGAAGAAAATAGTTGTATTGATATAGAACAGACACACAGTTTGGTTATCTGAAATTACACCTTCAGTTTTTATCTCAGCAGCCAATGGTCAAATGACTACTGTGACAGAGCTGTGTCATTCATTGTCATTGTGTTGTCATTGTTCTTCTCTGTTGAAACTACTGGTCGGATTCATTTCAAATTCATGTTCAAAGTTTGTTCACAATTTTAGGGAATTGTGATTTTTGAGGAATTTTTAAATCGAAAAAAATGCCTTTATTTATAATGGTCCATACTTATAACATGTAAATGGATATAGATAGTATATAATGGAATGGAATAGAATGGAATGTCATTTGGCAATATCACAAGGACACGTCAAATGAAATATCAATATAGTTACTATGGAGCACTGATACAAAGTCATATTTGACTTTCATTTAATTAGTTGAGTTCCTCCACTCAAAGTATCACCCACTTCTATTGGGAGATTGATCTCCTGCATCAAGACCACTGCATTCTAATTTAGTGGCAGAACCTAACAACTTCACAAATTTAACTTGGCATTGACTCTTGATAAAACATGAGGTACAAGGTCATTGGTCCTATTTTTATATTTACAGTTGAATTTTACAGAATTAAACCGAGCACAGTTTGTACAGATGTAGCGTACATTGCCTAACCACAGATCAGATGTGCACATGTTTTCCCTTTGTGTCCCTTGGGTGACATTAATAAACTGAAAGACATTTGCAGAAACTGCATCAGCTCAATTTTTATGCTCACTTCTAAAATCTGTGGCATTGAATCCCCCCCCCCACAACACCACCCTGTGTTAATTCCATGTTTCCTGTCATGGCTTTGCTCTGTATGACTGGAAAATGGTTGTTATTTATTTATTTAATCTTTATTTATTTGACAGGAATGATACACATGGGCATCGTTAGATTTAGATGAAATTTGAGAAATGTGTGCATGGAGTTTGCAGATGTTTTTCACGGTTTTAATTAAATAAGGCTATAATACAGACATAACCCACGTACACACTAATAGAGGTAAGAATAGGAACAGTAAAATAAACAATTTGAAAACAACTGTTGAAACATGATTAGAAACAGCACTGTTCAAAACTCTTATTCCATTCTTACATATGTTGTTTTTACATATAAATGAGTGTAAAAATGTCATAATTTCTTTTTTAAAATTCAACAACAAAAAACATAAACATTGTCCACTGTGTTAAAAACTCTATTTACTAAACTATTTCAATTACATGACATCTAAAGCAGAAGTCTTCAACCCCTGCCTAGTTGTCACGACTTTCCAGTGCTCTGTGAGCTGTTGGGTCTGGTCAACATGTTAAGGCGAACCATTTCCTACAAATGCCTCAGCTGGTCGAAGCCAGAAAAGGTCTAAGCTTCACACCACTGTTTCCTCTGACGTATCCAGCGGGGCTAACTGGTAGATTAAACTATTACTGAAACCAGAAACGTCTTTCCTTTTTAATAAATGCCTCCAGGGCTGCTCTCTGCTCAGTTTTCAAGAAGAATTTCCGGTTGAAAAGTTTCAATACAGCATCTACAGCTGTGTCAAAGGCTTGCCCCTACTGCATGTTTGCAATAAATGAAGCACTTCTGGATACAATCACAGTTCATCACTACCTTGAACATACCTCTACCCAGAGCTGGTGGAGATGCTCAATGTTGATTGGCTTCTGATAAAGCGGGTGGAGTTCCGATTTCTCCGGAGTTTCAAAATCTGTAGATAGACTGATTATGCTGATTGGTTGTACAGTAGTACCATCCTATTGCATACCGAGGGATTTGGAAGACAACCTTTTAGCCCCGCCCCTCCTGATGATGAAGCATGAATTGACCCATAAATGAAATGAATGGGGATAGCACAGCTAGGTTAATGTGTTGCAGCTTTTAACATTAAATAAAATACGATTTTTTTTCTTTTTATTTCTATTTTTGAAACCCTGTGTCTTTTGGTCTTGGATGTGTTTTATACTTCCGTGATGAATTTTGCATATAAATGAAAAAAAAAATGTACATAAAATCATCACACGGCATTTTTTTTTTTTTCCATAAATCTTTAAAACGACTTCAGACCTGCTCAGAACTACCAAACATTTAGCAATTTTCATGACTTTAACACTTTAAATGACAGTTTGATTATTTGAATTCTGAATGATTTTTTAACACAAAAATATATTTTTCATTTAATAAATAGTAGATGAATGAAACATTGGTGTTGATTAGAGCCTTGAGTTGATCAAAGATTGGCAACAAAATCGTATTTTTTCTGTTTTCAGATAGTCTGTTTTCCCTCATGGACGAAAGTGTCCTGTTGACTTCCATTATAACTACATTTTTGAATCTCACTGCCATTAAGCACAAACCATACTTCCTCTAATGTCAACATCTAATTTAAAAGAAAAGTAGTCATATTTTGCCAGTTTTGACCATTTTCCTAAGAGGAGACAAGAGTCCTCTTATTTTCTTTGTCAGTTGCATCAGTGTCCTACTGAAATGTTGGCAGGTATGGTTTTGTAGTGTTGAGCAGGTCTGAAGTTGTTAAAGAGATATAAGCAAACAAAAATGAGCTGAGCTCTGGTGGGGTATATTGTGGACCTAAGGAGGCAGAGCTGAGCTCCTGGGTGCTGCGGCCCAGTTTAACCTATAGCCTGCCTTTAGTCAATAGGTATTAGAATGGTGTTGGATATTTACTGTGCTATTGAGATCCAGTTTGCACACATTGAAGGTTGTAGATCATTGTGAAGCAGCTGTAGAAACACAGAGCAATTTTCTTTTCAGTGTTTTTTTTTTTTCAGGTTGTGTGGGGTGATATGTGGCATATGCTTGAAGTGATGTTGTTGACAGTTTGTTTAATTGACTGTAGATTTATGAAGAAATTTACATTTCCCCCTTTGTGTATCTTTCAGAGGTGGAGGCTGAACCAGTGAGGCAACCAGGCGAACGCCCGTCCAAGCGTCGCTGTTTCTGGGAGTATCGACGCACCCGAGATTCAGCTACAAAGAAGAAACTGAGCGGAGACGTCCACTGGTCATTATCCTGGAGCTCCAGTACTCTGCCCAGCACACTGTACCGCAGAGAAGGTGAAGCCACTCACACCTCACACATCCACTCAGCACTATGGAAAGCCTGTCAACATGCACACACATTCATTGATTTACTTTAACTTCATGGCCACTGAAGCCCCACCCCTTTTCAACAGCAGTCGTGACAAAAGATCCTATTATGATACTGTTTGAATAGTGTAACCATTCACACATACATATACCATTTACATATATGATGTGTTGTTTATGAGTGAATTCCATTAAACCCTAAAGACCTAGAATTGTTTTATGGTAACTTGACTTTTTTTTTTTCTGTACATTAAACATTTCATAAATAATTTATCAGCATTTATTAGAATATTGTTCTCTATATTTTGGTTTTTTCTTTTAGTGAAAATAAATACTTTTGTCGTCTGAATCCGCTTTATCCTCACTAGGGTCACAGGGGGCCTAATCCAGCTACAATGAGTGAAGGTGGGGTACACCCTGTATGAGTCTCTAGTTCATCTCAGGGCTGAACATATATAGACAAATAATCACTCTCACATTTAGATTAACCAATGAACCTATCAGTGCATGTGTTTGGATGGTGGGAGGAAAACCGGAGTACCCCCATGTAGACATGTGGACAACATGTAAACTCCACGCAGAAAGGTCTTGTACTGGAAAACGACCCAGGAACCTTCTGTCTGTGAGGCACGAGTGCTAACCGCTGCCCCACTGTGCTACTCCAAATCAGTGTTTTTCCATATTTAATTTACTGTTTATATAGAACAGATTAAATTAAAAGGTTATTAGAAAATGACATCAGTCACTGAACATTAAAAACAGTGTCTACTTTACTGGTGAATCAATGTTGTAGAAGAAAATGGTGCTTCCATGTTCACTATGGAGCCTCTCAACATTCAAACGGGTCATATCTGATGACCATGAAAAGATGACAGACTACATTTGATGCCAATTATTTGCATGTATTGATACGATTATTGTTTGAAAAGTTATTCACCGTTTTTCCATCAGGAGGGGAAAGCCTACAAATGTAACCTGGGTCAGTGTTCAGTGCAGTGTTCATTTTCATCTGAATTAGATTATGTTGATGTGATTTACATCCAGCTTCAGAAACTGGACTCTGTGCATCCTGCTGGTCTTCCCTTTGGAACAAATTGAATTTGTGTAGTTTCATATATTTAATAGAGTATTTTTGATAAGTCTGTATGACGGTCATCTCAAAATTAGAACAGAAAAGAAGCACATTTGTTTTTATTTTATTTATTTTTTTGTTAAACCACATACACACATTCCCTGTTCAGTAAATTGCCTTTTTTATTCCAAGCATTTGATACATATGAACATTGCATCCTTTCACTCTTCAAAAGGTTTTACAGGTATTTTACATATAGTTATGAAATAAATGTCCTGGTGTTTGAACCTCTAAACATGGATCTATACTTTATAAACCTCTGTCCTATTGTTTTTACTTTTCTTACTCTACCTCTGCTGTCATGGTGTTACATTTATTCAATTAAATTCAATTATTTTATTTGTAGAGCCCCAAGTCACAACAAGGTCATCTCATGGGGCTTTTCAGAGTTGATTAGAAAAAAACAAACAAACACAGAAATAGATGAAGTCCAACTCCCAAGCATCTCCTGTCCTTAGACCCTCCTTCTCAGCAAGGAAAAACTCCAAAACCCTGCGGGAAAGGATGCATTCATTGTGTTTTATTAAGGATGCGCCAATTGCAAATTTCCTGGCCAAAACTGATGTTGAAATTGAAAAAAATTCTATTACTAAAAAAACGCTATTACTGATGTTATGATGTTAAGTTTTCTTAGTAAGTAATCTTTATTTGTATAGCGCTTTTCACAGACATGGGTCACAAAGCGCTTCACAGAAACCCATTCACACACCAGTAGACGGCTGCTGCCAAGACACAGGCGCTGCCTGACCCTACTGGGACCAACTTAGGGTTCAGTGTCTTGCCCAAGGACACTTCGACAGCCAGAGCCGGGACGCGAACGGCCAACCCTTCGATCATCGGACGACCCGCTAAGCCACAGCCGCCTTAGTGTTTATCCTCCTAACATAGAAACCTTCATTATCAATATAAAAGAAATAATAATGTTTTAAGGTCTTCCTGTCTTCCATCTCATTACCTTTTAATTGAATGTATCAGATTATAGAATTTTACACGAGGAATGTTTTTTGTTTATTACTCCACCAAGGAAAGGCGGGGGGCACATGTAATGGGATTCGTAGCAAGATAACTCAAAAAGTTACGTATGTATTTGGCTGAAATGTTGATTATGGCATGAGGAACAAATGATAAAAGTTTGGTTGGAATCAGTGTGTGTGTGTGTGGGGGGGGGGGGGTGATCTGCCTTGGCGGAGTCTGCCCTCTCTAAGTTTGTTTGTGTTTTGGTGTACTGTGTGTTACCATCTTTTTGACCCAGACTCATGAAGAGGTTTTATATTTCAGTGTGACCCTCCTGGTTAAATAAAGGATACATAGATCATCAATTTAATAAAGTATTTTTCACATTTTATAACAGCATATCAAGGTTCTGGGGACCAGCAGCATACATTAGACAAAAGTCCTATAAAAAACTAAGGTTAAAGAACATGTATAACTGTACATGTGTCGTAAATAGCTGTAAAAGTAGAAATAAAATAAATCTGTATTTCCATTTTGTGGACTCTGTCTATCCATTCAGGGACTGTACATTGAATAATTTTGTTAGACTCTTTATTCTAGTTACTGCTTTGTTAGTCCCTGATAATAATTTTTATACAAGTATCTGTCCTATTTTTCATCAACACTTCTAAGTGTATTATTTATCTGATCTTTCCTATCACACCTACAGAATATAAAAAAAATTGAGCACTTCTCAAAAAAAGCAAAAGAAAAACATGAAAATGAATAGTTTATTATTGAAAAAAAAGATGGTTTAACCTCAATCAGCTTCATGCTCAAGTATTTAGAAAGACATTGATGGACTAAAATATGACATACTTGATTCTCAAATCTAAACATTTTCCTACTTTATATGGAATTGGGATACATCACTATTACCATATTAATCAGAGGAATCATTTATAGATTAATTAGTGCACAAGTAATAAAAAAGTAAAGCTCCCTTGAATGTGAGTGGCTGTCATTAAACCTCTATTCACGCTGCTGCCCACACTGGCCCACTTCTATTCTCTCGTGTGATAGTAATCGGAACCCCAGGCATGTGTTCCACATTCAGTTTTTATGTCAAAATGTGTGCTCAAAAATTTTTGAGCATTGATAAATGAATTTTACATCATGCCTGACTGTAGCCAGGACCTAGAAAGTCCAGACTAGAGCTTCAGCTCAGGATGACAATGAGTGGATGTGTAGTAACACACTCTGTTCAGAAATAAAATGGTCACATCATTACATCGTACACTTTTATTTTACTCTTTAAATTTTTTTCTCAGACACTTATGGGAGCATTAAATCATTTTATTTTGAAAAATAACTGATTGTTCTTCCTCTTTTACTTCTCATTCTACTCATCATTATTCTTATATATATATATATATATATATATATATATATATATATATATATATATATATATATATATTATACACTATTCACCCAATTTTTTTCAAATTTGACACACATGCTCATTACATATACCTTTATGTCTCTTTTTTTTATAAGTTTTTAAAAACATTGGACTCAAAATGAATCCCTTCCTCCAAACACCTTATATGGATAAACCTATTGATTTCCTCCATCAGAATATTTAACAATAGTTATGTTTCCTTACAAATCCTCATAAAATTACAACGATATTAGCTTTATCTGGGAAATGTCTAAAGTTAGATTATACTTAGTGTTATTGCACACAAATGAAAACTAATTAGTAAAAATACAAAGGAATAAAAGGTTCTTTTTGCTATCATTTCAGGTAAGAAAGGACGACGCAAAGCTCGTAAGACCGACGCCAGCGATCTGACACCCAACCCCCAGAAGCTCCACAACATTGGAGAGCAGCTGCAGAAGCTCAACAGCGCCATCGATGGCATGGGTCCCGTCAACGACCTCCCCGCCGTGGCACGAGCCCGATCCCGCAAAGAGAAGAACAAACTGGCCTCCAGGTACTGAACACTCTGCAGCCACAGGCCCACAAAGTCTGAGCTCTGCAGAAGTTATGTCCAGGTTTTTAGCATTACAAATGAGAACAAGTGGCAAAAAGAGTCCTCCATGGCTGCATTTAGTCTTCTGGGAATAAGGGTTTTAAGAGTTTATGTAATATTTAATATTGTCTGCTGTATATTTTTTTGATATTCTGTATTTTTATCCTATGCCATTGCATGTCTTATCTTATCTTATCTTATCTTATCTTATCTTATCTTATCTTATCTTATCTTATCTTATCTTATCTTATCTTATCTTATCTTATCTTATCTTATCTTATCTTATCTTATCTTATCTTATCTTGTCTTGTCTTGTCTTGTCTTGTCTTGTCTTGTCTTGTCGATGATATGTGTCTGCGGTGCCACATGTCTACACATCACCATCATTCAAATTACAATAATAAGCTGTTGATAATATTTTGGCATTTTTTAACTGAGATGGACTTCTTTCTGTTTTTGTATAACACATTGCAGTAGAGGCTGTCATTGGCTGAGAGAGACGGGTGGAAGTGGGCGGAAAAGAGAGCAACAGAGTGCAGTCAGTGAGAGAGAGATGGAAGATTTAATTATTTTTAGCAGTATTTTAGTGAGGATTTAGCTGTGTTTTGCTGTGATTTTTTTGTAAATGATATACCATAGCAATAGTGCTGTTTTAGACTGTTCTACTGGTGTGTTTTGTCAAGTTTCAATGATTTTTTTGCCTCTTTTTCACAATTTATAGGTGTATTTTTCTGGTTTGTATAGTTCATTGATAGTTCTATTTTAGCTGTAAATATTATATGAATGTATTTATATGTATAAATGTAAATATAGTGTATATGCAAAGAGCTAGCCAGGCTGCATAGAGATGCACTGTCTGTATAAAAACTAGATCAGATGTTTTTCTCAGTGAAATGAGGGGCTCTGTTTTACAACTAGAATGAAAATAAACAGACTATCATACATGTTAAAATGATGGGGTATAGTAAAAAAAAAAAAAAAAACTACAACATGGATATAAAAGGCTGTACACATACAGAAAAGTTTGAGCACATGTAAAACAGTTTATTTCTGTAATCCCATTAAATGTTATGATGAAAATGTACAGTTGTTCTTCATAATACATGATAAAAAACACCTTTTAATTGTTTTTTTTTGTCATAAAACACTATTTTAAGATAAGATAAGATAAGATACCTTTATTAATCCCACAATGGGGAAAGTACACTGTTACAACAGCTCCAGAGCAGGAATAGAAATAAAAATAGAAAAAGCAGTGCAAAATAAAAGAAAAGACTCAGTGCAAAATTTCAAAAAAAAAAAAAAAAAAGACAATATATGCGGCAAGAAAAAGTGCAACAGTAAACAGGATACAGTGCAGTTTTAAAGAGTGGCATTGTACAGTCTTATGGCCGCTGGGATGAATGACCTGCGGAAGCGTTCTTTCTTACACCTAGGGTGTACCAGTCTGTTGCTGAAAGTGCTTCTTAAGGAGTTCACAGTCTGGTGCAGGGGGTGGGAGGAGTTTCCAATGATGGTGGACAGTTTGTTCAGAGTCCTCCTCTCTCCCACCACCTCAATGGGATCCAGGGGACAGCATAAGCATTTATTTACATTTTATAACTGCGCTTACGCCATCAAAAGCAACAGTTAGTATTATATCTACAAACACCCCCAATCCTTAACCAGACAGCTATGATGTCATGTTATGAGACCCCAGGTCATGACCTTTCATTTGCACTTAGTTGAAGTCAATTAGACAAATAGTTCCAGAGATAGGAACAATAGTGTTTAGTGATTTAAACTTTTGAGCACCCCCTTGTGGACAATCTAGAAATGGTCAATTATTCAAAATTGAATGAGTTCTTCCTCTCCATTATATTCATTAATATGTAAAACATGGACTTTCTGAACTGAATATTTGTTTAAGTTATCGTGTTCATACAAAGGATATCTGCCAGCAGTGGTGGGGGTCAGACCATAAACACATAATATCCGTAAAACTCCTTCATGTTATTGGCCTGATCCTGATAGTTAACTTCTTCCTGAAAAAAAGTTCAAAAGAATTGGCAAAGAAGACATTTTCTGACAGTTTTATTGCAAAAATAACAACGAAATCTAGGCAGCCTGTTATACTGGTACTCCTTATAAAGTTAACCTTGTCAAAATGTTTTCTTTTTTCAGTATGTGGGTGATTTAGATGGTCAGTAGATGGAAATAGAGGATGATAAATGTAGAAAGCATAAATGTAGGTAGAATTTAGCTCGTGTAGCTGAGTGGAAATCAGAAAATCTGAACCAACTAGTGCCATTTCTAATGGCTCACATTTAATTTTTGAATGTGTCAGAATGCATTTCGTTCCTTTTCTCTGTTTGTGGAACACACTGTACAGCACTTAAAATGACCTTTTCAAACTTAATCTATGAGGAAGCTGCAATAAACAAGCTTTCTATGTTTCATATATTTGATATTTACATCTAAAGACATTTGAGGATGTCCCTGAAGATGACGTACGCAATAAAAATGGGTTTAAGTGGCAGGTTGTGGGTAGATTTTCCAGTCTCTTACCTTGAGTATAAACGTGATGGGATGAATGAGACAGAGAGGCGTAGAGGAAAACATCAAAGTAGATAAGATGGAAGGAGGCAGGATGGAAGGCTGAATGGGAGGAAATCAGGGAAGGATTGAAGAGACAGAGGAGGAGGTGGTAGATGAGGAAGGAGAGGGTCATGAGGAGTTCATTTGTGAAGAGGAGGAGGGAGGCGGTAGTTAAAAGAGGAGGGGGACTCTGGGAGTATCCTTTTATTCCAAACATGTATTAAGTGCGACACAAACACAAAACCAGACACAAAGTTTGAAGACAAGGTGGGAGGGAGGGAAACGAAACAGCTAAGAGGAAGAAGGAGGTCAGAGAGAGTTCCACTCAGTCTGTGATGTGACTGAGTTCATGTTTGGATTTAATATTCAGGAATTTATTCTGGGCCAATGTATTTTTATGTCTGAGTGTCAGTGACAGCTGTAGCCACAGGCTCTATGTTTCCCAGTCGTCCGTTTATTCCTGGGATCACAGTAGGGCAGGACAGTGTATCTAAATAACCAGATTATTGGAGTTTTTGAACAACGTGGGAGGACAAAATACCTGGATGAAGATTAGTGCGTCTCTGAAACTCATAACACAACCTGATTTAAACTGAGTTTGTTGAGTTTGTGTCAGTCGGTTCAAATGTTTTACAGGGTTAATGCAAACTGTAATCACCAACGATTTATGAAATTATATGTAAAATATAACTTTCTTGACTGAAAATTTTTTATTATTAAAGCAGCAGTTTCTTAAGTTTCTGGGGGAAAAAAGGTGTCTGAAGAAGTCTAATATGTCCTAAATTAATGCCTTAATTAAATTTAAGTTGATAAATCATCTTTGCATCTGACACTCAAAGCTCTGAAAATCCCACAGACAGTTATGCATCACTTTCATCCAGTGCCTTTAATATTTTTGCACTTGTTACATAATTCTCTTTTACTTTCATTATTGTCTTTTTCACTTTTTTGCTGCATTTTTTTTTTCTTTGAAGTAGCTTTCATGTTGTGTTTTTTAAAATATTTTTATGTCTTCTACAGCACTTTCATCTTGTCTTGTCAAATTTTTCATCTTATTTAATGTTTGTCTTTTATATTTGGAACCTCTACTTTTCATTTCACATGGTTTTTGTATTTCAACTTGTAAAACTAATTTACCTGTCGTATTTTTGTTCTGAGTTTTCCTGTGCTTATTGAAAATAGGCTAAAATGTCTCCCTTTTGTTTTCTTAACTACCAATTAACACTTGAGTTTTGCATTAACGTGTGCTTGTAGTGGGAAAGTTTCACTGTGTGGTGTTTTTAGTTTTCCTTAAGTGCAGGAAAGGAATAGTTTTTCCACTGCTGCATCTAAATGACTTATAATCATCCTGTTAGAGCAGAAATCACATGTCACCAGACATCCAGCACCATATTTTTTACTATCTTGTGCCTGCGAGCAAACTCCTGCCAATACAGCAAACAAAAAACATGCATCCCAACATTTTGGGTATTCACGACAAAATCCAGCGGCTGAATCATCATCCCATTTCCGCCCACAGTGCTGGTCATGATTACCAATGAAGCTGCTCTGCATCTGCTGAGCCATCATTAACTCACCAAGCGAAAGGCCACGAGCTGTTGTGATGGCCCTGTGTCCACCAGCAGTGGCCTCTGCGGTGTTGTCTTCATTACCGATTTTAACATCTTCTCCAACGATACTACTGGTCTGATTTATTTCACTTTTTTTACATTACTTCTGTGGGACATTGTCTGCGAACTGTGTTCACAGGGAGGCAGTGGCACAGTTGGTAGAGTGGGTCGAAGGGTTGGCGGTTCACATCCAGGCTCTGGCTGTCCACATGTCTAAGTGTCCTTGGGCAAGACACTGAATGCTGAATTAGGCTCCCAGTAGAACTAACAGAACCTTAGAAACCTACTGGTGTGAATGTGAGGCTAATGTAAAGTGCTTTGAGCACCATGAAGGTGGAAAAATGCTATATAAGTGCAGACCATTTACAGTTTTGAGAAATAAAAATTTTTACATTTTTCACAAACTTCAGATATAAAAATTGTACTCTTACTCTCATGGCTCAGGAACGTTATGTACCCAAATGCAGACTCAGAATAAGGTTTAAAGGGTTTATTGATCATAATAATGATAGTGAAATTAATCGCTCCTTCCGGGACGTCTGCCTGGGGTTAATGACAGCTGGTAAAACTGCCACTAAGACGAGAAGCTTGAGAAATATATATACATATATATATATATATATATATATAATTAAAAAAAATCTATCCTCTTTTGCACTGGTAAAATTTGTTGTACTATACTGTATATATACTACACTGTCGATATCAATATAGTTACTGTCTCTACTAACCAAAGTTTAATTTAGTTTAAAGAAAAGATTTTTATTGAAATTATAAAAAAAAAATCATTTAAAGAATAATTACATACTGCTTTCATGTTTGACTGTCAGAACTTTGCTCATGCTTTGTGTTAACAGAAGTCTACATGAGGCTTTTCCTCACAGATGTCCTTGGTATCTTACTGAGCTGTGGTCCCATGTCCTCTCACTGAATGCCATCTTCACCACTGTCTAATGCATTTGATATACAGCAATTTTTTAAAATAGCAGTCACGTTGAGATCCACGATAAGCTTTTCCCTTACTGATAGCATTTTTAGATGACTTTTTTAACAGCACTGTCTTCCGACATTACACTCTGTAACTCCATATTTCTTGGCTGCTTGGCAGTTGTTTGACACCTCTGCTGCATTGACCACCATGATCTGAAAGTTATAGCTCCGCCTCCGTTCTCTATTAACTTGCCTCACTTTGGATTAGACTTGGGCGATAAACTGTAAAATTACCGTTACCGACATTTACTCCAATAACCGCCGTCATTTTGCCCATGACGGTAAATTTGGTATTTTAATAAAGAAGAAAATAAAATGATTTTTTTTGTCTATTTTGACTGTGTGCTGGTACGATATGTTAATTCCCCTTTAAGACTGTGTGTAGTGTGTGACTCCACCCATCCAGTCTGAACAGGAAGTGAAACAGATAATAAGGAAATGACTGACTTTCACCACATCATAAAATTAAGACACAAACTAACCTGCAGTTATAGATCCTAACATGCATGCCCAGTTACAGCAGATTGAAAGGCACACACAACCCCCCCCCATTTATCATACATTTATCGTTATGATGGTAAAACTGCCCAAATTATCGTGATATTAATTTTAAGTCATATCGGCCAACCCTACTTTGGACCCACTTTGCTTTGGACACTCTTCATTGTTCATCTCCTGTCACTGTTTCTCTGCTGTGATTGATGGATAAACCCACCACAGCGATGCCACTGGCGCCCTCTGCTGTTGTGCTGGTGTAGCGACCCCAGACAAGTATCAGCGTGTATCAATGGTTAGACAAAAACCCCATAAAAAACCCCACTTTTCCCACATTATTTTCACTGAAAAAACCTTGTCCTATATTCAGGTCAGTATGGTAGTTACTGTTATTGACAGATGGAAATCTGTCATGAGCTTCAAAATGGCGCTATGACTTTGAGTGACCTTATATGGTCAAAATCAGGTTCACATGATTTTAAATGGTTGTAACTTTAAAAACAGTGGTGATAAATAGTCAGTTACAATTGACAGATAGGAAACTATATGTAGGCTCCAAAATGGTGTCATAACCTTTGACCTTGAAAGGTCAAACCCATAGTCTTATATTTGGAGAGAGAGATGTCTATTAAGAAGCGAAACATTTATGGGGTTTGTTGTGCCTGGCACCACTTGTGTTTATATTTAATATCCTCCTTAAACATTAAATATAGGACATATAGGTGCAGAAGTCAGATTTTTACCTCCAGCACATTCCTGTTAGCATGGACATATTTGGGAGAGACGTGTTGACAGCATTGTTGTCAGATATGTATTATAGCATGTGCAGATATATATTCTAAACCTTGTGTTTTCTTTAAACACAGAAAAGAAAAATAGCCATTTAGAAATGTAGTAGTCTGGGAAGGCCATTAGTTTTAGTTGTCTCTAACTTTATCCTGTTCTTTGTCGGTTTGTGATTAAGAATGCCCCCTCAAACCTGCAGGGATGTAGAAAATGTAAATGTACAAGACAAATGCTGTGTGAGAACAGTAATTCAACATTTTAAGATGCGGGAAAAACATACGAGGCATATTATTTCAGTCTGGCTGACCTGCTTGTGTTTTGCTTTCTAAGGTTCATTTAGCTGACTCACAGCTGCGAGGAAAGAGTCATCCTCATGAGCTGTATTAATATTTAACATGCATCGATTCATTCATTCTCTGCTGCCTGTGTTTTATTTATTTATTAAACTCCAAACACTGTGAAAGTGAACTGGCCACATCTATTCAGAGTGGTAGTGTCAAATGCTACTGCTGGCCTGGGGGGGAGGGGGGGGGGGTTGTCTTCCAGTCAATCTCCTTCACAGTTTGGAAACATATCCTTAACTCATGACTATCCAGCTGCTCTCGGTGTGAAGCAGCCAAATCAGTAAAAGGTTCATGTGGAGAACAGGAATGTCAGAGCAGAGTTTCCTGTTCAGACGGTGACAGTGACTTCTCTCTCCTCTGTTTCCAGGGCCTGTCGGCTCAAGAAGAAGGCCCAGCACGAAGCCAACAAGATCAAGCTGTGGGGGCTCAACCAGGAGTATGGTCAGTAGAAATATTTGTGTGTATACTTATTTAAATATTACATATAAAATAAAAAGTTGACTATTCTCACAGGGCCCATACTGTATTTTTCTCATTTCTACTCATATAATCTCATCTCGTCATCTGAACCTGCTTTATCCTCACTAGGGTCGCGGGGGTCACTAATCCAGCTACAATGGGCGAAGGCGGGGCACACCCTGTATGAGTCCAAATGATCTCATCATATGTAAAATAAGACATAACGACCTAAAGAGTAACTTTTCAGTGAGATATAAAGAATTTACTTTTAGACAATAAACCTTGAAAATCTTATTTCAATAAATTTTTACCAAGAATCTAAAATCTAAATCAAAAATCTACCAATGGGACGAGTGAAAATTATCTGGGTAAGATTTCTTGAAATAAGATTTCCCAGATCTATGATATAGAAACTTCTTACATCTCACTGAAAAGTTTCTCTTTCTTATTTTAACCCTCTATGGGACTATGTTATTTATAAATGGCATTAAAAACACAGCTTTAAAAAATAACACAAGCCTCTAACCAATCATATTGTACCATAAAATTTAGAGAATTTAGAATTTAACTAACTGCACTGCTTTTAATTTTTGCGGGGGTTGAACCACATTTCATTTGTAGTCGTCCATTCAACCTTATATTCATCAACTTTTCAGAATTCATAACTAACATGAATGGTTTTTTGTATTTTTTATGATTTTAGAATCATTCTGAAATTAAATTCATAAATAAGTGTTTTTCAGTCAAATATGTTCATGGATAATGAAGCTATTGTTCTTTTATTGATTGTTTTTTTACATTAAGAATGCATGAAAAAAATATACCCTAATAGGACAATTTTTAAACCCCAAAATAAAGGTCAATTTTGTAAAGGGAGCATAGAAAATGTTTTTTAGGCCTTAATATACTTAAACTCAAAGGTCATTCATTTTTTCAAATCAATACGTCCCATAGATGGTTAAGTATGACGAGATATTTGAAATAAAAATGAGAAAAATATACATGGTTAAATTTAGATTTTCACAGTGCATATATCGAGAATTAAATTGTCCCACATTTATCCTGGTGTTAATCCATACTTCAAAAAATGTAAAATTGCTGAAGCTCCACTCATGCACATGTACTGGTCCTGTTCTTGTCTGGAAAAGTATGAAAATAGGTTTTCCATACCTTATCCAAGATTCTAAAAATGTGTTTGGTTGCTCTGTTTGGGGGCCTCTGATGATCAGGTGACTTGTCCGTCATCTAAGTCCACACAGCAAAGCAACAAGGTTTCATTTGGTATCAGATAGAAGATATACTGGTAACGGATCAGTAACGTATCACGTAAACTTGGCAACAAAATGCGCTCTGAAAACAATGCAGTACACATGCCACACCTCTGGGTGTGCTGTAAGACAGTCCCACTGGATACACCACAACAATGGAAGAAGTAAAGTGCATGCGCCAAACACACCCCAGAAACAAATAACAACAACAAAGTGTGTGTAGGTGTCTCTGCTGCTCGTCTTGTTGGTTTAACATCAGTAGTTTTTGCTTCAATAACACCAGTAAACTTAGCAGTGACTGCAGCTCTGCTCCTACTGCTACTCTGGTGTCCACCATGATGGTCGCTGTGTTGTTTATGAATGAATGTTGTGCGCAGCTGCTGTTTGTTCTAGTCATGTGGTTGTGACGTAGATGCTAGGTATTTCACTCTGTTTTACTCGTCCACACAGCAATGCAATGGCACCATTGCCAGATCTTTCCACTCTGAAACCCGTTCTTAAAAAACTATCATTTTGGGGCACCCAAAAGGCCATTGCTGTGTGGACTCTGAGGTCACAACAATAACAAACTGTATCGGACTCACTCTATCAATGCTGTGTGCACGGTGCCTAAGAGACAGGCACTATTGTTCTGTTCCCTGTTGCCCTATTCTAATGGAGACATCCCCCCCACACTCATGCACAGTGGCGCCATGACCTTATGTCCTACTTAAAACTGGACAAAATTAGAAACTTGCTTCAGCGTACTACAGTAAAGTTTTGCAGTAAATGGGACCTTTTTTTTGGACACATTCCAGAATCTTTAGTGTCTTCTGATGCACCATTTATCAACTTGCACAACCTGCATCCTGACAAGTGAGACACTGTGTTGTGTCTGTGACAGTGAACTTCATGGTAACAAATAGGATTACTTTGAGAGGATTACTCTGGCAATTTTTTTTGTTTGTTTCGGGATTCTTTTGTTTTGTTCTTTCCTTTTCTCTCCCTCTCTCTTTTCTGTATTTTTAACATGGTTCATTGTCATTATTGTTTACACTATCTGTAAGAAAAACTTGAACAAAAAATGGTTAAAAGTGTTGAATGTTCTCAAGTCTTATAAATCCTGGGCCTCATTTATTGCCTATGTTAAAATCCTTCCATTGACCTGATCACAGGTGGACATTCTTTACCTATTCAGCTTCTGTTTGAGCCTTTGATACAGCTTGTCAAATCAAAATCAAATCAAGTTTATTGTCATTTTGCTGTATATATAACCTGGATGCGATTTCTTGGGGGGGGGGGGTCATCCCCCCCTCTGGTCTATGAGTCTTTGTGACAGCGTAAACACAAAATGCGTCAAAGAGGAACTTCACATGCAGCAAAGTCTGGGTGGAGGGAGCCATACCTGTGAGCCACCTTCTCGCCCTGACACTTTCTGGCCCACCCTGAGCTGGTTGCGGCGCACGTTGAGAACACGTTCCAGATTGGAAAAATTGGACAACGGTGTTGTTGCATTGCTGTGTGGATGAGGAAAAGGGGGTAAAACACCTGTCCTCTGCATCCAACTTCTTGTTGTTGTTTATATCCAGGGTGCATTTCACGCCTGTATCAACCGGTGTGTGCATGCGCTTTACTTCTTCTATTGTTCTGCTGTATCCGCTGGGACTGTCTTACAGCACACCTAGAGGTGTGGCGTGTGTATTACATTTTTCAGCATGCATGTCATTGCTGTGTTTACGTGATACATTACTGATCTGTTGCCAGTGTTTTCTATCCAGTACCAAACGAAACCTCATTGCATCGCTGTGTGGGCAGGGCCAAAAGCCAAAAACACCCTTGTTAGTGAAAGTAATAAACGCCCCATTAAACACAGCACATCAAAAAAGGAAATTCCAATAAAACTGATTTCATTTGTTTGTTTTTTTTGCCCTGTTTACTCTGCCTCCCCCTCCTCCCATGGATCTTTGAATTCAACCCCAACCTCCTTTGTCCCTTTTTTCCCCCATTTCCTCCTTTTTTACATTCCAGTCATTCCTGATCACTGCGTTGGGTTGGGTTTTAGTTTGGGTTCCAGTGAATTTCAGTTCTCCTGGAGCGATGCCAATGCACACACTGGGTCTACATCCCTTCACTTCCTCTTTCACCCTCCGTCTTCTCCTCCTTCCCTCACATGACTCTTTCTCTTTTTTCATCATGTCTTATTCACTTTGTACCATGTACAATGCATACAGTATTTCAGCCCATCCCCCAACATCCAATCTGTCTGCCCTCCATTTCCCTGAATCCATTGAAAAAGTGCCATCATGTGACCATGTGTACTGTATTTGCTGTCTGAATATGTTTTATGTATATATGCTGTAGTGTAATTCCTGTTAAGTGCAGCTCTTCTGCTGTCAGGGGATCAATAAATTAAACTTGCATCTGTGCAAAACACCTTTTCCCTCGAACCTTGGCCAGGTATGATCTGTGCTTAAATATAATTGTAAAAAGTGTAATGTTTCTGATAATGTCAAACATAAACATTTTTGTTTTGAATAAATCCAACACCTAAGCTTTTATGCTTTGTATACAATTTAGAAAACAATCCACATCTACATGTCTTCTGCAGTCACAGTTAAGTCAGAAACACTTACGGTGTCATATTAATGTTGTTGTGCAGAGAACCTGCTGGGGGCACTGCTGCGGATCAAAGAGGTCATCCGACTGCGGGTGGAGAGCAGCGACGAAGACGACGCTGATGAACGAGGAATGACCCAACGTCTGGAAGACATTCTCCGAGAGTCCAGCGGTGAGGCACCAACAAACATAGATAAAAAATGTTGTTTTCTTGGCATACATCAATATATATTTAGACATCACTGTTTATGTAAAATACAGTTTTGAAGTTGCAGTGAAAGATCCGAACATCACCAATACATGAGTTTTTTGCACAAATTAAGAATTTTTGTAATTTTTTTTGATAAAAAAATATTCAGTCAGTCAGTCTGCCCCAGAGCAACTGTGGCTACAAATGTACTTTACCACCACCAGAGTGAGCATGTGAGAGGCCAAAAAGGCGCTCTATAAATTCAATCCATTATAATCATTATCATTAAATTGCTAATTCTAAGGTAATATCAGTGAATTAAACTTAACTTGTAAACTTTTCTACATCTTTATATCCTCTTAGAAACATAAATATCTAACATAATCAGGGTGCTTGTGCAGCTCTTGAAAGGTCTTAAAAATTCTGTAATTTTGATCCACTGTCTGGAATTTTGTGTGAAAGTCTTAATAAAGTAAAACCGTTTCTGTCATAGTTGAATTTTAGAGTAGTCCATGGTACATAATCTTAAATAATACAAAACACATGAGGAAAGCATTCACAAAACAATTCTCAAAGCCAAGGCCATAGACTTATGTTAAACTAATTGTGGTTTCCTTTATTTCATTTGGAATACCCCAGTGATCTTATCCATTTTTAATTTTTACTAAGTCAGACCTCAGGACAGATGGATGTTGGACTGTTTTGGGCTTTGGTTAACCCTTCCATTCATGAATTATGAAGACCTAATTCAAAATTTTTTTCTTGACTGTTTTTATTCTTCTTTAGACATAAACCACAACCTAAGGCCTGGGGGCCAAATGAGGGCCACCAACAGTTGAAATGTGGCCCGTAGGATGAAGAGCATAATAACCTATTAAATGACTATATTTTCTTCTCAGTTTTTTGCCTATAAATAGTGACAACTTCAAATTTTTGTCGTTGTTTAACTGCAAAAATAATATTAAACTATGAGAATATTCACATTTACAAACTGTCCTGTAACAATAAAATGTGAATAACCTCAACAAATGTGAACAACCTGAAATATCTAAAGAAAATTAGACACAATTTGAACCATTTTCTGCTTCTGTTCTGTTAAGAGTTTAGTGTCTTTGGAGAACTGATCCATAATAAAACACATGGACTAATGACAAAGAATATTTTTACAATTGTCCTAATTTTCCTTATGAAATTTAACCTTTTTTTTTTTGCATTGGGATAATTTATAAAACTATTTTCATAATTGAATGGGGGGGTTGCACTAAAACAATGACAAAAAAATATATAAATATTTATAGGTTATTATGTTTTCATTTTACTGGTCTGGCCCATTGGAGATCTAATCAGGCAGAATGTGGCCCCTGAAGAAAATGAGTTTGACATCCCTGGCATAAACAAAGAAACAATTTATTAACTTGCTTTTCATGGACTTATACTTATTTCCATTCAGCTAGACACTTTGTGTTTGATTTTAGAAATAAAACAAATACGTATTTACTAATATACTGCGTGAAAAATATGAAATAAAAAAAAAAACATGTTTAATGCTGCTAATCTGAATTTTCCTCAAGTTTTAAACATACTTGCATGAAAATAGTATAGAAAAACAAAACAAAACAGTCTAAGAACAATTTCCAGGTTTATATCATACAATAAATTTACAATCATGGTATGAATCATAGTACATATCCACGATGTTGAAGTAAAGCAACAAAATCCATAAATATACAAGAAAAACACCTTTGTACAGCTGTCCACTATTGTGAACACTATGCATGGGTTAGTGAAACATATGGTTAAAAGGTTCCACTTTAGTCTGTAGAATGACTGTTACTCATCAGTGGCATTTACTATTCCTTAGTTAGAAAAATAGCATTTAGCATTAGCTCAACTCTGCTTCCTCAATCTCCTGTAGCTCCGCCCCTTTTATCCAAGTATAGTCACTTCTGGCTCCAAAAAATTAACATGGTAACAACAATTACAAACCACTTGTGGTTCATTAACCAACAGGTTCTTCTAATTATTTAGAAATCACACTATTAACTTTTACTCACTTTAAGTCATTATTTTCTTATGTTAAACCAACCTGCTTATGTTTTTTGTTGTTTTTTTGTTTCTAGTTTAAATTAATTATGATGTGTTGGTTGCTGAATAAGTGCTTTTTTTGTTTGCTTTTCATTGTTCTTACTGAAAAGCTTATTTTTGTTATTTGTTACTAATTGTGGGTGAAGGAGGTGTTTGTGTTGGTGCTCGTGCAGTGGCAGTGAATCAACTAGTGAATCTACTGTGTTGTTTGCTTCTGAATTTTTTGTATTTGTATCTTTAGGATCCTCAAAAATAAGCCGCTACAACATCTCAAGAGGCAAATTCAAGAGTGTTTGTTCCTGTTAACATTTGCCTTTTTCCAGTCCTTCATTTTCATCCTTGTTCCATCTGTTTGTCTTTTTTTCTTTTTTTTTTTTTTTTTTTGCTGTTGTAGGTCCCTTAGTTGCTGGTCGGACCAAAGACTTTGTGCAGAGGATTTTGGCAGCCAGTGCCGGCGGTCAGGACCAACAGAAAGAGCCCTCACATGAAGATGAGGCAGCGGGATAAACTCACCTGGCAACCCTTCCTCCTCCTCCTCCTCCTCCTCCTCCTCCTCGTCACCCCTCCCCCTCATCTTCTTGTGCTCCTGATCTGATTCAACCTGACCGGAATTAAGGGCCTACACCCTTCCAGCAAAGGCATGTAGAAGATGGGGGAAAAAGAAGAGGAGGAGTAGCCTAAACAAAATGGGAGTAAATGACCTCCCTGCTCCTAACAGCAGTCCTGTTCACTGCTCTGCAGGCTGCACCACAAACACCAACAGGCCAGAGCTACTGCTGCTGCTGCTGATGATGATGATGATGACGATGATGATGATGTCTTTGTGTTCTGTGTGTGTGTGTGTGTGTGTGTGCGCGCGCGCATGTGTGTGTCTCTGTTGGACATGTAACATACTGTATGAGCGTGTATAGTGTTCCTTTCTCCCTACGTGTGCTGTATTTGTATCCCATTGTGCCTATGAATAGACATTGCACTGTTTTGTAGATGGTCGTAGTTGACGGCAGGGGACCAGTAGTGAGCCGAGGGCAAGGGGGCATTTGAGGATAGAGGAAGCGCTAAAATAAGGAAGTGGGAGGAGACCAGGCCTGGAAAACAAAGGAGTGTATGTTTCTTATTTGGCCAGGCTCCTATAGAAGCACTGCATACCATTTGGATTGCATCGGCATCTAAAATGTCAGTAAGTGTTGTGATGGGAGTCCCACTGCCAGACCAGCTGTTAATGGAAAACAACTCTCTGTCTGTTGTGGAAAAATCCTTGGAGCTTTAATCCCCACCGTCCCCTTGTTTAATACCATGTCACCCAATCAAATGTAAGCAAAGTATTTAAAAAAGAGAGAGAGAGAGAGAGAGAATGAAAGAAACTGCACCTTAATTCAAACTGACCAAAGATTACTAAAACTGCTGAAACACTCAGACACCAAAATGTTTCACTGCTTCAGATGCTGCCAACCATTAACACATCATGTAGTTTGAGAAGTGAGTGGGAATTATTTCGATTGTTGTCATGTTTACCCACATTCGTCCATAATTAAATGATTACTCATCAGACTTTAAATCACTCAAATGTACTACCATCGATGTGAAGAAAGGACTGACTTTTCATTCTTTGGTCAGCCTCTCAGCTCTGCAGCCTGGTGCTCCATTAACTTATCTGCAGTGACTTTATTTTTTACCCACAAAAGGGAAGTGTCCTCAATGCCTCCCCTAAGCCCTCTCCTCAACCTCTGACCGGATTTATGTAGCGCACCTTCCTGAATTGCAATGACAAATACAGAAAACAAACAAAAAAAAAAAACACTTGTAGAGCTAGAAAGCAAATAATTAGTTTCTTTTTTTATGTTGTTATTTGGCAATGCCACAGCCCACACAGTGGGTGTCTGTCTTGAGAGTTTTGAAATCTGCCTTTTCTTCTGTGGTCTTTGCTGAAGCTGTAGACCAACCTGTCCAAGGTCTCTAAATGTTGTTGGACAAAAAAAAAAACAGTCAAGGACCCTTTGAATTGCACTGTGGTAAGAGCAACTAAGCACCTTTGAAGAGGGCTTTAGATCCTCCAATAGAGAGAGAGAGAGAGAGAGAGAGAGGAAAAAAAAGAAAGACTCTTGGCACCTTTTTTCTATAGACCGATATTGATTGAAAGGCTCTTGGTGAGCAGCTGGTGGTCTCCGCTTGTTTCAGTATGGTGCTACTGTATGATGAGAAAAAAAAAAAAATCAAGCAATGCAAACCTGAGCGGAGGCATCAGGCAGTAACTGCTGACTGGGTTTTGGCCTGTGAGCACGTACTGTTGTAATAGGCAGTTTGGCATAATGACGCCTTTCTAAAGTGCCTGGAGCTTAAAGCCACGGGGACCTGTGTTATTATGCCCAATCTTAAACCCTATTACAAGGTAAAACCCATGACTACTGCTTCATGTTGGCCTCACTTGACTTTACTAATTTAGAGGAAAGAAAAACGACAGGCCTGTGCTACGTCTTCTCACACATCCAGCCAAAAGAGAAAATATTTTCCTTAAAGACTTAAAACTCTGCATGGAAACTGTAGCTGGCACCGCTTTCTGTGAACATCATCTCTGGGAAATATAAGTAGAGGAGGAGCTGTTAGCAAAGCAATTCTCTTTTGTTTTTCAGCCTTGATGAGCTCCCATCTGGGCTGTCGTCCAAAGCTGCTGCTTTATAACACACTGTTCCTCCTATGGAAACTCCATTTCCTGTCCTGAGCAGGAGAGGAGCAGCTCACCCTAAAAACTTCAACTCCTGGAGCTCTGACTCGTGGCTGTTGTGAGAGACAAGGATATGTGGAGCATTCTGAACATTGTAGCGCTGCTCCTGTTTTAGTTTCGTTATCCCTTAATTTCTGGGAATCGCTGCTCGTGTTCCTGTAAGTTTAGGACTGTACTGTAAACAGAGGATTCCTGTCTTTCAGCTGGAAAGACTTGGCTGTGGAGCGCTGCTGCTGCTGAGCAGAGCTCTTATCCTCTGATGCCAAACACTGATAGTCTGTGGCTTTGCAAGGAAAGACGCCTGATCCTCTGATGTCACTGCAGCTTCTTAATAACCGTTTAGACCACAGAAACCTGGTCTGGCCTCACACTTAATATGATCATTTTACATTGAAATATTATGTAAGATGAGGTCGCTGAGGCCAGAAGAAGAAAATACTCAGCTTGTTTGGTTAAAGGAGCTCTCTGGTCTCTTTCTGCTGCTCCTCCCACTTCTCTCGAGGCTTGGGAAGCTGGCGAAGCTGCCAACGGAGTCACAGGATCTCGTGCTGGCAACAGCTTCCTTCATATGCCCGGCTGCAAACAAAGAGAGGAAACGACAGAAAACAACTGTACAAATCACAGAGTCTTTAAAAAGAATTGTATGGTTGTATCTGTCATCCTGGAGGATGTGAGGTCTTTGGGTTTAGGAGAGATACCAACTTTGGATACAGATGTTTATCCTCATGTTTTCCCTCTAATGTGAGGTTATGTAACACAAAATACCATCTGCTGTGTACATTAATATATATATATATATATATATATATATATATATATATATATATATATATATATATATATATATATATATATATATATATATATATATATATATATATATATATATATATATATATATGCCAAAAACAAATGCAGTGAATTATGGCCTCAGGTCTCGCGCAAAGTGACCTGATTTTAAGAAAGTCCTAAGCTCCTGTTAGAGTTCACATGAATAATATAGCATTTTGTTTCTGTGTAGGAAAAAAAAAACATTTCACATTTGTTATTTTGTTGTTTCGCTGCATTTCCCTTTAACTGTAAAGCTTTAACGGGGAGTGGCCTGGCTTGGCAAGGCCACTTGTCTCTGCTCACATTCCTGAATCAGTTTCCCAGAAAGTGTGTGTTTATGTGTACCTGAAAGGAGGCAGATTTGTGAAGTGAAACTGGAATGACCCAAAGAAAACCAGTTCCATTTTCAGAGCTGTTTTTGTGACAGGCTGAGCTCAGTGGGAAAACAGAACCAATACTCAGAGCTTACACTTTTAGCCTGCTCCGACAATGACTTAGCAAAAACTGGATGGTTCTTAACTAGGCTACTTCCTCTTTGGGTGTGACTGTCTGTCAGATGGTGGGAAGTCAGTGGTCATGAAAGTCACTCATGCTGAGCGACTTTTAGGGAAAGTTTCTCTGTCTTGTAGTGAAAGTCTGATCCGTTTCAGCTGTGGAATCTCAAGTGAAACTGTAAGAGCTCAACACTGAAAAAAGGCCACTCATGAAGAAATACACTCTTAAAGAATAAGCCTGCAGCAGAATATCAAGATGTTTGTCATTTTGCTCAAGAACTACCTATTATATCATCTTTCCTCTTAAATCTGATTGGTTGACTGACAAAAAAAATGATCCAGATGTCCACAGAAAGCA
Source organism: Siphamia tubifer (assembly GCA_020466265.1). Taxonomy (NCBI): domain Eukaryota; kingdom Metazoa; phylum Chordata; class Actinopteri; order Kurtiformes; family Apogonidae; genus Siphamia; species Siphamia tubifer. Next base: position 24,687,721 of record CM035783.1, on the reverse strand, counting down.
GCTTCAACACTGTAGAAAACTGGAACAGAATATTCATGATACTTCATCAGCGTACTTGTCAATAATTCTGCAGTTGTATTTCAACTAATACTCTGATCACCACTAACTTTTTCCACCTTAATTATTACATAAAATGTAGTTATTTACTGTAAGAGCAATTAATGAGCCAAAATTGTCTTGAAATTGAAACACAGATCCAGTTGCATTTCAGATTACATGACAAACGGTGAAGATAAGTCAATGAGATGTTGCACTTATCTTTCTAAATGTCATAGCAGATAGCTATTTGGTTGACAAATGTAGATTTGTGAACTTTTTAAGAATTTCTCAAATATTATAAGGGTGCCTTTACTTATAATAGTCCATATTTATATGGTTTTTAACATGGAAATGTTGAAAGATATCTGTATAGTTACTGTTAAAAGCACTGATAGGAAGGCATATATGATGTTGATTTAATTAATTCACTTCTCCTCTAGTGAAAGTACCACCCACTCATAGTGGGAGATTGATCTCTGTCCTTGAGATCACAGGACTCCAAGGCTACATTCAGACTGCAGGCAAATGTGACCCAAATCCAATTTTTTTTTTTTTTGCCTATAGATGACCTGTATCCAATCTTCTAAAACCAGATTAAACTGCAAAAGTTGGACTTGGAAAAAAATCCAACACTTACATAAATGTTCCTAAATCTGATATGTATCTGCATTTTGCAATACAACTTCAGTCTGAATGGCTTCAGTGCATTTATCCAACCTTTACATCATTGAAATGCGACAAATATCACAAGCCTGTGTCTCAGGATGAATATGTATATTGATGTATAAAATATATTCATGCCTGTGTGATCACATATTACTGTACTTCAGGATCTCTTTTGCGCTTCAAAGTCATATTCATTTCATCGCTAGAAGTTGCATTTAATGTGTAATATGAGTGAGTACACACAAAAAAAAAATTTTGATATAAACTTAACATAGCGGCAGAACCTAACAACCTCACACTTGGGACATCGCTTGCATTTTTTAAGAGGATAATGAAATAATGAAAAATGTCCTGACAATGAAACACAGATGCAGCAGTATTTCAGATTATACATCAAACAAAGAACATATGCCTTTGACATGACTGTAACACTCTGTAAACTCCTACCCATCTAAACAGCATTGTAGAACAGTCTGTTGTTTGCTGACCTTTTAATATTTGTACTTTATTCCAGTGATCCATACATTGGCACAGGCACAACAGAAAACATGTCTGACTGCACTAACACTAATCTAGGGTCAGAGGTCAAACAAACGTTGACCCTTCCATGGTGTATTTCTCCATTTTCCTCATCTTTCCGTTGCTTTGCTTTGTCTCTGGGTCTGTCTTTACATATTTTCAGTACACAGGTTTTACCCTGTTTATTTTGCATCTCTTCTGAAGCCCTTGAAGCTGCACTTATTTTCTTCAGCTAAATACATTATTCACAGTGTGCTGCCTGTAAACATGCACAGCCATTGCACTGGTCATATGGAAAATGAATCGGAAATGTGTAGGCACATCTTTTGTGAAATGTATATAAATGCTTTGAGGATGAATACATGCTGGGTTCAGACGTCATCAGAAAAGCATCATGTTCAGTCAGAAGCTGCATTCAGTGGACATCTGTGTTAGATAATCAACCCTCAATTACTAAGCAACTTTGACAATTAATAAGGCTTGTTTGCACCAACAGCGTTTTATTTTTCACCATGATTAAATTGTGATTAAAAGTGTTTTTATGTAGTATTAATATTTCAACTCTCATCCGCACACACACACACACACACACAACCACACACACACACACACACACTTGGGACCAAAACCACCATTGAACCAACCTTATGTATCCACAGACTGTATTTGTCACTGAATAAAGTATAAAGCTCATCATTTACACATTTCTATTATGTTATCAAGTTCTCTTCAAAAGCTAAAACGTATTTTACCAGTCACTCCAAATATCACTGTCTAATAATATTAACATGGTGCATCTGCTGATAGTTTACATTATCACTCTGGTAGATTTGTTCTATTTTTAAACAGGAAACAGCAACTGTAAAACCACAAATCACCCGTTTTTTGTACAGTATGTGTTGTCAGTAGCTGAACTAAAGATTGGAAAACAACAAACAAGGTCAGAACTGTCACAGTTTAGTCTGAACTGTGGATCAACAAACAACAACTTAGCGAAGATAACGTCCCATAATAACTTTATATCTTCATAAGCCTCAGATTGAAACTCGTTCTTTCCTGTACTGTGTTTATCAATGCTCCTTATTATAACTGGAAAAACTGAACTAATACTAATAAATATGTAAAATAAAAGCCCTATTCATTAAACTGATTATTCACAGTAAAAAGTAATTAAAGTTTTTGGGAATTATTGCCAACCACACACATATTCTTTATTTATTATCATTTTTATTTTCTCCATTGACATCAATAATCTTGGTTTAAGAGATTAGTTTTTCCATTCTTTAATTTTAAATGTGGATTTACTCATTTTAAACCTATTAAAATCAATCTCTGTAATGCTATTTACTTAGTGTTTGCAATATTTCAACAGCATATGTTCAATATTTAATGTGTAATTTAACAGATTCAGCATAGCGTTGATTAATTACAACATTCTGTACACACATGGCTCTTTTTTCCCTCATTTCTGCACGAAAGAGTAAAAATTATGTTAAGCTAATAATAAGAGTGTATGTTATGATTTAAGGTAAAGTGACTTGTGAAATCTCAGCTCCTGAGGCTGTCGAGGTGTTACAAACGCATTCTTACTCTAATAATAATTTTCATTAAGCTGTTGGTGCATCCCAGTCTGAAACATTTCTGTTTTCCATCATTCTTTTTGAACTATTATGTAGATGTCAGAAGTTTGAGACTTGCCAGCTGCCCATGTTAAATCTTGTTTCCCCCAGAGGAATTTGCCTGGGTTGTTTGTGTGTAAATGTTTAAAGTTGATTGGAGATGAAGTGAGATGAGGTGTTGGGGTGAAGGGACTGGTTCCCTTCCTCAGCTCCTTTCATGTGAGCATAGTTCCCTTATGGATGGAGCAGTGAGGTGTTGAATAGAGCCATCAGTAAGCCTACACTGGTGGGACGCTGCTGACCTCCGGCTGCCCGTCCCCGTCTGCTCCAGTGCTCACATTGTCGGAGACACTCAGGATTCTCCAGTTTCAAAGGCTACGGGCCTCCGGGTGCAGGAGGCCGGGGGAAAAACAGCACTTAGCCAGGACTTCAGAGTAGTTTATCTGAAACCTTCTAATCCCCCTGTACCACCTCCACCTCCGCCCACTGTCAGTCTGCAACAGCTGTAAAGGAGGAGGGCTTCAGCCACCACGTCTGCATTGTGACGCCCCTGTCTGCTTTGTCACTGACCTGGAAACCTCCATCTGGAAAGGATACAGACAGAGGAAAATGTCAGTTTAGACCTGCTTCCTTATCACTCAAGCCAAGATGGAGGTGGTTTAAATTACGCTCACATCCCAGATCTGAGCAGCATCCATACCTGATATTACCCAGAACACTCCCTGCTCTTTAGAAGGCACTCCTAAGGCCTTTCTCAATATGAAGTTTGCCAAGTTTGGACTTGTGAAGTCCACATGTTTGGTCTTAGTAAGAACAGTCCCAGAGAATGGAACAGTTTTTTTGGGAACTTTCCCCCCTGGTTCTGCTGTATTTCCATCATCAGCCTCCTGATGTCATTCATGAGAAGCTAACTTTATTGTTAAAAAAGGTAGAAAATGCCTGCCCTGCGTTAACGTTAATGATGGACTTTGGCAAAGGTTCAACTGTCGATTTTTATAATTATTTAATTATTTGCTTCTCAGAAAACTGCCTGTTCATAATCACTTAACTATTCCAAAACGTACTGATTTCTATAAGATGATAACAACAACCGACAAGTATTTGTCGGTTGATGAAAAATTGTAAGTTGCCTTCGAGAGTAAGTTTGTTTCTCAATAACTGTTCTTGATTTTTTTCTGTGTTCTCATGATCTTTTGAAACATCACTAGTCATGGCCTAAGGATTATTCCAGTTACAACTTTTACACAAACCAAGATCAAATGGAATACCTTAATGTTTGACAGTTTGAGTCTCCAGACAATGCGTCGTGCATGCGTAAAAGCATTGATCTTTGTCAGCCATCTTTCAAGACTTGCTATGGTAACCTCGTAAGGAGGACCAATCACTGTTGTATGAGTGAAGTCATGTAAAAGTACAGACTTTACTTTGCCTTCAATGAGAATCTTTCTAGAGATCAATAGTGAATTCAGGTCAATTCATTTGTCTACTTTCGTTTTTTTTTTTTCATATAGCCAGCTGATGACTGCTTTGATCTAAGGCCTAGTTTACACGGCAACATTTTCGAGTTAATCTGATCAGTTTTTTTTATCGTTTTGGCCTTCTGTCCACATGGCACCAGTGTTTTGGGCACCCCAAAACGATATTTTTTGAGAACGGGTTCCAGAGTGGAAAAATCTGGCAATGTTGCTGTTGCTGTTGCCATCTGGATAAGTAAAACTGATTTGTTTAAACCTTGCATCTACGTCACAACCACATCACCAAAGCAAATAGCAGCTTTGCACGCAACATTTATTCGTAAACAAGACAGCGACAATCATTTGCAGACACCAGAGTAGCAGTATGAGCAGAGCTGAAGTCACTGCTCAGTTTACGGTTGTTATTTAAGGAAAATCTAATAATAATAATAATAATAATAATGATAATGGGTTGGATTTATATAGCGCTTTTTTGACCACTCAAAGCACTTCACATTAGTGACCCATTATTCATTCCACCCTCTGGTGGTGGTAAATTACATATGTAGCCACAGTTGTCCTGGGGCAGACTGGGGCAATCATGCATACACCAGTGTGAGTAGCACTGGAGGCAAGGAGGGTGAAGTTTCTTGCCCAAGGACACAACGGCCCGATTAAGACAGAGCGGGATTTGACCCTTCAGTTACTGGACGACCAGCTCTACCAACTGAGCCATGGCCACGCCGTACTGATGTTAAACCAACAAGATGAGCAGCAGAGACACTTACACAACTTCTTCTATTGTTCTGTTGTATCCGTTGGGGCTGCCTTACAGCACACCTAGAGGTGTGGCCTGTGTATTGCATCGTTTTCAGTAAGCGTTGTGTTGTTATTTTACTGAACCGTTCCTAGTGTGGACGTGACATTTTCTTACCCAGGACAAAACAAAATGTAGACATAGCCTAAATCTGGGGGGAACTGATCACTGGAGGGTCATCATGTCCTAACGAGGTGCCGTAGTGATTTGTAAAAGATGGCTGATGGACATAAATGCTTCTACGCAGATCATCCCTTAACAGTCTGATAGATTAAAGTAAGCATGCACTGGTTGGTGATTTGTAGAGACATGGCTAGAACATATCCCATGATGCATTTCGTGGTGCTACTCATGAATTCTACAGCAAATGTCTGTGACAATTTAACCTGAGAAAAGTTTGGAGTCTATGACCATCACCTGATGATGTGATACAATATTGAAACACATGCCAGAGGTTGTTTTATGTGAAAATACATCTTTTTTTAATAAGATATTGGATTTTGAAGAATGTAGAAAATGAAATAGATAGAAATTACTTGTGAATTAAATTGATGGACATATTGTGGTGGGTTCTGGAAATATGTTAGGAAGCTAATGGCATTGGTACAGCAGAGCCAGGGAAGAACGTTCACAATTATGGAAGTGATATATAAAGAGATAGACATGTGTTCTTATGAAGTTCATGTTCTAGGACCGTTCTTACCAAGACTGTATTTGCCAAGTTTGCAGAATTGATCTTGAGAATCATCCTAAATTGACAGTAACACAAAAATGCATCCAAGGATATTTGCTCATCAAGTCCATGAGTCACCATCCACTGCATCCTTGGTTTAACCGTTAAAACGAGAACAACATCTAAGAATTACGTCTCATGTTGGTTTGTGTAGACGTTTAAATGAAATAGTACTTGGGTCCTGACTGATGATGTTTCAGAAATTGCACAAATAAAACCTACAAGAACAAATATTTAGAAATGCCATAAATCTCTTACCGCCTCTGTCTGTGGATCAAACATGTTCTGGTTTACATAAAAAGCTCAATTTTTTTTACTGAGTGCGGACTTTACTCACAGTCCAGGAACTCAGAAATGAGACCTGATTTTTTTTTTTTTTATTTATTTAATTAATATAATCTGATCTAATTGATTGTTTTGTGCTAAAATGGTAGCAGTAGAAGTGTTTCTTCAGACACAGATCCAGTTAAATTGTGATGCTGATGAACCCAAAGATGTATAACGTGGCTTTGTGTGTTTTTAGCCTTTGTCTTTGGGTTCTGATTCACTGTTTTCCAGCTCTAACAGGCAGGTGTTTGTTGTATTTTTTTTTGTGAAATGTCCAGTGTAGACTGTCTCACCCAGCACCACACTGAAGACAGACCTACTTAGACACGATAGAGATTAAGGATTATGCAGCTAAAGATCAGAAAAAGCTTCATAAAGAACCAAAAAAGAAAGAAAAATCATGAGATGAATGAAACATAATATCGCTCTATAACTGCCTGATGTGAGCAACCATTTTCAAACAGGGGGTGATTAAAATGTTGATGGCCTGTTTTGGTGTCCCCAAGAGGCCAGAAACTATTCAATCACCTCCTTTTTTTTCCTCTTTTTTTTTTTTTTTTTAAAGAGAAAATCCTTTTACGCACATCTTTTCAGTTTGGTCAAGTGAGGAGATAAATTTTCTGTTCTTTTGGATTATAAACAGCTGCAACTCGGAACACTTAGTATGATTGTCTTATTCAGTTAAAGATGTTCTTGAGGGTTGAGCTACGCCTTAAAACTGTCTTTTGTTCGACTTTTTCTGTGGTGTGGTGTTGAGAGAAAAACAAAAACAAACACACAGTAGAACAGAAGAGGAAAGTGCACACAAGGAACACAACAAAAACAGAGGATTTATTGAGATGTTTCTATTTCATACTTAACCGGACTGTAGCAGCGGTGAAAATATGCGGAAAAGTACCGAGGAAAGTCTTGATATGGTCTGAAATGTTTTCACTTTTACATAACCGCAGCTCTGTTTCGTATCAAACAGAAATATTAAAACCCGGACTGTTTTTGTTCTCTGTGTGACACGTCCCTCTCTGTATCATTCAGAGGAAGGAAATACTCTTTGAGGTTACTGGGATGCCTTCAAACTGTGATAATTGTAGTTAAATGACTTCCTGGGCTTCAGTATTTGCTAAGGATTAATAGGATGTTGGTTTCTGCCTGTGAACGTAACTATAATGTATAAAAAGGCTCAGACACGTCTCGTGGCTTTAACCAAAACCAAGTCAGTCGTTTCTGGATTGTATCAGGATCAAAGAGCAGCGGTGGATGTGAAGAGGTAAAAAAAAAAGGAGAGTAATAAATATATGTATCTAAAAAAAAAAAAATGTGGGGGGGGGGGGTGATCACATCCCTGCTGGATCTTTAATCTGACAAAAGATCGGAGGAAAAGAAATCCAAGAGAGAAGCAAACATTCCACAATGCCATGTCATATACTGTACAGCGACCACCCCCACCCCACCCCCTCTCTTCTCCCCCTCCCCACTCTTTTAACCCTTTCCCTCCCCCTCCTCACCCATCTCCGTCTGTCTTTCAGTAATCACAATACTACAGTAATACTTTGGACCTGTTAACACTTTAACACACCTGTATGTACAACTACTTTGTCAGTAAGTAACCTTTAAGAAAATAGGACAAAAACAAAAAAGGAAAAAAAATGAAATAAAATAAAATACAAGAAGTGCCGTACAAATAGAAGCCTAATATTTTTTGTTTTGGTTTTTGTGTGAGTGTACTGTACACCTGTATAATGTATATTTTAATATTTATATGCAGCTGTTGTATTAAAGTATATTTTTAAAATAAAACTAAGCTTGTGTTGTTTTTTAATGTACTTTTTTGTTTTTTTTTCATTTGATCTGAACCATTTTAAACTCTTAACACAGGAATATCGCACTAATTTTCTTCCAGGTTTCACTTTCAACCCAGTTTGATCTCCCAACGGGCCGCACCAGTAAAATAATAGCGGATAAATAATGACATTTACAAATGTTTCTTTATTGTTTTAGGGCAATAAAATAACATACATTTCTGAAAATATTTAATTATCCAAACAAAACATGTGAATAACCTGGGGGGAAAAAAGATGTGCTATTTTTATTATTATGCCTCAACTTATCATTTCACATGTGCATCACAGATCAGATATACAAATCTACAAGAGCACAAAAAAAATGTAAGTGGCAGAATATTAATAAAATTCCATATTATTTTCTTTCGTCTATTCAGTTTGTTCATATTTGCTAAGCTTATTCACATTATATTCTTTAAATAATAGTAAACTTTAATATTTTAGATATTTCTTTGTTTATATTAAACCAAGAAGAAGATTTGGAGGCATTCTTTATAGGTTATTATGCTCTTATTATTATTTGAGATCGAATAATGTTGGAACCAGAGGGAGCTCAGCTTCCATAAAAGGACATGATGTCCCATGAAAACGACAATGTCAAAAATGTTGTCTTTCAAATGTAAAATAAATAAAGCCCATTTTCCATCCATGTGTGGTATTATTGTGAAAGATGTTATATGAAAATGTAGGATAATCAGGAACATTGGTAGGCCAGTTCTTAGGGATATTCCAATGTGATCCAAAGGTCAGTTCAGACCACAGCTGTTTGGTCTATGTTGTCTCCATAATGGTAAGACAATATATTTTTAAGTATACAACAATGACTGTACTTATAAAGTGCCTTTTATTCACCAGTGGGTGCACAAATGCTTTACAATTCTTTACATTCTCCCATTCACACACTCATACACCAGTAGCTGCTGATACACTGGTGCTGTCGGACCCTACTGGGAGACACTTAGGGTTCATTGTCTTTGCACAAGGACACTTCGAAATGTGGACAGCCAGAGACAGTCGGGACGCGAACCGCTGACCCTTCGATCATTGAATGACCCGACTGAGCCACAGCCAATCACTCTGTCTGGTGTGTGTGTGTGTGTGTGTGTGTGTGTGTGTGTCTGCCACAGTTATGCTGTAGAAATGCAAAAGCGGCAGAAGTAGAATGTGATTGACAGTCCAGTATCAGTGATGCACACAGCGCTTGAATGAACACACTCCACCATTTTGATGCAGTTTATCTTGTCCTCATGTCTTAACTATTGGCCTAAGGGCGACCATGTTTTTGTGGTGTTTTTATTACTCATGGCTTTTGTTTAAAAGTGTGGGTGGCGCATTAGGACAAATGTGAGTTTTCACTGCTTCACTACCTGAAGATGTTACTGTGGCCATTGAAGGTTAATGCACTTTTTCTGTTATTTGTATGCCCTAAATGCTATAAATGTTTTGCTTCATAAATCCATGATCCCACATATCTGTTTATTATATTTATTTATTTATGTAGATAGACTCCCTTAGGAGGGGAAAAAATAATAATAATAATATATATATATATATATATATATATAGCACACAGACATACACTCAGGGCTCTCTCTCTCCATATATAGGTACACAATTTGGACCCTGGCTAGTTAGTTTGTGGAACTTGAACTACAATGAGTGTAACACCCTCAGCTGTAAATATGTTCAGTGTCATTTTTGCACTTTAATTCATCCCACGCACTGGACTGGAATCTGTGGTGGGCCGCTTTTGGCCCATGGGCCACATGTTTGACACGACTGCTCTAACAAATCCAAATCTCAGTGCCTCCTGTTAACACATTTCCTGACACATTTAATTCAGTTGTGGTGATAGAAGATGTTCCACATGGAGGTGATAGTGTCGGTGAAGGCACTGCTGCTTGTCTTACTCTCAGTTCATTAGATGTTGTAGCACCTCGTGGTGACAGTAGTAAGACATTAGCATTTCTACAGTGAGATCAAGAGGAGGAGCTACTCTGCACAGCTCCACCAGCAGGCTGCACACTGGTACTGCACCACATGGAGAACAGCTTTTACATAACTTCAACCTGGAGGAATGTAGGGCGTACAGGGTTATGGAGGTTTAAGCAGGTTCTGTCAATGATTGACTTCTATCCTGGCATGGATGCAACTCATTGACACTATATGGACAAAAGGATTGGAACATATTTAATTCAATCGTTTCTTTTCTAACAGAGGTCTGGGATACAAAACAATAGTGACAAATGTAAGAATTTAGTTTTATATTGAGATTTATTGAATTGTTTTCAACATTGAAGAAAACTTGAATAAATATTTCTGTTAATATACTATATGGATAAAAGTATTGTGACACATAACTAAAGCTGTGGGATGTCCTGTTCATACTGATTAAATATATATATATATATATATATATATATATATATATAATTTTCTTCCTAAGTGAGCTGTGAAGAAAGTAGATGTTTAGTTATGGTACAATATTATAATTTACTCTCAGACCATGATACATAGTTTAGCATATTAGAGATTGAACATTTAAAAACATAATGGATTTTTTAAAAACAAAATTAATGTTCACAGAAATTAAACAAAAACCATCTCTGAGGCATTCTGGAAGCAAATACTATACAGCACTTTAAATAAAACTAACCAATGCAATTACATTTATCCTAATGTATTTTAGTATTTTTATGATATTTGTCCTCATTGCTTTATATTCCAGATCCCTGTTAGAAACAAAACACCTACCAGCTAACTACAGCTACAATCTGCTTGTGTTCTTTATAGACAAACTGCAAAACTGTTACATGATTTATTTTAATATTTTAGAATTGTGTGTAATAATTATTACACATGAATATGAGTATGTATTGAAACAATTACTACCACTCACCTTTCAATAAGTAACTGAATACTTTTACTCCAAAAAAAAGGAAACATATTTATTTTATGTTGACTTTTACTCCATTGAATCGCATAAGAAAATATTGCATTTTTAAGTTCCATTTATGTGAAAGCCTTAACTCCTCTTTTCAAAGTGAAAATACACTTATTTTCATGTATTTATTTGTTCTGATTTTGTAAAACTGTCTATACTTGCAGTAAGATCCAAAACCATTTGGGCACTTTTACACATATAGTTTTGCTTCTGTGCAACAACACAATGGATTAGACATTAACCAAAGATAGGATTGAAATGTGGACTTTCAGCTTTAATGCAATGAGTTTAACAAAAATATTGCATGAACCATTTAAGGATTAAAAGTATTTTAAACATTTTCAGATCCTCTCCAGCACAAGTACTGAGTATTGTTATAAATAGGATTGTTTTTAATCACTTGGACTTAGTCACAGTGACAGGATGGAAATTGTCACATCGTTAACAGTCTGGTCCCTATTTGAGTTTTTCCATTTTATGCCTTTTTAAATTTCTACACAGCCACATCACACAAGCTAACATTTTATTTATGCATAGAGTGTAAATAAATTCTTTAAAAAAAAACCAAAAAAAAAACCAAGGCAAAACAAAGACATTGACGTTTTTGGATTTTTCTACAGATGTATGTTCTCAAGGACAGTGATGTTACAAAAGTAGAATGAGGATCTTATAGAATATGCTGCATTACTAAATTAAAAGCTTTTACAGGGACCACTTTTAAATAAAGCTTATATGCAGATCTTTCTCTTGCTCTGGTGTATTTTCACAGTGAGCTATTCATACATTGAAAAATAGAATAACAGGATATAGATACTTTTTTGACATTAGTCATGCCTGATTTAATACTGATTTTAGTTTTCACTAGAAAAGCACTCAGAGAGCGCAGACTCTGCCAAGGCAGATCAGTGGCTCATTTGCATTTAAAGAGCCAGCACTTAAAACCACCTTTCTGGAGTCATTAGTCAGAAATATGGTTAAAGACAGATCTGTGGAGTTGAATTAATGAGGAATTCAGACCCAAGCAGAGCATTTATAGTTTATCTAGAGGACAGGGATTTTTTTTAAATGTATAATTTGATTTTAAAAATGCAAAATATCACTCTTCTAACCCTATTTCAATCCATGGTTTGTTTTAATAATTTGGTAATCTATGTGATGAGTAATGGATGATATGATGATCATAAAGAATAAAGTAAAGACTAAAAACAGTCAAATCAGAAATGCATTTCCTAAAATAATTAAAAAGTAGTAGTTTAAAAAAAATGCCTTAGTGGGAAATGTAATGTAGATAGATGATGAAAGACAATGTAATAAGATTAAAATGTCTTTTAAAGGTTTTGCCAATACTTCTTTAGAACTAATATCTACCTACCTATCTATATAAACACAAACACAGATTTTAATAGAAAACATCTTTTACTGGTTTGGAATGCTTTCATTTCACATTAAAATCACTATTAATTACAAATAAAGTCACGTATCAATCAGAGAATCATCATTATTAAACATTGCACGATGCCCAAACCCGAAGACTGGTCAGAATATCAGAGGAGCAGCACGAGTCTACATGGGGATGAATCAGAGAGAGGAGCACAGTAGGTGATTCGTAACGACAACTAAAGTCAAAAAGAAATGATACAACTCTATTTTTCTGTCAGTGATCAAACGTCAAACCGCTGGCTACCGTCTCAGATGTTAGCGCTGCAGTATTTCTGTACAGATGAAGAGGTGACATGGAGGTTACAAACACACACCGACAGTTTGACAAGGACGCATCAGACATCATCTCTGTCTGCGTCAAACAACAGGAAAGAATGTGCAGAGCTGATTTAACACAACTGTACAAAGCTCTCAGCCTCCACATGAGTTCAGGTCAAATATGAAACAATGGGGTCAACATCATTTAGTCTGAGTCATGCTCCACACATCTGGAATAAACCACTGAAATGACCTGGAAATGTTTCTTCTGCACGTAGAAATCTACCACTGTGGGATTGATTGAGGTTTGGACACACATCTGCATGATCGTAGTTGTTGTTGCGCGGCTGAAAAACTCAAAAGCTCATTTAAAAAAAAACAAAAAAAAAAACAAACAAGTGGCTTCATTTTACAGCTATGAAATACACAAAAATCATATGAATCTGGATCTTGTACTCAGTTTAAGGCGTATTCCTCAAACATGGCTTTAACATAGATTGGATCTGATTTACACAGCATTTGTTCTGCATCGTCTGCCCTTTCCCATTATCCATTTTTGGCCTGCACCATGAGACTGGATTCCTCCCTTTGATGAAGTTGCTGCATTCAGAAATCAGAGGAGATCTGTTTAAATCAGACCTCACGCGTCTTTGTCTGCTTTCAGCGTCTTCGTCCTAATGCCGAGTAGATGGCTCTGTATGTTTCAGCTTAAACCCCCCTCGGCTCAATCTTTCCCCGACACAAATCGGTGGTGGACGGGAGTCTCGGCAGGACGACAGTGGCATTCAAGTATCAAAGCCCAATCTGAAGCCGCAGCTCTACGGCTGACATCATCAGGCTGCTCGATGGCTTTCAAAGAAATCATCCCTTTGGGACAGATGCAGGTGTAGATTAAACACCATTTCTAGCAACAAAGGAGCGCTGTTGCACTCTTGGTGATACCCGCTTTGGTATCACCTTCTGCAGACGTGCAAACCTAAATCACTTTAGGGGTGTGAACATGGCGGTGAGATTTTGGAGCTCATGCTACATCACACCATTTTTTTTTTTTCATTTAAGGCGAAAGAAAATCAGTTTGCGGTGAAGTGGCAACTTCTTTGCCTTTTCTTTCACTCTGAGGTGTTAAAATCTGTTACCGTCACCGGGTGCAGATGGTAAAGAGCAAAGAACGAGTGTGATGAATGAGCAGAAGTGGTTTTTCCTGTTCAGGTGAATGGACCTAGTTCCACTCTGATAGGATTTGTGTCTAAAGCTGTGCAGGAGAACAGGTCACACATTCAGTTCCTTCTGATCAGAATCAAATGATGACTTTGTAAACTTGGAATGTTTCCCTCCACATGCGTCACCTGATGATCCTTTGTCACAATTATTTCCATATATATCTAATGTCGCGTATTCTGTCATGTTTCACGTGAAACTTCATCATAAAATGTATTCCTGGTTATTGCACGTTTTATATTTAAAAATGACAAAGAGAAAACAACATAAAATTGAATTTCCAAAATCCCATTTCATCAAACCCATGTGTCCAGTTGAAGCTGTGGACAGAACAGAGTGGCTGTAAATACGACTTTGTGTCCTAATTCCATTTCCCTCTATAGTGCCACCACCCCCCACTCATTTTCTTCCCACTGTACACTGGGCAGGACCAATCACAACCATCTATTCGACATGGAGCGGGGCTTCAATCAAACCCCATTGTATAAATAGGAAGAATAGTGACAGAGGTTCGCTTTAGCGGAATCCTTCTGAAAAGCAAAGATGGCTGCTGCTGATGTAGTCCAGTGTTTTTGATAAGAAACATCTGCCATGTTTTGCTGTAAGTCTGTCTCGTGGTAATAAAAGATCTGATTATTAAATGGAAATGTTTAGCCTGGGATGAACCTTTAACACTCAGTACCTTGGTATTACTCCATGTGCTCCAGGCATTTTTTTTTCCTTCTATGAGTGATAATTTCTAACCAGAAACAGAACTCACTGTGTCTTCCAGGACATCCTGAGTTATCAATTATACACTGTCTAAAAGCTCTTGGTCTTCATCCAACTGTGATTAATGTGTCTGTTAGTGCCCAAAAGAACTAACAGGGAAACTGAACCATTTCCATGGAACTAAAAAATGTGGCAGTTTACCCCTTTAAGAGAACGTTCATCTCTGGGTTCATTAAATTAACCCCCATTTACATGACCATAAGAATCTTAGAACTGTAGTAATCAGATGATTGTAATAATCTGATCTGAGAGATGCACTTCAGAAATGCAATAATCAACAACCCTGGTTTAGATGTTTCGGTCTGTTACACTGCAAAAATGTAAATCTTATAGAGCGTCTTTTTCTCATTTCTAGTCAAAATGTCTCATCACACTTAAACTCAGATATAATAATCTAAAGAGTTACTTTTGAGTGAGGTATAAGAACTTATTTTTAGACAATAGTTCTACAAAATCTTATTTCAAGGGATCTTGCCAAGATCATTTTAACTTGGTCCATTGGCAGATTTATTTATTTTTTGCTTAATTCAAGCAAAAAAAAAAAAAAAATCAGCCAATGGATAAAGTGAAAATTATCTTAGTAAGATTCCTTGAAATAAAATTTTGAAGTTCTATTGTCTAAAACCAAGTTCTTTATATGTCAGTGAAAAGTTACTATTTAGGTAATTAGGTTTTATTTTAAGCATGATGAGATATTTTGGCTAGAAATGAGAAAAATTCATTTAGTAAGATTTGAACTTTTTACAGTGTAGCGGATTTCTTTCGGAGTACATATGTATGTGCTGATGGGAGAATAAAACTTCCTGTCATTTTCATCCACTCACGTTTAACTATGCAACCTTCTGCAATTGTGTTTAGACATGCATGGATGTAAAGTAACTATATGTAAATCAGATTAACCTGTATACATGCAGGAAGACAGAGTACTGGAGACAAATCCAGGTCTGTGACGGATATCTCATAGTCAGATTACGGTTGTTATCTGGTAAAAGATATCAGGTCATACTGTTTATATGACCACTTGAATAATCTGATTACTCCAGACCAGACCTGATGTAAGTGTTATTGTGGACGTAAACTGGCCCATGTCTCATGGTGTGACGTGTATTCAAACAATTAATTCTGGGGCTTCCTCATGAGTCATTTCAAGGATCCTTGGTGCTGACATTCATTAGTTGTCCGATTGCGATTCAGAAACCGTAAGATATTATGTCAGAGGTAGAAGACCTTTCATCGGGTACTGGGTCTCTCAGGGGAGCAGAGCCTCCCCCTCCTCTACCCAGAGGAGGTTCAGGGCCTCAGCCTGTCGCTGCTCCCGCTGGTGGATCCTCCGTAGCCGCAAGATGTAGAGCAGGATGGCCAGAACCACCACCAGGATGCAGAGGGAGAACAGGTGGTGGTTGTAGACGAAGGAGGAGCGCAGCCAGCCGGAGTGGTTCTGCCGCAGTGTTTCCTGTTGGAGGTCCCTGGAGAGGAGACGAGACATGGCATCAGTAAAAATTAGTATGAAACAATACTATGGGTACTATGTCTACCTGACAGTGAGGAAGGAATCTGCTTTGGTTGATTTCATTGCTATAAAAATGCCAGTAGTGGTTTCATTTTATTTAGTTTAAAAGTCTTATTTTCATTGTGTGTGTGTGTGTGTGTGTGTGTGTGTGGGGGGGGGGGGGGGGGGGGGGTGCATTAGTTTTAGTTACTTACCTGTAGATTTTCAGTGTTATAAAGATAGATTTGATTCATGAAACTGGAAAATGTAGGATGAAGGTATATGTAACCTCAAATATAATTTACAAAACCACTAATAATTACATGTTGCATATTGACTACACTCACATTAAAGTTTGATGTTTATTACCATAAGCAAAGCTTTAATTCTAAAACAAAGAACTAAAGTCATTCTACCTACAGCTCTTGTTTTGTTGTACTTGATGTCTAATTGTTCATTGGAGCTTTCATTAAATGGACACTGACCAGCAGGTGTTGATGCTAAAGAGATAAATATTCCCTTTAACATTAAATTGGGCATATTTTAAAGCTTATGATGTTCATGGCATTCTGTCGCTAGCCAACAAACATGGAAGTCAGAAGAACACAAACCCTTACATATTTGTTCGTCTGTTTGAAGAAACAAGAAGAACACAGACCTTCGTTGTCTCAAAGGTACCCGACTCAAGCAGAGTTTCATATGTAGCATACTCAGCCATTGACTTGTGTACACTGTGTGAAAAATACCCTAAGTATCACCAATACATTAGACTTTCCCTGATAACGCACCTGAATCACTTCCCTTACGATGAACAGAATAGTTCAGAATAGAATAGTAGCCCAGCAGCTCACCTTTCTGGGATCTGTCATTTTGTTCAGTGGTGTGACTTCAACTACCTGATGTTAAATGTGACGAAAACTGAAGAGGTGGTGTTCAATCCTAAAGCTGTGGATGACTTAAGGCCAGTGGTCATCCACAATGAAGCCATCACTCAGGAGGGTTCTTATAAGTATCATGGAGAGCATGTAGATGACACACTCAGCTGGAGGGCCCATGTGGAGAGTCTTTGCTCTGAACTGCAACAGAGACTGTACTTCCTGTGCAGATTGAAAGCTTTTGGTGGAAAGCAGAAAGTCATGCTGTTGTTCTATCACGCTTGTTCTGGACAGTATAATCAGAAATGGAATTACAGCCTTGTACGGTAACCTGTACATGCAGCTGAAATCACAGTGAATCTGCAATGAAAACTATGAACGTTAAAAATCACGCTTCTCTTCAGAATATCGAACAATCCATCATGACTCAAGCAAAAAAAATTCTGTCAGACCAAACCCATGTTCTCCACTCTGAGTTTCAGCTGCTCCCTTCAGGAAGGAGATTTAGAATCCCCCGCTGTAGACTCAACCGTGTTAAACACTCTTTTATCCCTACATCTGTTAAGATTATTAATGCTCAGATGAAGTTTTAATTTCTTTTACTCTCTTGGTTTATACCGTTTTAATATATTTATTTAAATTATGGGTCTGTGCAATAAGGATGGTTGACTCTGTTGATGTTTTATGATATTGTGCTGATTTTCTTGTGACTGCAATATCCGCTGAGAGGCCACAACAAATTACCCCACAGGGACAAATAAAGTATATGAACGTATGAATAGAACAGAATGAAATAAAATGGAATAAAGTGTCATTATACCAAAGTACAAGAGGGGGAGGGTTATTTTCCCACAGAAAAAAGCGTGCATTGGATGTTATGACCTTCATTCCTGATAGAAAGCATATTACTAAACAGAGGAAAATAAACTAACATACATACATATTTATATCTCAGTATCTTGCCCAAGAACACTTCGACATATGGAGCCAGGATATGAACCCCCAACCCTTTGGTCATTAGATGACCTGCTTGAGCACCTGACTGGATTTGTGTGATATATTGGGTTTTACAGATTTGATGAAGAATTTGTGACAAACACCATTAGCTGCTTTGACCCAAAAAAAAAAAAAAAGCTCACTCAGTTAATAAAAGTGCTTTCAGTCACATATTCTAGCATTAAACACTGAGGTTTTTGTCCTTGATGTGGATAAAACCATACCTGATGTAGTCATTGTCACAACCATGTTTTGTTCCGATTTGAATAGAAGCTTGAGTGTTTTATGCTTGAAATGTTTGGTGCTACTTAGAATTACAGGATATTACTGCCACCTACTGTTGGGGAATGACAATAAACGGTAATGTGTTCCATAAAAGAATAAAGCACAGATATATTTCTTAACATTATTTTTGCCAAGATAAAAGCCTGTTATCTACTGAAAATGGTCTTATAAACCACTTCTGGGTCACAACCTACCAGTTGAAAATCACTGAGTTAAAGGACTGATAATATTGTGGCAGAACATTGAGGTCTACGATGGTTCATCATACTTTGCATATTGGTTTGATTGTTCCTGATGAGTGAGTGAATCTTACTTTGAATCATTTGCATTTTATTTGACTTGAACCCTATGAATATGAAGGATTACAGAGGTGCTTTGGGATGCTGGACTCACCTGAGAGGCAGGAAGCGGGTTTTGTACAGGATGGCTCCCAGAGTCCACTGGACCTCCTTGTCGTAAACCAGCTGAGCAGTTTTCAGACTCTGGTAGTCAGTGGGGAAGCGGAAACCGGAGTGCAGCACTTCATACATCCAGGCTGACTTAAAGCACTGATACCTGGTTTAAGAACAACACAACACATTAACAGATCTGACGGTGATCATACAGATTCGAATGACCTCCGCCACTTGGAACGGGTCACACCGGGTCAGTTAATGTGAAAATGTGCACTATCTGCAGGTGTAGACATTAATAGCTCCTCCTGCAGGCATCAACGGTTGTAATATAACTAAGACCAGTGACCAAGAACAACAAGAAACGTCTAACAGAACAAAATATTAACATATTCCTCATTCTCCCAAAACATTCTCAGTAGGCATTTCAACAATTATCCACAGTTCAATCATGTATCCAGGTTGAATCATCAATGAATTATGTACTACAAAATGTACCAACATTTTGAGATGATGGACTGCATGTATATAAAAGTCCTCCCAGTGTGTGTTCACCTCACTCCAGAGTCATAGGAGGTATTGTAAATTATGCACATTTACATCCACCACTTGTAATAACTGTACTGAAAACATGGAGTTCAACACAATTCATTACAGTGTTTTTGTGCTTAATGCTTTAGTGAAGTACACCGACTATGAAAACAAAGTATAGATTGTTACCAAAATGCAAATAAATGTTGTTAAAATAATGATAATAATAACAACAATGATCAAAATAATTCATAAGAGAAATTTCTATTCTCATATTCCCAAAGAACTTTGATTTCAGTGTACAGATTTTTGTCCTCCTTTTCTCATCCGTTTCTTTAAACCAGCACTGATGATTGTTTTATCCAGCAATTTACATAATGTCATCCACATTTTAATGTAGAGGGTCAGCCATGTACCAGCTGGCTCAGTTATGTAATAAGTATCATCCAATTATTTAAATAAAGTTAATTTACATATTGTGTAAAACATAAATATAGATGACACCAATGTGAGGAAATCTGTATTAGTGTGGACTAAGTGATGCAGAGTTTCCTTTCACATCAGTTTTAGTAACAAAAGATCAGATAAAGCAAGACACACCTTTATTAGTGCCACAAGGTGAAATTCCAAAATACCGAAAATAACTATGTGGATGTTGGTTTGCAACAAGTCAGATTACAGTGTAAGACACTCTGCAGAATCTTTACTACCATTGATCAATCAATCGATAACTGGATAGAAAGAGAGAGAGAGAGAGAGAGAGAGAGAGACACAGAGTGGCAGGAAAGATTTCCTGTATTTGTCTGAGAGCAGACACATAATGACCCTGTCATCAAGCTCAGCTGCAGAACTTCATCCACCTCCTCATTCTACAGGTAAATGTGACAGAATAATAACTGTGAGATGTGTTTACCTGCTGATCTTGTCTGACATTATTGGTAGCAAATGAATATCACTAGAACAAATCCACAATGTGGTGTTGACATTTAATGGTGCCGAGTCAGATATAAACCAAAGTGGCCTTAAGTTCAGTAGTATAATGAAATGTCATACTGAATTATCACATTCTGTAAACATTATAAGTGTCTGGACAAACTGTAGTAATGAGTAACTGCAATTCTAGCATTCATGTCAACAGGGATATGAGTATGTACAATCACAACAAAATAGATAGAATTTGACCCCCTGACAAGTGCAAAAGAAATGCACTTCATGGACAGAGTGACTGGACTTCTGAAGGCTTCAGTATAGGACAGTGGTTCTCAAATCTGGTAGTATCTTGCGTGTTTTAGACATTTCCTTCAACCATCACACCTGGAAGCCATTCCATCATTATCAGGCTTCTGCAGAACTGGAAGATGAGCTGATCATTAATTGAATCAGGTGTGCTGGAAGAGGGAAACATCTCAAACATGCAGGATACTGGTCCTCAAGGACTGGATTTGAGAACCACTGGTACAGGACATGGATGGGAAGGTTTGTAAACCTTCTAATATGAGACAAATAGAAACTTTCCCAAAACCCTTTTTTTTTTTTTTTTTACCTCTGCCAAGGAACAGGAGGTTGTGTTTTCATCAGGGTTTGTTCTTTGTCAGTAAGATTATGGAAGGATTTTGATGACATTTTCAACACTGGCACAAAAAACAGATTATTACATTTTGGTGGTGATATAGATAATTGTCTGGATGCAGACATTTTTAAAAGGTGTCAAAGTCTGCTACATGTTCCTGCCAGCCCCTCCCTCTCTATTCATCCTGACATCAGACTCACTTGTTGTGTGCGGCATGGCTCCAGCACATCACAATCAACCCTATATTTAAGGCTTCATCTCTCCATAAGCTGAACTTTCATCCTGTACACTACGCTCTGACTGACATTCCTCAGGTTTTGTGTTTTGTCCTCATCATTATGATGTACTTGTTGTAATAAATCTGGACTGATTTGCCATAGTGGAGGTCTGCGCTCACTTACTTTTCTATTTAATTTTTTTTTTTTCACAAAAGACAATCATCTAGATACAGTACAAAACTTTGTGATACTGGATCTTAAATTTTGCAATTCTCCTTTGTGCACTCTTCCCACCCCTAAAGGAATAAACCATCTAAACACTCTCAAAAGCAATAGGTCAAAAACATAAAAACTAGAACTTTAAATGAAAGAAGAAAAAGAGAGCAGTAATAATAATAATAATAATAATAATAATAATAACAGTGTTAGTAACATAAGCATAGTGATACATACTGTAACATTAATGGCAGTAGTAGGGCTCTAACATGGTATAAAAACTCAAACTTTATCCACACCAGAGAGTAAAGGGAACCAAAATTCATCAAAGAGATGGCCATGATCATATTTATCCAAGGCCAGCTTTACTAAAGATAAAAAAGAAGACAGCCAATCATGGAAAATCTTAAAAGATGGAGGGGAATAATTCTTCCAAAATAAAAGTATGCATTTTTTTGCAAAGTAAGTGATAAAAATTAGTGTCCTGCATTTTTATGAGCTAACTAAATTATATGTGTTGTTTAGTAAATATAAACTGCTGTTTAAATCAAATTGTGTTTACAAGAGGAATTGAGTGAGAATGAATTAAGCTATGAAAACTTTTTAAAATGTTGCAGTCCCAGAACTTCCATCTATGACACACTGATGAGATATCCTTTAGTTGTTTTTGTGGGTGAATTTGAAATTAGCTTCCTTAATTTTATAATCTTGTAAAAGAAAAATGTATTCTTTCACAGATGTTTAACCATGCATTATCTATCTCATGTTCTCCCTAACTGCTGGGCATCAATTTATATGAAATTTTCAGGAAATGTGCATTGTGCAAGGTTGTCCAGAATAGATCCCATTAAATTTTGGTGAAAGTAGGTCAAAAGGTCACAGTCACCAAAAATGTGTAATGATAAAGAGATAGGACAAATCAGGTGAAATGTGTGCAGGGGACAGGGTTTGTTGTGTCGGGCACCACTTGTATTTGAAAGTACTCGGATAGTATTACTGCACACGACACCATTTGACGTTGAAAGCATAGGTTACAGTCGCCTATTTTCAGTAAGCTTCTGCTCGATGCCAAGATGCATCCATAGAATAAATTTGGTGCCAATATGTCAAAATGGTCTTCAGATAATGTGATTATATTATTAAATGGACAAACAGAAGACAAAACGATTACAATACCCCTCAGCCAAGGAGTAAAAACAAATTACTCTACAACAGCTTGTGCTATAATTTCTGTAACAAATCAACTATTCAACTCATTGTTGGCTGAAAAAACTGTTTGTTTTCCCAAGAGTTTGCTGCTATCTAAGCATTTCTAAACAATTTCTCAATTGTGGGATCAATAAAGTACTTCTATTTATTTCGCTCAACTCTCTTTGAATAAAACAGGCTTAATTTCCACTTGTGTATGATATAAAAATTAAATCATGTATATTCAGTTCACCGAAAGTATGAGCAGTAACAGGTTATGGAATGGAGAATATGAGTAGAGATGTAGGCGTCACAGATACAGATTAAAGACTGAAAGGAGACGGGAGCTTACTTGAGCCGGCCCAAGTCAGCCTGTTGAGAGAAGAGCTTATTGTCCAGACGCTGTTTCAGTGTCAACCACTGTGTGGAACAGTATTCCTGAGAGAACAACAAACACGAGTGAACGCTTCATCATAAAAAAAGAAAACACACAAAAGTCTAAATAACTATTTCTACTTTAAAAAAAAAAAAAAAAGCTTTTGTTTACCGTGGCTGCTCTAGAGTACTTGTCACTGTCATACTGGCCCTTCATCCTCAGCACATCCTCCATACAGTAATAAAACTCAGAGAAGCCATAAAACTCACTGTTGCTAAAGTTGATAGGTGCCTGAAAAACAAAAAAATAATCACCATCTGTATCTTTTGGCAGTTAATATTTTATTAGACATGTATGAAGACAGTGTAAATGCCATTTAGCATTGCCTATTCTTAACAATGTCAAATAAATATGTCTGTGGGATTTGAATATATGTTATGAAGCACCAGAACCTACTGAAGTTACTGAAAGTCAACTGGGATAGGTTGAGGTTTTCAACAATTACTTTTAGCAAATTACTTCTAAGACCATTATGAAGACCTACACTACAATAATGGCAAAAAAATGTACAAGGGACATTTTCTTCCTCAACATTCTTGAGATCAGCTGATATTTCCATTTGAAATGTGGTGCTGGAGTCACAACTGTCCAAAGAAGGTTAGTGCAACCAGTCTACCTTTAAAAGCTTTTAAATGTTAAATTCATGTGACACTGAACGTAACACGTGCAGAAACACGGTGTATACCCTTTACCTGGTAAACACCGCCTGGTGACATGGTGCCGTTGTGAAGGCCCAGGAAGGGTCGGACAGTGTCCTTACATCGAGCCCAGTTGCCCTCACCCCTGAGGTACATAGTGTGGTTGTCCCTGACGACAGTGTCGGACAGGCCAACAGGCAGACATGGGTCCATGTATGGTTTGTCTTCAGACATCCCTGTCTGTGTGGAAAGAAACCTGAAGACACAAAAATATATTGACTTTTGAGATACTCCGTTCAGAAATATTTTTGTCCAATCAGGAGCCGGAGTCTATAGATTACTGAAGCTAGGTAGAAAGATGTTTACAACTACATACACATCACCACAGTCATGAATGTGTTAACGAAGAATAAGCTTCAGCTTTCAACTAGTCTCTAAGAGGAGGTAGAAAAAGTAAGGAAACATTCAGATTTGGGTTTTTTGTCTGTATACAGAACTCATTCTGACACAAATACATTACGTTAACATAACTGTTTTAGATGCATTCTTAGATCTGCCCATCTGTTGGTTGTTCAGTTCTTATTACATATTGCATACTGCAGAAATAGTTTAAAAAAATACGATTCATGTGTATAGCATTATCAACAGCCAGTTTTGGTAGCCAGATGTCAATGGTTACTGTGAGCGCATTTGCTATGAGCACAGTATCTCAGAAAAACCTTGAAGGAATGTCCAAAGTTTTCTTGGGACTTGAGGTTGAGTGGAACAGATTTTGGTGTCTAAAGGTCAAAGAATGGACACTATAATGAGGCGAGAACGTAGAGGTAGAATATACAGCCTAAACAAAGAGCTGCTGTTATTTAACAGTAGTTCAAATAAAAACTGATACTTCAACATTCCACTTTTTTATGCTTTCCTTTATATCATATTCTGTATTATCATTTCTCTTGATCTTATCTCTGAGTTTTTTAGTATGATATCCAAGATCACCTCTGAATAACATGTCAAACTGATGAAGAGCCCATTCTTCATCCATGACTTTATGCTTGGCTAGGACTCCCTTATAGAAGAGGTTCTTAATCTCAACGGGATTTTACTTGGTTATATAAAATACTGAAAGTTCTGAGGAAGAAATTGGACTTGGAATAGAGTTTTCAGAGCACTGAAGAAAGTAAATGAGGGATGAGAAATGGCAAATGGCAAGAAGCAGGATTACAGGCACTTGCTTCAGTGCCTTGAAAGACTGTAAATATTTCACATCAAAGCTTTAACATGGAAAAAAAACTTGTATGTACGTGCTAGATCACTCCTGCGGCATGCATGGATGAATGTGCCTTCACCTGTTCTTTGCCAGTGTGTTATTGACTAGCTGGTCCTCGTAGCGCTGCCTGGCCAGGTTTCCTCCAAACCCAAGGAAGGTGGTTACGTAGACTCTGTACACGTGTTGAGTGTGATCGACATCACAGCCAAGGTTAAACTCAGCCAGCATGCACTTCCCTGCCTCCTGCTACAAACACATAGACCAGGGCTGTCAGGCTTATTTTAGTTCCAGGGTCATTCAGGCCAATAGGATCTCAACTGGATGAACCAGTAAAATAATAACAGTGAAAACAGTTAAATTATAGAATTAAAAATGTTTACATCTACAACGTATCTTTTAACAAATGTGAATAACATGAACAACCTGAAATTTCTGGAAAAGCAAGTGCAATTTTAACAATATTCTGCCTCAGTTTGTGATTTATACATGTGCATTACACCTTACAGAACACAGTGGATCTACAAATACACAAATATTTAGTTACAGACTCTTATAACATTTCCTGTTCATATAATTTTTCAGGTTACAAGTTTTTTTTGTGAAAGAACAGTTTACGAATGTATACGTTTCCATTTAATTTTGTCATGACCTTCCCCTTAATTCTGAACATTTTCACTTTCACAGAGTGACTGCAAAACTTCACTGATCAGGGTGCTATTTAAGCTGTGAAGCTTGCAGTTGCTGGTGTGAGACCATTCAGTTGTCAGCCTCCATAACCTGGTAATTCATTTATCACCATGGAATATGGCTGATCAACCCCAGGTTTTTGTTTGTTTAAATTTTGTGGTATTCTTTTGCCCTGTTGTCTTGTTCAGTTTTCTTTATTAAATCTTTTCTCTCTTCAACACCGTGCATCCGAGTCCTTCCACCATAACCCCCCCCTCACAAATTTCACTTTTTGACACTAAAACAAAGGGGAAAATGTTGAGTTATGTATAGGTTAGCATGATTGCTTTTTTTACTTCATATTTAATTTGTCTGTATGTGGAACCTGAACTAAAATTTCTGCGACACTCAACTGTTGATATCTTAAGTTTAATTTTTTTATTTTACAAATTTATCCCATGGGCTGGATTAGATCCATTGATGAACCACTTTTGGCACACAGGCCATATTTTGACACCTCAGAGACAAACATGATTACAACACTGAAGAGCCGACCATGTCGCTCATCCTTATCCTGCTGCAGAAACGTGTTTCATCAAATTTTCTTACTTCTTCTGGCGAGTTGAAGGAGATGGCACCAGGCACTTCATAGGCAATTTGTAGAGAAGCTCCACCCATGTCCATGATGCCCACCGTGCGTCGCCTGCTGATTGGCTTCTGATTCTGTGACCCCGTTGTCACTTCAACGGTGGCATCCTCTGTTAAAAAAACTAAACATGAATACATGTTCAACTGCAGGACTACCAGGCTTTTAATAGAGGAAGACACTGATTTGTAAATTTCTTCTGTTTAATAGTAGGCTAATAAAAATGTAGAAATGGTTATATAAAGTATGACACATTCTTGGTTAGTAAAACACAACTTAATTAACCGTTCTAAATGTGAGATCTCTATCAGTTCTTGTCTCAAGAAGACTTTATGTGAAAGCATGGCGTTCCTGTGGGGAGTTTCTATGAAACACGCCTACCTGTACTGACTCATATTAAATAATGTTGCTTTATGTGAGTGATTTAAAGACCAAAGGGACGAAAATATCTGGGTTGTATTGTTGACTGTACTCCAAGGGTAAAAGTAGTAAAAGTGTACTTTGTGTTCAAGTAAGAGAAGATTACAAGACGGGCAGCAAATATTTGTTATTTAACGCATTTTCTTACCTTACCTACATTTGAAAATACATTTACTTGAAAAAAATATGTATTAATAATAAATACATAAAGAATGTAAGCAAGGAGGATTTGTTGTTTTTATTTGGATATTTCTCCACGATCTAACTAATAACCCTATATAAGATCACAAAATAATCAAACATAGGTGTTAAAGACCCACGTGACTACAAAGATGTCATAAACAAGGAAATTAGTACAATATTCCTGACAGACAAATCACATGATTTGATTATTTGCATGGACAGTAAGCTAATTTACCTATGCATAGGTAAATTAGCTGGTAGTAAACTTTCTGTCATTACAGATCTAGACATCTAAAAATCACATTAATACTAATAAATGTTTTATTTAACAGCAAAGAAAAATACATGTACTTTTTATCTGGTTGTCACATAGCACTGTGAACTTCTGAAGCTGAAATTGTTTTATTTTGTTGCTACTTTCGTGTCTAGAAAACGAAATGCTTTTTAATTTAGAGTATTGCTAATCAGGTATCTTTTAAACTTACAACTTCGTCTCATTATCTGAACCCGCTTTATCCTCACTAGGGTCACTGGGGGCCTAATCCAGCTACAATGGGCGAAGGCGGGGTACACCCTGAATGAGTCTCCAGTTCCTCTCAGGGCTGAACATATATAGACAATCACTCTCACATTCACACCTATGGGCAATTTAGATTAACCAATTAAGTGCATGTGTTTAGATGGTGGGAGTACCTGGAGAAAAACCCACACAGACACTGGTAGAACATGCAAACTCCACACAGAAAGGTCTGGTGTGGGAATCAAACGAGGGTCCTTTTGCTGTGAGGCATGAGTGCGAACCACTGCACTACTGTGCTGCCCAAATGTACAACCTCTTCAAATTATTTTAACCAAGTCCAAAATATGCTCCATTATATTTTCACACTCACCGTCATCAGCATGGTCAAAGCGTCCCAACACAAAGTTAATACCAATCCATGCATATACGCCTGGAGGTTGAGAGGAGCATGCCAGCATGAGCACAAGCACAAAGGAAACACACAAAAAAGCAGACAGTCAGTAGTTAAAAATGGCAGTTACATTCTATACTTAAATAAAAAAAACTGCATAGGCCAAAAATAAAAGCAAAGATAAACAAGAGTATGTCTTCACCTTCCTGTTTCCCAGAGATGACCTCTGCATGTGAACGGGAAAACAGGAAGTCAAACTGCAAAGGAACGTCGCTAACTACATCCTCCAAGATGGCCATTTGTTGACTGCAACCAGAAAAAGAAGTGTTAAAATACACAAACCTTGGTTTATAACCTCACTTTTCTCAACCCTAAGATTAAATAGGATGTCTGTTACAGAAGTATCAACGCAAGTTCACCTCTGACAGCCTAGTAAAAAAAAATAACTATCACTTATCCCTTGCCGATTGACACCAATTTGAAACAATCCATACGCCTTTGTTTCAGGATCTCTATTACTGTTTGTCTGTGTATAACCTTGTCCTGTTCTCCCATCAGGTAATATTATTGAAGTAATAAAATAATTAAATTCAAATGTTGGAATAGATTGAAGGATCAAAACCCTTCTGGATCAAAATTGTCATCAATTTGTGGCACCATACTTGTATTCAAGGTCAAATTGCTTTCTTTCTTTTTGTGTAATGCACATGAACATTTTATGGACATAATCAGACATTTAAAGACACAGCTCGGAATGAAGAAAATATAAAGTAAGCTTCAGTTAAAGGGCAGATTTTTTGGTCACGTTTCTTCTGTGACACATTTTGAGAGATGAAGGTTTTAGTCCAAGTCCCTCTGTCATGCATGTGTCCTGTAAAAGTAAATTGCAGATATGGCCCATTAAGGTAAACTGTGACTGAAAAGATTGCTGTACCTCTCTGGGAGCAGCCTCATTCCTGCAGTGCAGAGAATGTATAGGGGAGTCTCTTTGTGTTTGTTCTTTGGGACGTGCGCAGCAGCAAAACTGAGGAGAGGATGTAGGTAGTCGCTGGCCATTGTTGGCGTCTTTGCCAGGGTAGAGATACCTGAGACGAGCCATAATAGTCACAGTTTAACACAACTGGAGCTGGCATTTCACATATAGGGAGACATGACATGAATCTCAACCGACATTGGTCTACAATTTTTTTTTAATATCTGTTTCAGACATTAAATGTGCTACATCTTACATACGGTACTTTAATATGATGAATGAGAAAACAAATGACAAGAGTGCTGGTTATCTCATGTTTTTAATATATATGATGGTGTGTTATTCCACATATATGGTGGTTTATGTACATGTATACAATGGATTTGTAAATATTCCACTAGAAAGAACCTATAAAGTGAATGGATCATAATGTGCAGACAGTGTTTTGAAGTTAGATCTGCTGAACCTTCAATAAATTCATAGGTTTTTATTTGATTAAGTCGGACTGTCATAAAACCCAGCAGCTTTAACATCTACTCTGCTGCTTTGTGTCTTTTTTGTGCAGAAATGTCTTAGTTTTGGAGATTTCTGGGAAACAAGACTAAGTAAAGTACTTTTTTTTTCGATGTACAAAAAATGTCTATTTCTCTATATTGTGCCTCTCCTTTGACAGCATAATCTATCCACCTCATAGGTGTGGCATATGAAGATGCTGATAACACTGCCCTACAGTTTTTATAAAGTATCTGCTTCAGAACCAGAAATAACCTGTATTTCTGAATTCAACATATGAATGGATCATAATGTGGTAAATCTTTGTTTTATTCCAGAAGCATTTTACTTGTAGACCAGTGTTATCAAAACAATGTGAAAACAATAATAATGATAATAATAATAATAAGAAAAACCCTGCAATTACAGGGAGAAAATATTAAAAGAATTTCTGAGTACTAACTGACTTTCCTTGTTAATTCAGTGCGTCTTACTGTTAGATCTAAGACCATGACCAATAAGGTTCTCTTCAAACAACATTTTTAATGTAATGATGTAATGATTATATATATATATATATATATATATATATATATATATATATATATATATATATAATCATTACAAGTTATTAATTAAAATCCCTGAGCTCCTAGTAGCTACAGAATAAACAGTGTCAGTCAAATAACAGTGCCCCAGGGTGTAAAGTGCCACGTAGCCTTTAAGTTCAGTAGCCAATAAACCAAGTGGATCTAATCACTGTGTTGTGACAGAGATAAAATCAAGTCACATGGACTGACTCTAAGATAAATTATTACCTTTAACTAATCACTCAACTTAACAAGATGAAAAACAGTCACAAGGTATACAGATTTAGATAAGCACACCTCCAGTTATTATATTTTTTACATACCATCTCCTTGCAAGGTTTATATAACTTATGATGGATAAAACTAAAAGGCCTGAATTTTGATTACTTCATTAATGGACTGATTACTTTCTGCATTAAGTAAGTAAAACAAATAGTGAAGACAGTTGTATGTCATTCCTTCTCAGCATTTCATTTTCGCCAATATGCTAAGCCAAAAAGATTATTATTATTCAATTCAATTCAACACATAAATACAACATCAAGACCCAAGTAGTGTGTTCATTATTAATTCTAAAATAATACAATAAAAACAGTAGAAAATATTATGCAAGGAATGAAATATTAAACGCTTCAGGTGAAAATGAGGAAAAACATCAGCAGTGGTTTTGTTCTTGTGCCTTACTCTCTAAGTTTCAGTAAACTTTAACAGCAGGTAAGGTAGGTAAGAAGATGAACATCTGGTTTTGTGTTTTTCTCACCAGGTTTGATCTTCTTGACGACTGGTTTACGATCATGGTCTTTCATCTGTCTGATGTCCAACAGGGTGTGTGGGTTGCCGTTATGGGGGGGCCAGTAGTACACAAAAACACGAGACCCACTGCTGCCACAGTCCACGACCACACCATAATTGAGAGCAGGGTTGTTAATGTCAGTGGCCTCCATAGACTCTGCAATGGACAGGTACCTAAATCCAACCAAACAAACAAATATCAGCTGAAAAGTCTTCATTTTTAGCGATCATTTACTTTTCATTTTGTTAATTTAAGACCCTTTGTATCCATCTTTGATTTTTCTCTTGATAAGAAAGTGGTTGTGAATAAATTATTTTCATGTGCTTCATTTCATGTCTGCATACAAGGAAACATAATTACATCAGTGGTCATCATTTCTAAATGAAGCTGAAGCCTTTCATTTGGACTGTATTTTTATCTGTCCTTGAGTGCAAGAGAGAACATCTGCAGTCATTCTCACAGTGAAAAATACTCTGATAACTGGCCAATTTAAACTGGTTATCTCTAGTTTGTTGAGGATTTCCAGAATATATAATGTGGAAATGTATAAATAAAGACATACACAACGCATAGTTTTAGCAAGGAAAGGGTTTTGTAAAATTTTTTTGACTTGAGTTAATTTAGACATAAAAAGATTCAATCAATCTACATTTATTTCTTGTGGCCATATGTGAAATAGAGGATGACAATGACAATATAAAATATTGAGAAACTACTGAAATATGTTGCAGGAAAAATTTATCGAAAACTATGTTTGGAAAGAGGTCCAATTAAATTCTATGCAAGGCAGGACTTTGTGGAGCCACTCTGAATTACAACTCGAAAATATGCCTACATTAGCTTCATTTTCGAGATGAAATTCTTGGACCTTCTCTTGAATGGTAATAATGAAATGTGCAGTGGCTAAGAAATGTATTATGGTGACGAATCTGTGTTTCAGTCTTGTGTCAACCCACACCTTTGTACAAGTTAAAGGAAGCATACATCAGGTTATTATGGAACGGATCTTGGCAAGGTAATGTGTAATTGGCTGATATCTTGTTAATTCTTCTGCACACTTACTTGTTGACATTGGCTCCTGGGCGTCTCTTGGGGCCCCACAGTTGCCTCTGGTAGGTTGCTAGGAGGAGGGCAGAACTGATGAAGAGCAGGACCAGGAAGAGCAGCCTCTGCCGGGGCGCACATCCCAGAGACAGCAGGGACACGCTGCAGTACCAGGAGGCCGGCAGGCAGGACAGAGTGATCCTGTTCATGAAGAGGAAATCCAAAACTAAAATAAACACTGACATACAGTTTAATATATGAACTGACAAACACCAGAGATGATCTTCAACACTTTGAATTCTGGTTATCTAATTATTACCTTGCCATATGTCCGAGTCAGCACAAGATATCAGTTGTCACCTCATGGTGCCCGAACAATATGAGCCTGACCAGAGTCAATGGGTTTTCTCTGTTTTAAAAGAAACAACAATGTCAATACCATGGTGTATGAATGGGCTTATTATCGTACTAATGTTACCGACATGAGGTTCTTTGCCATTTGTAATTCACATTTATTTTATTATATACTGTAACAGCCCAGTCATTTTTTTACACTATTTATTTATAGCTGAAGCTCTAAAATATGTTGCTGTTCGACTAGGAAACAAACACCTACAATATATATTTTTTATCATTTATT
Organism: Siphamia tubifer; assembly: GCA_020466265.1. Classification (NCBI taxonomy): domain Eukaryota; kingdom Metazoa; phylum Chordata; class Actinopteri; order Kurtiformes; family Apogonidae; genus Siphamia; species Siphamia tubifer. The sequence goes on along the minus strand of CM035783.1, from coordinate 24,655,625 downwards.
ATGTTTGTCATATTATCAGAAAATGGCCTATAAATTATCCCCAGAGTCAAATAGATGTAGTGTTTGACAGTAGAAAAAAATCATCAAGTATTAATTGATTTTCGTTCTTTTAATCTATTGCCTATTAAACAGTGACTAGATTATTTGTTGTATTTGTTATTTGTATGAATCTGAATCTAAAAAAAACCCACTGTAGTGGTTACAGAATCCGTATTTTGTCTTACCTCCGTGTTTCATAAGATAATAAACCCTCAATATAAAGGAGTACCGCATCTCTTCGTGGGACCAAATCACAATAAAGATGGAAAAGATATTTGTGTCATTCAACGTAGCTACTGTTTAATTACAAACCGGCTACAGCTGCACTTATCATAGTTACTGTCCATATGTTAGTAATTTCCAATACAAACTCACCTAAATATGTATCTCCTCGGGCATGACAGCACAGTCCCTTCGTGAAATGTGCCGTTCCCTCTTAAAAATGTTTTTAAATGTTGCTACTACTTAACATAGATTAATTCAAAACGAAGACGACGAGGTAAAGAAGAGGAAATTAGCAAAATCCAAGTTTCCGGTTCGGACGTCCTCCGTGTTAACGTCAGCAAAACGTAATGACGTCATGGAATATAAGCACTGCGTCCAATGGTGAAGTTAAGCTACGCCCTTCTACTTCCGGTCCATGGTTCCTTAGTTAAATTCTGATTCCGTTTGACAAGTGCTCTTAAATTCACATATGATGAGAAATATTTGATGAGGCATATAGGCAGACCACCCGTTTTTGATGGGAAGTAAGCATAACGTTATGTTTCATGTGGACTTAGTAAGAAACTACAATGCGTCGCGTTATGACGTCACATGCGCGCCAGGCGTGTAGTCCAAATTATTAACAGTTTTACTCGAAAATTAAACAGCTGTTGATTAACAGGAGCAGTTGAAACGCACATCAATAATGATAATTTATTATGAGGTATAACATGTGTGTGATTCAGGGCACATGACAAATCAGATAAGAGTTTAGCATTTAATTTCCCATTGAATACCATTAATTAATTTTCCGAATCCGGGCCCCGTGAGCCTCCTGGAAAGGGCGGAGACTTATTAAGCTCCCCGTACGTTTTGAGTAGATGTTACATAGGTTTTACCGAACCAACCACTATTTACAGAGACTTAAAAAAGACATTGATGTAAATTGCACCTTCTGTAGGGATAATAGTAATATAGTAATAATATTATACACTTATTTGGGCCTTGCTCTCATACTAAAATATATTTTTGTGTGAACTGTGTCAACATATGTTAGAGATACTGTCTAACCTGACTTTGCTTTGAAATGGAAAAATATACTTTTGGTCATGCTTGACCAAAAGCTTTTCAGTATGCCTATGTAGATGTAACAAGATATTTCAACCATGAACTCTGCATTTCTATATAACTTTTACAGTATTCATAAACACAGTGATTTTTACTTCAACCAAGTAGATTATGCTTGTGCAGTGTTGTAGTTTATTGTGTTGTGTTGCAGCTTTTGTGTTGCTGTGACACTACTGGGCCACCAAGTACTTCTTCCTCTGTTTCCTTGACAACTACTAACTTATGTGCTCAAAAATGTAGGTGCTGATTGGCCAAAGAGGAATCCTGTATTATTTTTTGCTAATGTTAGAACGAAATTTCCCAAGGGGTGGATGAATAAAGTATTCAATTCAAATGTATTCTCACTCATTCACTCATCTTCTGAATGCACTTTATCCTCACTAGGGTCAGTCACTGGGGGCCTATCCCAGCTACAACCGGCAAAAGCGGGGTACACCCTGGACAAGTTACCAGTTTATCGCAGGGCTGGACATATATAGACAATCACTCTCACATTCACACCTATGGGCAGTATAGACTAGCCAATCAACCTATCAGTGCATGTGTTTGGATGGTGGGAGGAACAGGGGAGAACCCATGCAGACAAGGGAGAACATGCAAACTACACAGAAAGGTCTTGTGTTGGAATTAAACTAGGGACCTTCTTGCTGTGAGGCACAAGTGATAACCACTGCACCACCATGTTGCCCCTATTCTATTCTATTCTATTCTATTCTATTCTATTCTATTCTATTCTATTCTATTCTATTCTATTCTATTCTATTCTATTCTATTCTATTCTGTTCTGTTCTGTTCTATTCTATTCTATTCTATTCTACTAAATATTAGGAAACATTTATCATGGCTGAATATTATCAACTTAACAAGTTCACGGAAAGACAGAGGTATAATTCTGATCTGACAGTAATGAGATATAATCCTCAAAATTATCAGAATTTTCACAGTTACACTGTTTATCTTTGAAGTTCTGGCTGCTTGAACTTGTGAAAAAAAATCTAGGTCTGAAACTGGATCCAAACTGGTCACATGGGGGTAGCTGGTGGATAAATGCTTTAAAAACTGCATGGTGTAGATCCAATTTGACACCCTCCACCTCCACACAATACGTTAGCTAACTTATGTAACTGTGTTGTGGTAAGGCTTGTTCTACTTGCAAACAATAAGTTACAGTTTAACCACAGCCTTGTTCTACTGAAGTGGTCAGACTATATTTCAAAATATCTGGTAGTAACCATGTGCATAAAGCAGAGCGTTTAAGGTGGGCATTACCAAAAAACATTAGTTTTATACCTCCATGATTAACTGGATATATATAGGTGTGTGTGTGTGTGTGTGTGTGTGTGTGTGTGTGTGTGCGTGCGCACGCACATGTGCGTGTGTATGTATGTGTGTGTATGTATAATACTGCTGATAATGACCAATGTAAATCTTGTTATTGCTAAATATAAGTGTCCCTGAGTTTACTAAATGTTTTGTCTTTGAGTCAGATTGTAAAACTTTCTCTCTGGTTTCATCTAGTGGTCATATTAAAACATACACTACACAGCTACAGTATTACAACTGAGTAAATGAAACTTACACACTTCCTTGAACTATTGCATCATGTTTAGATGAAATGTTTTATAAGTACACAGGATGACACAAATCAAGGTCAGATATTATAGGCATAGTATTTGATCTATTTTTTCAAGCAGTCTTCCTAGAATGATGATGTGTGTGTTATCAATACAAAGGAATCACTCATTTTGGGTTTTGGAAATTACAGTTTATGAACAGGAACATTAAATAAATAAAAATAGACTTACAAAGACATACAAAAAAACCTGGAGTGATGTTTATTGAAATGTTTTCATTGACCAGAAGTACAAAAACCTGAAAACACTGTGCTTACATAAATGTGGTAACATATTATGCGAGGGATGTTAGACAGCATCTACAGCATGTTTGCTCAACATTTCACCACCAAATTTGCTGAAAATAGTGATAACAAAAGTTAATGTATCCTTACAGCACAAATTAAAATGACTTGATTCAATTTCTTTCATCACACCATCATAGATCCTGTTTGTTTGTTTGGACCTGGTGGAGTGTAACCTGTGTGTCCGTGTGTGTGTGTACAAATCAGAATAGCCTTTATTGTCATTGCAACAAAATACCCACAAAATTGTACCATCTCCCTTCGCATGAAAAAGTTAAAGATTCAAGTATAAAATATGATTTAAAAAAGACATAAAAGCTCTGGGATGAGTACTAAAGTGCTGTACAGGAAGGTGAAAGTGACCAGTGAAATAAAGTGGAGAATAATGTGGACAGTTACAGCCGGGTCCAGTTTGACTTCACGGTGCTGACAGCTCTGGGATAAAAACTGTTTCTGAATATGCTGGTCCTTTGGCGTAATGACCTGTAGCGCCTGCCAGAGGGCAACAGGTGAAAGAGGAGATGGCCAGGGTGTGAAGGGTCCTTTATAATATTGTGAGCTCTACTGAGGCAGCAGGAGTGGTAGGTGTCCAGGAGAGAGGGCAGAGGGCAACCAATGATCTTCTCTGCTGTTTTCACTACCCTCTGCAGCCTCAGTACAGCTGGAGAACCACACAATGATGGAATAGGGCAGCAGACTCTCTATGGTGGAGCGGTAGAAAGACACCAGCAGCTGGGTGTTCAAGTTTTCTGTAATCTCAAGAAGTGGAGTCACTGCTGGGCCTTCTTCACCAGTGCCACGGTGTTATCAGTCCATCTGTTGCTATATGGACACCAAGATATTTAATGATCCTCACTCTCTCGTTGATGAACAGGGGTGGAGGGGCAGCTTTGAAATCTAGGATGAGCTCCTCTGTTTTGGTGGTATTCAGTGTCAGATTGTTGGCTGAACACCACTCTTCCAGGCAGAGGACCTCATCCCGGTAGGCTGCCTCATTGTCCCCTGCTATCAGGTCTACGATTGTTGTGTCGTCCGCAAACTAGTGTTCTCTGGATGGGCAGGACGGCAATCGGAGGTATAGAGAGAGTAGAGAAGTGGACTTTGCACACAGCCCTGAGGAGAGCCAATGCTGAGAATGTGGGGGGATGAGAGGTGGGGACCAAGTTTGACATACTGTGGCCTGTTGGTTAAAAAGTGGAGGGTGAGATACCCAGGCTGAGCACCTTGGGGATCAGGGTGTCAGGAATTATAGTATTAAAAGCAGAGCTGTAGCCAATGAAGAGGAGCCTGACATAGTTATTCGGGTGCTCCAGGTGGCTCAGTGCTGAATGAAGGGTGGTGGCAATGGCGTCCTCTGTTGACCTGTTTTACCGGTATGCAAATTGGTATGGATCCAGGGAGGTGGGAAGGCTACTTTTAATATGTTTCAGAACCAGTCTCTCGGGGCACTTAGTGATGACGGGGGTCAGTGCAATAGGTCTGTAGTCTTTAAGGCTGGTTGTGGAGGATTTTTTTTATGTCACACTGTATGTGTCTGACCTGATAAACATTGAGACAAAGGTTTAGGGATCCATTGATACTGCTGGTAATAGAGAGCTCATGTTCATTGGTGGGTGTCTGGATTATATGTACTGGATTGTGTCTGGATTATATGTACTAAATATCTGTTAATAGTCTTAATAAAACAGTTTATTGGGGAACGTAATCGCTGATGAAATGAGTTTAGCCATTTTACTTATATTTGAACTGGAAAACACTTAAGTTATCTTCACCCTTGACACTCTATACAAAATACGATATTACAGGTACAGGTCATTTTCCTTATTGTGCAAGAAGGAAAAACACAATCCTACAAATGTTGTAAATTCTACCCGGGACATCCTGTATGTAACTCCTGTATAGCTACCACGTGACTTCCCAACGTTACTAAATCCAAACCCCATCTCCCGTAATTCCCGCCCCTTTATCTCATGCCCAACCAATTGAAGACCGGTATCAATGAGAAGCAGACATTTTATCCAATGACAAATAACTGGATTCCCCTACCCCCACTCTCTACTACCGGGTCACCGCCTGTCTGCGCAGCTGTATACCGCGTAGTTACAGCCCGCAACCCGCCAAGACGTCCTCCGGCTGGCTGGGATATTGATATCATTGCCGGATAAACTCCACGGACAGGCGGGTTGTCCGACTAATCGATTTTAACTCTCGTTTGAATGGAAGCGGACGGTTTCGTGTCCCGGCGAACGTCCGTGGAAACACCGGGCGTCGATAGTCGGGTTGCGGGTGCTGCTGCCGGGGCAGATATCCGATGGCTGGGTGGCAGACTTCTGAACACGACTGGGGGATTTGTCGGGTCTCTTTCTCCCCGGATGGAACAGGACTTTTCCCCGGTGTTGCATCGGACATCTACGGAGACCTCGACCTCTGTCGAGCCAGATATAGACTATGAAGGATTGCCTCAGGGAGTACCGACCCGCACTCACATGTTGGCAGGAGCCGTGGCCGGAATCATGGAGCACTGCCTTATGTACCCTATCGACTGTGTCAAGGTATTTAAACAATAAAACACAACTTATAGTTTCATGTGAACTATATTTAGGGCCAATGGCAGTCAGACTGAACGTCCAAACTGGTTGTATAAACTCAAAGGCCGGGACTAAAGCCTGAGCTCGAGTTAGCAACTAGCAGCCATAACCTTGCTAACAGAGGTCAGTTAAGCAACTAACATTCAACACAGAACGGAAGAAAACAACACAGAAATGTCAAAATATAAATCAAACCATACATGGGCCGTGTTGATACAATTCTGTAAGAAAGAATGTATTCTAATCTGTAAATGTCACTTGTCATGTTGAGTGTCATCTCGGTCTCCGTTGAGCAATACACTCCATTCACTAGTATGCTAGTAAAAACAGCAGTTGGTACCGTTAGCTAGCATGCTTCCAATCTCGGACATGTCGTTTTTAACAATTATGTTTTCGAAAGACACAGACATAAATATCGCCTCAATATATAGATACGGTGGCCCGCTGTAGTAGTATCACTTGACCCACACATGAAGCACAGTACTTTATTGGTCCTGAGAATCACAAAGCAGAGAGGGTAAAATAAAAACCAGAAAGCTTTCACCAAACTACATTGGTAGCCGTAGGTCTGTGGGTAATAAGACGAATAAGACCATCATAGAAGGTCATGTGCACTTGGTAGGTTTAGGAGAAAGTGACAGGAATGCATTATATTAGTGATTGCAATGCACTATCGTTTGGGGAATTGTTATGATTTGGTAACGTCAAAACTTAACTTCTGTTTGACTTTTGAGAGAGTGTAAACTTATTTAAAAATCTGATAGCAGAAGTTGGACTCTGTTTTCTTATCTGTTTGGTGTCATAAACTGAAGCGTTATGTGACCTCAACCTCTTTCATAACTTTCCCCCTACTGTATATTTAACTAATTCCTTGTACACAGAAGCCAACCAAGGCTATGAAGTGTTCAGGTTTTGATAGACACTACTGTCATAAAAGGAAAGTTTCCTCAACACTATTTGTTATACAAATGGTATCCCATTAGGCTGACCTTCAGAGAAGTTTTTGATTTAGAAACTGTCAGATGTGTCTGTTTTCCCCCCAAATGTGTTACAAAGCTACTACTACATCTGTGTTTTAAATTATTAGTAAGTAGGTTTTTGTTAAGTGAGTGATCCAGACTGTGCCTTATTTTGAACAGGGATGAGGAAGCATGTTACGAAACTTATGACTTCAAGAAATAGAAAATAGCTCAAGGAAGTTCATTTGATTGGAATTGTTTTGGTCAACTTCCTCATAATCTTGGTTTCCCAGTACAGTCCCTCAATGTTTGCCAGTGTTCCTGTTGGGTTTTGGCCATTCATTTCCACACATTTATGGAACGCAATAAAAGTCAACTTTTAAATCCTATTTTCTAGCTTACTGTGGGACATTTTTAACAATATGATTTGAACTTGCCAGGCTGATGATTAACTTTCACACCCAGTGGCCAAAAGAGATTAAGTAAATCCATCAAACAAAAAAATAAACTGCTGTTTTTGTGTTGTATTCGTGTTTTGATGCATTACATTGAGTTCTGAAATTATGTAAAGCAATGTAAAGCAAGTTAAAGGGGTGCAAACATTACCTCAACGCTATGTTATATTGTTGGACACAAGCTCCATCATGTAAATAGTCTTTAGGCAGAGTTATCAGAGCAAGGTTTTCATTGTGGGAATCTGATGTTAAAAAAATATTCATTAGGGGGTAACGAAATCTCTGTCTTTTGAGGTTAGAAAGTGATGTCCATTAGGAGTTGACCTTGGTATATGCACAGAACTGAACTGTGCGGAGGAAGGAGGGGTGTGAAGAATATTTTTGTGACAGTAAAGTTGTACTGAGCTGTATTCAACCGAAATCACCTAGGAGCTATTTTTGGAAATGATCTGAACCGAGTAAGTTTGTTTCAAACAGATCACCATGTATGAGTCTGAAGATGTTAAAGAAAGAGAAGCAAGTTTTGTTAATTTATCTGTTATTTTAATTGTCTTACCTCGTCAGACTCCTGTCTACTGCATAACAAATGACTTATGTTGATTTTTACACCACCCCCTCAAAAGTGGGAGGGGTTTTGGTTCGGTTTGTGTGTCTGTTGGTCTGTTTGTTTGTTTTGTTAGCAGCTTTATGCAAAAACTACTGGACCCATTTCTATGCAATTTTCAGGAAAGGTGCAAGATGGTCCAGAATGGATTCCATAAAATTTTGGTGAATGAAGGTCAAATGTCACAGGTACCAAATACATGTTTTTGCAATGATAAGAGATGGGGCAAAACTGAAGCACTGTGGTAATGTCAATCTTTGAAATCTTCATTGTGGACAGTTTCATATGCTGCAGCTCTTCACAATTTGAGTTGTTTGTTCAGCACTAATTGTCAGCCTTTTAAATACAAGCAGAACTGAATGAACATATCCTGATCAATGGAAAAAAATTCCCACTTCATGCAGCCATTTCAACCTGGGTTTTCTGCCTCTGTCAATAATATACATTACAGGGTTTCCCCCAGAAATCTTGCTAAGCCTGGTGGTGACACTGCTACAGAAGCCCCCTGGTGGCCCACATGTTTTGTTTTAGAAAAAAGTTATGAAACTATGATTATGTGGTATTGTAAGATATTTATTTACAATACTTGTACCAACTACAGAGTTTAACGGGCAAACTGTATTTTAATGCAGAAAAATCATGCAATAGTCACATTTATAAGTAAAATAATTGAACAATATTAGTGTGCTTTCAATGTGCCTTCAAAATAAAACAAACCAGCTGTTGATTAACCACAGATCCACGGTTTCATCCACAAATCTGCTTTTATTTTGTTACTTGTATGTCCGCTACCTGCCCCAGTGTTCTAGACTAACTTTTTGCACTGGTTGTTCTGGTGCACCTACATTTTTCACTCGCACTGCATTTAATACCAGTTATACATGTTCACATTTTTTTCTTTCTTTTTTTTTTTTTTTTTTAATCGTCCATATTCCAGATAATATTGGTTTGTAAATGATTAGGTAATCAACAATTTTCATAACAAAGTTCTTTATTTGGAGCACAGCTCTACAAGAAAGATTAGAACTTACTGAAAAGTGCTATTGGTTAAAATGCTTCACTGAGCTGAAATTTAAACTTAAAACATCTCAAGATATGTATATTAAAAAAAACAGTCGTATTTAAAAGTACAAGTGTCTTAAAGGTTCCAAACAGAACATATCAACATCTGAAAATCTGAACAGCTCTATATGTTATGGACTATCCTCCAATGCGGTCACATGACCCTCAGATGTACTTGCTTCTTGCATCATTCAGTATGAGTGTTCGTGATGTATGTGTCTGTGCTGCAAATGACAGCTGCAGAGGACCGCCGTTAGCATATAGCTGATGCAAGTATATGTGTTGACAACTAATTAGGACGTACTCAGTAACATGCAAGACTCTCGGCTCTTGTGCACAACTTCGTACAATCCAAACCACGCCCATCTTCATGAACTGGCATGATGTACATGGTGAGTCCAGTCTCTTGTTGATCACCCAGAGACTTGTACAGTTGCGAACATTTTTCTCCCAAGGGCTGGTCGCACCGGTGCAACCTCAAATTATTTTTTTAGTTGCACTTATGAGAAATTAGGTTGCATGTGCAACGAAATTGGTTGCACTATAGAGCCCTGTGCCCACATTTCCTTCAAGTTTACCTGTGCTTATACCCTGGAAGCTCAGCAGACAGACCTACAGTTGAAGCTCTAAATAGCATCTTTAGTGTCACTAGGTTTAACATGCTTTGCATTTCTTTAAAATAAATAAAAGTGACTCTTTTAGCCTGGCAGAGGCCCAAGTAAGTCCTGGAGGCCTGCCAGGGTTATAAAGTATTGGGGAAAACCCTGCATTATGTAGCCTAAATGTCATCTGAAATTAATGTTTATTTGCAATGTGGTATCGAACTATTACATGATCAAAAACAAATTAATTTGAGAAAAAAAGTCTGTTTTCAATGTTTGGGATGACAAGAAATGTATGATGTTAAAATGGAGTCATGAGCCACAAAACCATTGGGAACCACTGGATTAACAGTGAAACTTTGAAACTCATTAAACTAATTGGAAATAGGACTTCTTCAATGGATACTGTGTACATATTCAACATGAGTGTGTTATGCTTTCAGCATCTTTCCCTCTGAGCCTGGAGTAGTACATTGTACTTAACATCACAAAGAAATAATTCCATGTTAAATGCAGGTCAGTCTGTGTTTGTGTGACTACAGTCATCATATGCACTGTCTGTTCTTGACAGATCCACCTTCAAGAGGACATACTGTGGTGGCTAAATAATATGCTTTCTCAGTGCCCAAAAAAGTCCTTTCTCTGGATTGATGTTGAAATATGTAATGCAATATATAAATATGCCCGTTTGAATAGGAGGAGAGTGACTTGAACACATAGTTTCTATTGACTTGATCTACAGATACAGTAGCTTTTTGTTTCTGGTTAAACTATTTGGCCAAATGTGATGTGAGTTACGTGCTTATCTCGGGGATGACCAAGCACATTCCATTAGAGCAGAGCCTTCATACTCATTTTAGATCCAAGGCCACATTGAGTCCAATATGATCTCAACTGGACTGGAATTGTAAAGTAATAACATATTATGTCGACTCCAAAGTTTTCTGTGTTTTAGAGTAAAATAAGTAAAAGTAAATAAATGAAAATCTATAAGCATATTTTTTAATAAATGAGAATCACCAATTGAAATGTCTCAAGGAAATTAAGTGCAATTTTAGCAATATTATGTCTCATAATACATGTGCATTACAACTTAAAATCACAGAAGATCTACAAATGCACATATTTAGTAACAGGCAGAATGTTTTTAAATTACTCTTCTGTTAAGACATTTCACTGTGTCCAGGTTTCTCTTTTTTTTGTGAACTTATAGTTAGGAAATATTTTAGTTGTATATTTTTATTTTATTTATTTGCACTAAAAGAAAAGTTGAGGTTTGTCACTATTTACTGTTTTTTTTTTTTTTAATTTTCTTATTTTAGTTATCCAACCACAGTGGGAATATCCCTATGGGTTGGCTGTTTTCCCCATCCTGTATACATTTCCTTCTGAAGGCAGGGTGAAGTGAGGGCAGATCACTTATGTGAGAATGAGGATTGCACCATATTTGTCTAAATTTTAATCTCGTCCTTCAGTTCAGTTCTAGAAGCAAATGCACTGTGCAATTCATTGTTTACACATTTTGCAAGAAGTAGGTTGAGTGATTCAGTCTGCAGCACTTCTCTGCTACTCATTCATGGTTTGTGGTTTGTTATTTGAATGCAGCTGCTTCCGTCTCATTTCAGGTTGAAGTGCAGCCGTAAACGCGTAGAAGTCATTAACACAAACTGAAGCTGTGTGATATGTGGCTGACAGAATGGGCATCAAATGTGGACTCTGTACTAAACTGTAGCACAAACACATGAAACGGTTACACATTTTAATTTATTGCTGATTTTAAGCATTGCTATAATGGTAGCTATATTTGTCATGGGATGGAATCTGAACCCTGTCAGTGCAACTGTTTCCAAGTTGACTCAAGTTTCAGGACCAGGTTGTCATTTATTTTCCCTTTTATGACTGCAGAGGAAAGCAGTGTCTTTTCTTCCAACTCCTATTGGACATTTTTGGGATTCTATCAACACAGACACACAATAATACAGCATAATAGACCAATTATACATGAAAAAAAGGTTAGAGGTGAGGCAGTTCACCAGATTCAAATTTTACAAAGAATAATTAGAATTGCCATTGGGAGTAGAAAAGGAATGCAAAAAGTATAAACCCTGATTCTGTAACTATTTCCTTTTTTTGCCCAGTATCTGTCACATATCTCAGAAGAATGTCTCAAAGAAAAAGTTATACTCTTCATAACTTGGATGTCTTGTTATTTCTGTCCATTCCTAAAGTGTGAGTGGCTTTTCTCCCAACCGTTTGCAGGTTATGAGGAACGCCAAGTCTGAATTGCATCTAAAATATCACAAATCTTCTGCTCGGTTAGGTTGAAACACCAATAAACTCTGGGAAAAGTCATATATTTTCTGTTACCATTCCTGACAATGTCATTTTGTTAAAAACAAAGTTATCTTTTTATGTTGTGTTTCTAAGTGAATAACCTACACATTTGCTTATTAGACCTGCTGTCTAATCTACAGTTTGCCTGTTTTGCATTTATGATTAGACTCGAATGCAGAGCCTGCACCCAGAGCCAGGAGCACGTTACCGGAATGTGATGGACGCCCTGCGGCAGATTGTGCGGACCGAAGGTGTGTGGCGGCCAATCAGGGGTGTGAATGTGCTAGCAGTGGGGGCAGGACCCGCCCATGCCCTCTACTTCGCCTGCTATGAGAAAATCAAGTTCTCTCTCGGTGATGCCATTCACCCAGGTGCTAACAGCCACCTTGCTAATGGTAAGAACCCACTTGAACCATTTAAGTAGAAGAAACACCACACTGTTCTGTAATACACAACAATGTACTCGAAAGTACGTGCTGCACTTCATCTGAATAGTACACTCAGATGTACATGTATTTCAACATTATGTTTTAGTTCATCAATGGAAATGGTAATTTACAGCCAACCATACCAAGTTTTTTTCTGTTATTTGACTCTTATGTAAAGTGTCTTTGAGTGTCCAAAAAAGTGCTATATAAGTTTTAGGTATTATTATGATTATTATTGTTTGTTGTATACAGTGGTGATGGAAATCCAGGACCTTCACAAATATCAGAAAATCAGTCTTTAGTAATAGTTATATTTTATTGTGACTAGGGATGTTAACCAATGACCGTTTGACCAATGGTTGACCGCATCAACGTTGTCCGGTCATAATTTTCTGTCGGTTTAAGAGCAGAGCTTAATTAATCTATGTGGTACGACCATTTTCTGCCAGGTCAGAGAATGTTCAACCGGTTAATGAAGCTCAGTGATTGGTCAAGATTTTTTTATGAATTTCACCATCCCAAATTGTGACACAGTTAATTATTCACTGTTTGGCACCGTTTTGTAACATTGACACAAATTAACATGATCTAAAAGCAGAAGATGTATATTCTTAATGGATATTCCCAGCAGAAACTTGCAATCAGAAAGTTAATGTGGTATGAATGTACTCAAATTAGTACTCGCACATATTTTGTAAAATGAATGAAATGCGAAATTGTCTCGGTGTAATAAACTGTCCAATAAATCATACAAATGAGACAAAAGAATGAGAAGCTGCACGAACTCTGTGATTTGAAAGGTTAAAGCCAATGTTTGATATTGATATTCACAATAGTGATCAACTGTTTATCTTCATATTAAGAAAATAAACTTCATTTTGAGGTTTTAATGTGGTTCATATTTCCTCCCTGCAGGACTGGCAGGCTGCATGGCCACGGTGCTGCACGATGCCATCATGAACCCAGCTGAAGGTAAGAAAAAAAACAAACCCTCTTCCTCATCTTCTCAAATAATCAGCTCACTGGACTCCATACATTCCATACACAGTCGTAATGTCCCTCAGATAATGTTGTTTCCCAGTGAGCTGTCGGCCTGTAATTAGGACACTAGGTGGAGCTGTTGGCTCAGCTGTGTTAAGACCAAGGGGATAAAAAACTGATGTTATGGCTATAAACAGATTGGTTATAATTGTGTAATGTGATGATGGAGGACAATATCACACTATCCATAAGTCACAGAAAATAAGAGAAAATGAAAATGTACAGGAAACCTGTGTGTGTGTGTGTATTAGAAACTCACATGTAGAATAACTAACTAAAATCATAATCCTGGATTAAAATACATAACTGAAATAATCTTTTAGTGAAATGAGGTTGAAAATATCTCTGAGGCATTTTGGAAGTAAAGTTAATAATTTCTACAAAACTAACCCATTTAATATTTAATAGAACACAACGCTATATCATAGTTGTAAGAAACACCCGAATTCAACATGTCCCAAAACGTTTGTCTATATAGTGTATTTCTGTACCCTTACGTCCTGTCGTCTCCTTCAGTATTTTTAACGCCCCTTAAGGGCTCACATTTAAAAGTATGTTGATTCTTTTGCACATGACCAATGTTTTGCCTACCACCTTCACCTCTGTCATCACTCCTTCTTTCAGTGGTGAAGCAGCGTATGCAGATGTTTAACTCTCCGTACCGTGGAGTCTTGGACTGTGTGGGTTCTCTACTGAGACATGAGGGCCCGGCCGCATTCTACCGCAGCTACACCACCCAGCTGACCATGAACGTGCCGTTCCAGGCTCTTCACTTCATGACCTACGAGTACCTGCAGGAGCTCCTCAACCCCCACAGACAGTACAACCCCTCCTCCCACGTTGTGTCTGGTGCGTTGGCTGGAGCCCTAGCCGCCGCCGTCACCACTCCCCTCGACGTTTGCAAGACCCTGCTCAACACCCAGGAGGCTCAGGCCATTCACGTGATCCAAGCTGAGGCAACAACGGCAGCCGGAGGCGTCGGAGCGGCAGCAGCCGCTGCTTCAGCCTCTGGAAGCCGCCACATCTCTGGCTTGGGTGAAGCTTTTCGGACTGTCTACAGAATGGGCGGCTCCGTCGCCTTCTTCAAGGGTGTCCAAGCCCGAGTTATCTACCAGATGCCATCCACAGCCATCAGCTGGTCTGTCTACGAGTTCTTTAAATACATCATCACCAAGCGCCAGCACGAGCGACGGCTACACGGAGACAAGTAAACACCTTTGGATGTTGTTGGGTATTGGCAACACAAAGGTTTAAGGCACTGTACCAATCATTGCTGTTGGTATTAGTTTCTAAACACAGAAGGTCTGAAGAGCTCCAGAGTTTATATTCTTTGGGCTTTTAGTCTGTATTTCATCACGTTTACTGAGATCAAATAAGCCTGGTCTGATGTAGTTCAAAGCCAGAGGTTTCAGACACAACTTTTTTTGGAAAAGGTCAGGCGTGAGCTTTATTAAAAGTCCAACAATGACAAGATTGTTTCCGAAAACTGCCCACTTAAGTTCTGACACACTAATTAAATTTTAACTTTAAACATCAACAATTGGTGCGAAATGGCAAAAATATTAGATAATGGGTTACAGATGTTTCAAAGAAAGTCATTGTTCACTTGTTTTCAACCACCTATAGGACAATTAGCAAGTTAGGTTTTACCTTTCAACTCCACATCACTTCATTTTGACAAACTATGAGCGCTTATTTTCAGCTTTAGTTTTAAGGATGTTTATGACCACTTCGAAATAAGCTGCAGAAATTGCGGTGACTCGTACGCATGAAAAACACGAAAAAGATTCAGCACCGTTCTTATGAGCAGTTAAAATGAGAGGCAGCACTTAATCAAGGTTAGTCAGATACTGATAGTGTTTGCATTAAAAACCAGGTTATTTTTCATTGCAAGCATTAGAGTCTACACCTCTTAAAAAGAATATAAGAGTTAATATTTGTGGTATGCAACCAAATGCTTCCGATTGAGATGAGAAACCTCTTTATCCTACTGAAACGGGTTACTATTCATTATCACTAGGGGGCACTGCTCAACCTCATTACCACTAGTGGAGGAACAACAGAGGCATGAAGTTACAGAATCGGTAGAAGTCTAATTAGATGGCATATCTAAACTGATGAAATGTAAAATTCTACTGCATGGAGGCAGAATTACAGTGAGGCATAGCAATATAACCAAAGGTCATCAGAGGGACATGAAGTGTGAAAGTTGTGACCTTTTTAGAAAGTGTCTCTAGATAAGTCTGTGTGCCTGTTGCAGTGGTTCAATCAGAAATATAGGTTGATAAACTGAACACATATGATTTCAACTTGGCCAAAACATGAATTGTTGGTGGACAAATGATAACGCACAACAGCATGATGTTTATTTTAACTTATTTTTGGTGTGCAAGCACCTCACACTCATACCTCACAGAAGCTGGATTTCACTTCTACACCAACTGAGTGCTTTCATATCATCACTGATCATCTACAGACTGAGCTCTGTGAGTCGAGCTCCTGATGCCAGTGAAACTAAACAGAATTTGGAAACTAAAATTTTAATTCCACACCCTTTTTACAAACCAAAAAAAATAAATCCCTGACATAATTGAATATGTTCTGCACACTTAAATCAATTAAACTGACTTTATTTTGTCCAAAGCAGACATGTAAGTAATCCTCAAATGCAAATTGAACAAAACAAGACATAACATAACAGTATTATTTTCCTGCTTAAGCTGCAAATACTCCTAGTACATAAAGGATCATTCTGAGTGAGATTGAATGAAACCAATATCACCACTCCACATGCCTTCAATTAGCCGCTATACATCAACGCACAAATACCACAGAGAGATCCTAAAATATATAAATATATAGAGAGAAATTATGTTTTGAAGCCATAGAACTAAAATACTGTACATAAAATATATGCATATGAATATGGGCAAATTGATAACCCAAAAATCTATAACCAGCTAAGTTCTAAGGTAAATTTTAATGCTGTAAAACTGCAGGTATTTATAGAATGCACACAAAATTCACACTGTAACCTAGCAAAATAAAAGGCCTGGAATATTTTAAATACACGATATGTTTGGGGGGGGGGAATATAACAGTTAAAGAGGAGAAAGTTGGTTTAAAAATGATTGTAGGAGTTTTCCTCATCTTATGCCAAGTGTCAAGATTAGGAAACCAAAGACTGAGTAATTGAGCAGAGCAAATGGGAGTGGACGCAGCGATCTGTCGGATGACGACACTAATGTGAAATGCTTGAAAACTGTTGGAAAGCGACACCTGTATTTTGTGAATTGTAAATAAAGGCAGCTCCTCGCAGAAGCAGGGTCTTCTCTTGGTGCTGGCTCTCCAAGTGCTGAGAGAAATAAAACATGTCTGCGTGTTTTGATTTGTAACACACCTTTTATTTAGAAGTTAACCAAAAAAATCCAAAGGGGTGGATTTGTAATAAGTCAATTGGAGCTTACAACATGTTACTTGTACATTCAGATCCATAGGTATTTGAACTGATATATATAAATAGAAATGTGTGTGACTCAAACTTCGGTTCAAAATTGTATCTGAAATGAAACGAGATGTAATTGAACTGTGGCCTTTAACTACTGTATTTATTATTTAAATGTCCGTGGAGTTTTTTTTTTGTTTTTTTTTTTACCTTTCTTAATTGAGGTTTTATTTTGTACAAACACACAGCCCAAATCCCAAGACACAAACTGAAATGATATAAAATGCCACCCCTGAAAGCATCAGCTCCATAGAAGTAAACATAACAAGTCTCATGAAGACAGTAAGTCTACATTATATAGTCCATAAACAACCCATATGTATGTTCCAACACATGCTGATTGGTGTCTAAGCTTCAATACAATATACAAAATAAAAACAATAGGTGGTTATAGGTTTTTTTTTTTTTTTTTTTTTTTGGGGGGGGGGGGGGGGGGGGGTAAATGCATATATAGAAAAAATAAATAAAGTAAATTAAAGAAATGGGGGGGGGGGGGGGTGCTGGCAAATTTCAACAGTTTCCCACCCTTCCACTTCTATACTATGTTTCTCAAAGTTCAAAATATGTCCCAAAGGTGGAGTTGATCCAGATGTTGAATTTGGTTTTGGTAGTTAGTGACTATAATTCTCAATATGAGGTTCAAATTTCCCAAGTTATTTATGACTATTTTTTATTTTTTATACTATAATTTGGATTTTTTTTTGGGGAATCAGAATCATATTTTTTAACCTCCTGAGACTCAGAAAAGTACACATTTGTGCTTTTTTTTTTGCATGAAAAATTTAAGTTTTCCAATGGAAAGTTGTTTTTGGATCTCTTGTCCACAAACGCATAAAAAAAATACATTTATGACTCTTTAATTTCCTGGTCATGAAAATAGTCATATATACTTGTGTTCATAAAGAACGCTGAAATTTGTTTAAAAAACAAAATCAAACACAATTTAGACTAAAACACTATCATTTAAGTTTCTTAGCTACTAATTTTACTTAAAAACTATCTGCACATTTGAATACATTTACATTCCCTCCATTGTAAACTCTATAATATTATATAGTGTTTGGCTTTGGTTGTGCCACACCTTCACTATAGCATTGTGTGAATAAGCTTATGCAACGTCACATTTTGTATTTCCAACATATAATGTTAAACCTGACCAACTGAACTGTAGCTGTACTCTCTCACACTGCCACTAGTATACATATTCTCAAGTTCTACTATTGACTTTTTAGGATTCTATTGAACCAAATATTTATGTAATCTAAATCACATGGGTATTCACTGGGTATTTTAAACCCAGTTTTTGGTCATTTAGCTTCTTTTTTTTTTTCCAGGCTAAAAATTTGGTCCTTCTGAAATACTATTTTTATTTCACAACTATAAGATTTGTCTTCATGACATTATTTAACTAATCAGAAGTTATTACATTAGTTTGGGTTAAAGAATGTGTTGCAGCTGAAACAACAATCTCTGTAGTAATAACCAAATGTGATCTCAACTATTTTTACTTTATTAAATCCATGCATCTGGTGGTGATCGATCAAACTCAATCTTAAATTTGGTTAAACATGATCATAAAACACATTAATTTTATTGTATGACAGCTGTATTGCTTCTCATCTCTTCTATATTTGGTAATATTTGGAGAGCGATGTTACTGTTTTGGTGAAAGAACTGGATTTGTTGTTCCTTTTGAGTGGCTCTTCTCTAGTTTAAAGCTGACAGGCAGGACTCCACAAGCAAATCTGCCCCCCAGCACCACCTCTACACTGTCCCTCCACTCCTGGATCCAGTTTCACTCGAGGCCCCGTGTTTGTTGTCATTCCCTGCGGCCTACAAGCTAAAATGTTGTCTTTTATGGCTCACTTTACCCCTTGCTACCCCCTTTTCCTCCCTGTGTTGTTGTTGTTCTGCACCAGTGCCCTGAAGCGTAAGGCGATCCCCTTGTGTCCGTCAGGAAGGTCTTGGCAGAGTGAGGTCGGGAACTTGTCTGGAGGGCGAACGGCAGCAGCCCTGGTCAGGCCCAAGGTCAACATCAGCCGTGTGCGTGCGCGTGTGCAGATGAAAGACAAACGAGGAGTCACAAGCCAGCCTCACGTTTTCCTAATCCCTCAAACGTGACAGTGAATGTGAATGTTTTTGTGGGTTTGGACATTGAGGAGCATGTGTTTTTTGGCCATTCTCTGCATTTGACAAATGGTCTGTCATCTGTGTTTTAATATGGGAAGAGTTTCTAATCACACCATCGGTGATGCTCTGCCTGCAGGTCACACAAATATAGCTCAGCCACACTTCATAGAGCTGCGAGGCTTTGTGAAAACAGCATTCATCATCATGCATCATGTCAGTGTCAGTGGCCTCACCGGTTTTCTTAAGTGGCACGGACCACTCGAGAGAAACCCACCCTGAACCCACCCAAGATGATACATGAATATCCTCTGCACTGATGTAGTACATCACACTACACTGCATTGGACACAGTATCTGTTTTAATTTGGACTCATCCTCCACTTTATGGTCTTTCAATTAGAACTAAATACATCTATCATAAATAAAAAATAATAATACATTTTATTTGTATAGCGCTTTTCATGCCACTCAAAGACGCTTTACATACAGTAAAAATAGAACAATAAGAATCCAACTACAATATAAACAAACAATAGAAAACAGAGCAATCCCAAATTAAAACAGACAGAATAAAAGTAATTGAACATAAAAAGCAATCTTGAATAAATTAGTTTTAAAAAGGGATTTAAAGGTGTTGAGATCTGAACAGTGACGGATGTTACAGAAAAGGCTCTGCCCCCCCCCCCCCCCCCAATAGATAAATCTATCATAAACATCACTAAAATGAATAAAATAAACTTTTGAGTATGGACAATATTACACAATATACAGTAACAGCATAAGAATTGTGGAGTTTAGTTGTCATGTTTTGCTAATTCTTGCTGGAATTTTGATTATTGTGAGTATTACTTTTATCTTCAGCCGTTTGATCCAAATACAGTTCATGTTAAGGACATGAAAATCAATTACACAAGATGGATTTAAACATTTCTAAGCACATATTCATTTACAGTAAAAAAAATTATGTAAGACTTTGCTATAAAATTGGACAGAAATACCATAATATATTACAGCAATTTACTGTCTTTTTAAATACAGCAAATTAATGTAAAATGCAATGCATCATGGGATCAAAAATATAAAATACTGTACTTTCACACTTTACTGTAATTTACTATAGTTTTACTGTTTATTCTACGGCCCTGTAGAATGTGACGACAGCTCCCATTCACTTTGAATGGACGGTACTCATTGTAATGTGACATCACACTTCAGCCAAATTCACATTCGTCAATTTCTGTGCAATTCAAAAAGGAGAAATACTTGAAACAGAGATTATGACACTGCTTGACACTTCGTTTGTATTACTAACAGCTGGGAGACTCTAAACTAACACTAGAAAAAAAATGAAAAAATTTGAATCTCTTTCCCCTTTAATGGATTTACCAACACAAAACATCTGCCTATAGAAGCAGCAGCATCGAGGGGAGAAGAGACAGAAACAGGAGGTAAGTACAGTATATATTAGTGTTTATAGTTCAGTTTATAAAGTGTAAAGACAGCTTTAGCTCCTGTACACTCTGGCCTCAGAAAAGCTGAGTGATAAGACATTGAATTTTAAGAGCACTTCAGAGCAAAATCCATCCCAGTCCAGCAATAAAATGTTCATTTATCATTCTTACAGAAGCAAAAACATGCCTCATCTACATCAAGGTGCAGAATATAGATCCTTTACATGCACTCAGGTGGGTGTTTAAGAACAATATTGTTATGATCCTAATTCACCTCATGTTTGTGTTAGCTAGTATTGGGTAAAGGCTTTTTATTCTTATCCTCCCATTGAAGTGTTTGTAGTTTTACTAGTAATGCAATATCTGCTGATCGCCCTTTTCCCACTTTTAATGTTTAGATCATTTTTAATTTTTTTGCCCTGTGGAGGAAAAGTCAGATCATTAATAGGTAAGGGTAGAATTAGGACAGTGTAGACATACTCACTACTTTTTTTTTTCTTTTTTTTTAATTACAGAAACATTAAGGAGTTCTATTCAGTATTAATATTCCAAACTATAAACAGCAGAACACACTTAGAATCAACACCAAACCTATGTAACCACAAACTGTATCAGTCAACGGACAAAGCTATTTTTTTTCCCACACATCTGTGTTACGGTATCAGAAAGTTTTCTTCAATAAACCAAAAGTCATAGACACTAAAAATTACATTGCCTGACAACATTCACGAATTGTGTCAGCTAATAATAGACATTATACCTCTTTTAGCTGGAGGCATGGTGGTGCACTGGTTAGCACTCGTGCCTCACAGCAAAAAGGTCCCTGGTTCAATTCCCACACCAGACCTTTCTGTGTGGAGTTTGCATGTCCTCCTCATGTTTGCGTGGGTTTCCTCCCACCATCTAAACACATGCACTGATAGGTTAACTGGTTAATCTAAATTGTCCAGAGAGTGATTGTTTGTCTATATATGTTCAGCCCTGAGATGAACTGAGACCCATACAGGTTGTGCCCCGCCTTCACCCATTGTAGCTGGATGTGACCCCCATGACCCTGGTGAGGATAAAATGGGTTCATATTGGCATTTTGGCAGAATTCCACAACTCCTTATTCTGAACATTAAATATTCTATAGAATGGCTCCTTTTGAACTATTATAAAATAGTCTGTTATTCTGACTTAATAAATAATGCCCATCAGTGTATATGATGAAACTTAATCAGTGACAGTGGCAAAATAAACAGAATATAAAATAACAGTGGTGTCTTCATTAGTTATTGCCCAATTTTCCATTTTAGGTATCAGTATCAACTCAGAATTTTACAACCATTCATCTCCATCTAAGTATTTTAAGCTGGTTTTAATTGTTTTGGTTTTGGCACTGGATAATAGCAATATTTATTGTCATTTAAAAACATAGTGGAGTAAAGAGTTTATTGTTTCCATCTGTGATGTTTTGGAGTAGAGGTAGGAAATGACATCAAATGGAAATACTTGATAACTCAAAGTTGTTTGAGGTAAATTAGTTAAATTCTCAACACCAGTTGAAATGTGAGTTTTTAGATAAAGT